>VZTZ01035898.1:303946-328858 GCA_013400955.1 Drymodes brunneopygia | reverse complement strand
TGGGTTGGGAGGGACCTGTTCCAGAGGTGGTTTCTTTAACTACAAGTCAAGATGTTACCTTTTGTTTGGTCAGTAAAAAGAAATGAGGGAGTGTAGGGGGGGGGGAGGGGGGAAGAGTGTTCTAAAAAAGTCTTGTTCTGATTCCTAATTATCATTGTTATTACTTGTTTTAAGTCTGTTGATAAATTTCTTTTTATATTCTTTAAAGTATAAACCTACCTTGCCTACTATTAGTCCTTACCTCACAACAAAATCAGCTAATTTTAGTGAATGTGCTGGCGTTTGGCCAGAGGGCTGCTGCAACTAGTATTTCTACCTAGTTTTCAATTCCCCAAACCTCTAAACCCACAACACCAGTGGAGCTGGTTGTCTTAAGTTGTATATTTAGAGTGATCATGTTTGTTCAGCATTTGCAGGATCCCAATCTACATAAGTTGATGTAACTTTCTGAGAGTGCAAGAGGAATAAACACATCAAGGAAGGTGTTCCACTCCTTTTCAAAGAGCAGCACTTCATATCTTGGCTGGTTTATACCCACACAAAGCAACAGCAAGGCTTCCTACCTGTAACTGAATGCTCACAAGGTAAAAGCTTTTAGCCTCAGGTTTGAGACATTGCATCCAATAATCCACCTTCTCTGAAAATCCTTCACTATGATATGATGTTTTTTTCTCCCTAAGCAACATGTACACAAACATCCAAACCGAACAGGCTCCAGTAAATTAAAAACTAACAAACCAATTTCAAAGACATTGGTCTGAGCTGGTCTCTTAGACCTCACATACCTCTAGTGAACAACCTCCTTCTGAAACTTTTTAGATTCACCTCGTGATCTACAGCAGAAGTTTTCCTGAAAAATGGCTTGATGTTTTTTACAGCTACCAGTACTGCCCATTTCCTGATGCAAATGTTCTAGCTAGATGTTCTAGCTAGATGAACTCAATCAATCCTGATTTGTACAGACAGAAGAATGTGTTGTCAAGCTGCAATCAGAATAATGTGTCTTCTCCTGTTCACTGCAGAATAACCACTGAGAAAAATTTCAAAACAGACAACATTTTCTCCTGTACTTTTCATGCATATGATAAAAACATTATGTATCAGCTGTGCTAGAAATTGAAACAATCTTTTAGACATGCTGGATTATTTCTCATTAGCATATCCTCATGTCAGTAATCAAAATCAATCAACTCAAATCAAATTAGTTCTCCATGTGTTCAGTTAAAATGCATACCATATGCTGGCTGAAATGTATACCAAAGCAAGACTGTGCAGCTGTAGGAAGCTTCCTTCTGCAACTCCATTTCACAGCAATATTAGGACAATTTCCATTAAAACACCAACACTGAACTATTTTCAACCAGCCTTGTGTAGCACCAAAGGATCAATTAACTGACTTGTTGAAATCAGTCACTAGTGATGCATCACAATACCTGCTGTCTCTGTGGGGTCCAATCAAGGGTTAAAGGAAGATCTCACTCTCTGATCAAACAGGACCTCTGAGAAATAACAATTCACCAGGCGTACCCAGAGGCTCAGCTGCGCTACCATTTGCAAGATTTATATGATGGTATTTAGAGCCATCGCTTACTCCACCTAGTTAAACATCTGGCTGCTGTCAAATTGTCAAGGTATGCTGAGCTGGAATGCACCTGCTTACAATACTAACTACTCCTTAACATCATTGGTATTGCAGGAATGCTTAGGAGCCTTCATCGTGAAGGCACTGCTGAAAGGTTACCCGGGCTGGCCGAGCAGCACCTCTTCCAGCCACTGCTGAAGTGTCTCTGTGCAGTCAGAGCAGGAGCAAACAAGCACCAAGGGGCTGCAGGAGCCACCACTGCAATCAGCATCAGGACTGCCTCCTCCCCACGAGAGCACTGACTCTGCATTCCAGGAGGCACTGTGTGGGCAGCCCCTCACAGCCCTGGGTTTGGGTTTTATCCCACAGTTAAGCTGCAGAACTAACATCAAGTGTAAGATGACACGCTCAGTGTGCTCAGCATCCTGAGGCACCAGGTGAGAGCTGAACCACCTCCCTTCAGTGCAGCCAGTCCTCAGTCTCCCTCCTACAACTGCTCACAAAACCAGCTGTGCTGGACTGTCTGCAGCTGGCTGGGAAGTGGACACACAGCCTGTTTTTATATTAAATGCATTACAGTTATTTTAACAGCCCTGTTCTATTCTGACTTCAAACAGCAGGAAACCTTTGCCTGCCTCTCCACTCTCCTTACCAGAA
The DNA here is from genome assembly GCA_013400955.1 of Drymodes brunneopygia. Taxonomy (NCBI): domain Eukaryota; kingdom Metazoa; phylum Chordata; class Aves; order Passeriformes; family Petroicidae; genus Drymodes; species Drymodes brunneopygia. The sequence goes on along the minus strand of VZTZ01035898.1, from coordinate 326,619 downwards.
GCCTCAATTTGTACTTGATGAGATGACTTGTTTTTCTCTCAGCTGATCACTGTCATATGCCTAACCAGATGTGTCAAGCAAAGTATTAGAAGGGATTCATAAATTCTAAACCTCTAAGAGGCTTAGGAGTGAGAAACATAATCGAGTGTCACTGCTGGAGGCAGAAGAGTTATTTAGGAATTCTGATAAGCATCAATTCAGCAGATATTAATTTTTATGCTGGTTAATCAGAAGCAGGAAGCATCAGGAAACAGAAATGCTTTCTGTGTCTGTGCTCATTCACCATGGGGTAGAGGAATCACCAGGGGGTAAACAAATCGCTATGGGGTAAAGAAATCACCATGCCAGCTCAGATTAGCAACTGAGGAGTTTCTGCATCCTGTCCTGAACAGTACAAGCTTCTGATCCAAACAGCAATCAGGAATGAATGTTTCTGCAATAGATAAAAAAATTGCAGAGAAGTATAATTATGTAAAACTTAACCAACAGGGGAAATACTTTCCTGACTTAGAAGCCAATCCCTAATACACCAACTTGTGGTGGACTACCTTTGCAATACTAAAATATTCCTGTATAACTGAAACACTAAAATCTCTCTTCCTCCTCCATGCAGAATCAGGCAAATTCCACAGACACCTTTTATCCCCCCACAGACTCTCAATTTACAACTTTTTATTAACCTCATAGTATAATTAAAAGACCTCATCCCTCACAAGTCCCTTTCTCACTGATGACTATACACTGTGACTTCCAGTTGATCTCAGATAATTTTTGGTAAGAATTAGAATTCTACTGTCATCACATACAACAGACACATTGTCTCCTATCTCAGTGGCTGATACATTTTCAGCCACATTATTTGGCATCACTGCCTACTTCTCCCTTTCAATGGTGACCAAGGAGTTACAGCAGAAAAAGGACTGCAAATTGATGGGGTTTGGTCCCCCTTCCAGAAGGAGCCTGTGACTGAAGTCTGAGCCCTGGGACAGGCTCACTCTGGTATCCTCTGAGCTGGCAGCAGCACCAGCCTCTGGGGCTGCTCTTCCTTGTTATTTCTGTTCACAGAACAATGTGCACAGGCTTCAAGAGCCAGAACAATTCTTCCCCTGCACTCTCCTCAGCTTCAAAGCAAAAGCACATTTTGCACTGGGTACCCAGCTAGACAGTCCCACTTCATTACTTTCCCACTGAGCTCCTGCTGGCCACCTGCAGGTAAACCCAGTCTGTATTTAATCTCTAAATTTGAAGGGATATTTCTTGTTTATTTTCATACTGGCCTTGACTGCAATATTTCACACCCAGGTACCTGCTATGCCACCTACCTGAAAACTGGCTTCCCACAGAAATCTGTCAAAAGTTCTTCACAGCATCAGGCAGGCACGTGAGCACAGCAACAGAGATACCTGGTGGAGGCATTCCCTCTGCTGCCCTGATCCAGTTAACCAGCAATCACATTACCTTGCTCCTTCAATACCTCTGGGCTCACTTCAATTCACTTTGGTCTCTCTGAAACTGGCACTATTGTATCTGCTGCTGTAAGATCCTCTCCAAAAGGCAGCTTGACTTGAAAAAGGGCAAAACACCTTTAATTCCTGTTTCACCACTGGAAACATATCTTTGGTCAAAACACATCTAGACTCAGAGTGATCACTGCAGCACTATTTATTAACAAATGGATACAGGCTTCCAGTGAAGCATCTGTAGGATAAAGTAGTCAACAAGTACATCAGTTATCTGTCAATTTTGAACTGCTGCACTCATTAAAGGCAAAACATGCACACACATAAAAACATTCTGCACTGATAAGCTAACAGCAAATTACTTCCCTGTAGTTTCCACAAAAAAAAAATCTGTTTTTTAGTAATTTCTTGCACTCTTCTCACCGCACCTATAGGAACTTTGAATAGCACCATCAAATCAATATGGATATGCAATCTGCGTGCATTTAACTTCAAAAACAGTATTACTAACAGCTTGCTACAAGATAAATGTTTCATGTTATCAAAATAATTCATAAGACAGATTGACTTTCGTGAGTCCTTGGTACTTTCAAAATTCTGTTCTCTGCCAGAGACAATCAAGAAAAATCTCTAAATAGGTTCATAGCCTCCTGTTCATTAAAAAAATCCCATACTTTGCAATGTCACTTTGAAGGAAGAATTCTGCAGAAGCAGAGCTGGAAAACTGAATTATATTACAAGCTGAAAAAGCAGAAAGCAAGCTGCCATTCATTTTAGTCACTTCCAAGCAATTTCGTTTGAATCTGCTGAAGGCAAATTTCAGCATAAAGTATGAAAGCTCAAGATCATCTAGTTACTAAGATGAATGTCTGTTAAGTCTTCAGTTGGGACTATTGCCTTCATTTATAAAAACACAATTTCTCCTCCAACAACAGAATTAGCATAAGTGTGCTTACAGTCCTGCTCACAGGATCTGCCAGCCATATCTTCTTTCTTATTTCAATCTGAGATTGACGTCAGCAGCATTCACAACCTTTTGAGAACTCATTCTCCAGTTTCTACTTAATTTGATGTCTCAGAACATTTATATGACTCACAAAATTTGCTGTTTGCAGCTTCAGGGCACAAAGACGGAAAGAAATCCAAAGGGAAAAAAAAGATTGCATTTAGTGTAGTAAAATAATAGTAAGGAAGAAGAGACATAAAATATAGTCAGGTGCTATTTTTGGCAACGGTTGTTTAGTAAAGGAAGCACAATTTTCTCTTTCATTACTCAATAAAACAAAGAAACACAATTTTCTGTTCCATTCATTACTCAGAGTGAATGAAGAGATCAGTCATAAGAGCAAACTTAAACTTACAGGATTTTGCAGCTACCTGTAGGAGCTGAGTGACACTTTGGGACTGCCAAAGCCTAGAACCAAGGCACCAAGCCTCCCAAGAAAGGACACTTCTTTACACAGGACACACTCCTGACTCTGGGAGAGAGCTTCTCTGGGGTCAGAAGGCCCTGCTGGAAACTGCTCCAATTCAAATTCGAATTCAAAGGGCCATCTGTGCTGGGCAGAACTGTAAAACTCAGGAAGAGCCCATCTTTTAGGAGTAGAAAGTAATCACCAATGCCAGTACAGATTTCATTCCAGAAACCCCCTGACCCTTCTTCTGCACACATACAGGTGCTCCACATCCTCTGTGTGGGAAAACCATACAGCTGGGGAGTTGGACTCCTGATTGCCCCTCACAGGGAGACAGCTACTGGAGAGCTTCTATTCTCTCACCGCAGGGGTTCTAGCTCCAAATGTGGGTCTTTGCTAAATTCTTCTCTGTGAAAAAATGAACTATCCCTCTTGTTCTGAAGAGAGAACACTGGTTATATGAATCCCTCGAGCCTTGACACACTGTCAAACTAACACTCTTATTGTTATTAATCAAGAATTTAATAGATGAGATCTTAAAATTAACATGTCTTGGGAATCTTCTCATTTAAAAAATGAAGATCCAATGAGTCACGGCTGCAAAAGTCACTCAGCATCTCCCTTTGAGAGATTTTTTTTTAACAAGTACTTTATTGAGCAGACAGATTTTAGCAGAACACACATGACTCACCTGTGGCATGAGGGCAATTACATCTTTATTGATTTTTTTTAAATATCCATAAAATAAGTAGACAAGAAGTGAAAGATCTCCTCCTACTTCCTGATAACAGTCCCAGAGTAGTTAGCAAATACGATAGTCTGGATTAATTCTCAGCTTCCTTTACAAAAAATATAGTAAGAAAAGAAATCAATGCTACAATTCTTCTTGGCCACATAGGCTGTAGTTTAAAAAAAGAAAAAGGAGAGAAAAGATAAAGAGGGCTATTGCGTGGATTCTGAAATTATAACCAACAAAATAAATACCACCTCTTCTCTGCCTTTGTATTAGGTGATAAAAAGCAGTTTGGTTTTGTACTGGGTTTTTGATTGGGCTGTTGGGGCTTTTTTTAAAGTATGTAGTTTTTTAATCATCAAATTGACTGCACTGTCTCTCACAGTTACAGGGTAATACAACATTACTTGGAGGATGCATTCACAAGCAGGATGAACAGCTGCCATTCCAGGGACCTTAAAACTCTGGAGACTGCAGCTGGAGTAAAAGGGATGCACACATTTGATACTTTCAGGACCAGAGTGAATAAACACCTTGCATGCAGTTAATGGAAAATAAAGCTATTCATTTCCTTCTGTTTGCGCACTGGAGGTTTGTAAATGCTAAGGCAGGTGGCTACCTTGCCATCACTTAGCAACATCAGGTTTTGACACACAACTGCTTCCTGGTCTCCCAGCCAGGTGGGCAAGGGAGGATTCCCACAGCCCCTGCTGCAGATGGGAGAACTGATAAATCACGTTGAGCTGACTGATGTAAAGGCACTGTTGTGGCCAAGTTACAACCAGATTCTGCAAGTGCCACTCGCTCACAAGTTTTGCCCCACTCTCTTGCTCCCTTTAGGACACATCAGCACTGCACAACAGAATTGTCAGCACAGGCCCTCACCTGCCAGAGACAGAACTCCAGAGGTGGAGGGGGCACAGCAGAGTCACCTGGAGCTGTGCTTTAGCTAAGCCAGGCTTGCTGCAAGACCCACCATGCTGCACTAAGCACAACCTTCCTTGTTTCAGACAACCTGCTCTCAGTATCTCACTACACTGCTCTCACAGAAGCAGTCCTCACAGTGCTGGTGGTTCTACAACCCAGCAAGGGCCAAGAGAGGGTAACAGAAGCATAGAAGGTATTATAGTCCATCATCCCACTCTCATACATGAAAGATTTGAAAAATGCATTCCTTAATTACCCTTGCTTGCTGTAAATTTCCAGTGTTATTACTTCATGTAATTAATTGATGCACCTGTGTGCTTTATCACAGTTGGAGTATTTCTTCTGCAAAAAGCAAACAAGACTTCCTCTCTTTTCCCCAGCTCTACTTGCTCACTCTGAGGCACAATTCCATTATTTCAAATGTTGTTATGACAGTACTCTGTAAGAACTATCCTTGCAGTTAGTGCAAAAGTGCTTACAAAAGTACTCTGACCTCTCCAAGAGCAAGCCAGGGTGCACAACACAGAGACAAGAGAAAACAATGGGAAAAGTGGCACAGCCTTACAGAAATGTGTACAGAATGAGGTTAAACTGCAGAGCAAGAAAGCAATTTAGCACGTGGCGATAATTCCAAAGAAAACACATTTTTTAGCCTTTTAGAGTTTAAAAAAAAAAATCTACAACACATTTGATGGGAGTTATTTCTCTTTCTTCCTTAAAAAAAAAAGACACTTGCAGTCCTTGATAAAGGACTTCACCTGGACTTATCAAAGCTGACTTACGCCAGTCTACCACAATTTGGCACTTGGAGCACTTTCTTCCTTTCACAACTGGGCAGGCTCAGTGCCCACTGGCAGCCAGCAGAGCAGGATGCAGTTACCATGGCACTGGAACACGCAGCAACTCCACAACTGCCACAGCAGCAGCACCGACCGAGGGACCCACGGAGGGGAAGCAGCAGGGGAACCTTTGAATAAGCACATGCAAAAGCAAAAACAGCAGTAGGGTGAGTGCTCTGCCTCATAAACATCCTATGCACAGGTCCCCTGTATGCTCTGTTTTATTGCTCTGGCTGCAAGGAAAGCAGAGGGGCAGTAAAACCTGCTAGCACCAGGAGCATACGTGCACACGTGGATCCGCACACGCCACTCTCTCGTCATGACTTTACCCTCCAGCACTGCTGCAGATGTCTGGATCAGTTTGTCAGAGCTACAAACCAGCCAGAACCTGGCTGAGAAAATACCACCATAGAGCCTTCTTGGAGTCGTACACAAAGTTCAATCACTTGAGTCATGTATCACATGAAGGTACTTCAGTTAATGAAGCACAGCAGCTCATAACACAGTGTATTTATCTGCTGCACTTACACCTGCTCCCCCCAAGTTTCAAACACTCATGCCACCTCCTGTTTCAGTTTCTAATATAAATTAGTGGCAAAGCAGTGAGGATCTGATTAGCACAGAGATGGATGCAAAGCAGAGCTGGCAATACCAGAGGATTTTTCAAACAAGATGCAAGTGCACAACAGAAGCACAGGATGCCCTGTGTGAGCTGCACAGAACACTTGGGACTGGCAGAGGAACACCTTAGCAATGCTGCAAACCCAGACTGTGGCAGAAACAGAGGAGGATACACTGGGATGCTTAGGGTACACTTTTGGGCTGCAGTGGAGTGGCCCCTGGCCATAAATGCAAGGTGCTAAGCTGCTATTGGAAGATACATCTCACCCCAAACAGGATTTATGTTTCCTACTTTGTCACTCTCATTAGTATTTGCTGGGCAGCCAGAACAGCTCACCAGAAATCTGGGTTGAGATCAGTGTCAGCTGGTAAACATTAAGTTGTTGTGAAGAAGGGAGAACCTAACCAGCAAACCATAGGGCTCCCAGTTCTCCACACTCAGGAATGTGCTGCTTTTTCATCCAGTTTCTGGTACTTCTCACTAGTGTTTCCTTCCATCTGCAAAATCCAACACCTCTAATGCAACAGAATATAGGAAATCAGTGCTTATATCTGGGAGCTCGGTTCATGCTGTTTAATGAATCAGGATGATATTGAACAGCTGGACAAGAGAAAATAAATCAAAAAGTTCACGCTGCTAAATTCTTAGCTACTCCAGTTGAGCTATAGGGTACAATTTCACACATCTGAATAATATTTTGGGGGATTTGGATTCCCTTCATTAGTTCCAAAATCAGCCACTCAGATACTCAAGTGTTGCATAAACATAACACTGCAGTAGACAACACAATGCATGAAAGTTATAAATGTGAGTAAGCACAGTAGTTATATTTTCTCATTTGACCAAATGTGACACAGTTTAAGTACGTGCTCACTTGAGATAAACACTAGGAGAACCCATAAATTCCACCCACTGTATTATCTCATAACTGATCACAGTGCCACCAAGCATATTTAAATATGCAATGTACCCAGTCATTATGCAGAAGATAACATTGTGAAAGAAAATCACAATAAGGGTGATTCTGATAAGACAAGGACAACAGGAAAATGTTTTGAGGCACATGAGTCTAAGACCTTATGTAAATGACTACAAAATATCTATTCTGAATTTCTGGTAAAAAAGCATTAAATGCAAAACATCATGAGGCTGGCAACTCACTTGTCCTCTCAAAGTTTAACTGCCTCACTACATCAAGTGAATAATTTCCCTTGAAATTTCCCATGCACAGCTTTTTCTCTGCTGGACAAACAGTCAGCATCAGTCCATTTTCTCTAGGAAAGGTCCAAACCTTTGAACTACCAACAGCTCTTTATCAACAAACACACACACTCGACACTGCCCCTGGATACAGCCTGGTCCCTCTGAACACGATGTTTCATTTTATTGAAATGCACAAAACAAGGCCTCCAAGGGCCCAGTAACTCTGCAAAGATGGAGCACAAACCTACACCTTGCAGTGAGAGCAAATCCAGTACTGTCAGCAGGGATAACTGCAGTGGTATCAGAGCTTAGACTGAAGTTGAATTTGGCCTACACTGTAATGCAGAGTTATAATGAGATAACAATGGGATTGAGGTGATCAACTATAAACAGAACTAAACCCTCTATGTCAACAGTTTAAGTGCAAACACAGCAATGCCCTGCTCAGCAAGCTTAGGGTGTTCAATAAATTCAATAGTGAGTGGGGTAACTAACCTCTTGGGGTCTTGTTTTGCAAGTTTTTGCTTCTCTCCTTTGTATCACCCTTGCAATTGTAATCTTAGAGTCCAATCAGAGTGGCATGAGCTCCAAGTTCTTCTCAAAGCAGAAGTATTATTACTTGAGATATAACCAAGACCTTGGAATTGAATTACAGACACTGTTATTGCATCTCTTCTCCAGCCAAATATTCTGCATTGTATTTTAGCAGGAGAAGCAGCGCTTTACATCCACTCACCCACAATGATTTTCAGCCCTGGGACCCAGTAACTCCTTAATGCTGCAAATAAAATGTAATCCTTGACTTCCTTACAAGGATCAACCTGTTCTTTTCACTATCATGAATTTCTCCATTTTAGTTCTTCGTGTAAACAGTGTATCAGAGGATTTCACAACAACTGAGAGTCTATAAAAGCAGAATCAAGCCCATTAGTGTTTTAGAGACACCCATCACTCTCACATCTATACACTAAATTACTGAACCTTATTATCTCTTTTTTTAGAACAAGTTTTGTGCAAGCATTCAAGCCTGAAGTCAGTGCTTGCAAGGAACTTAGCAAAACCATGACAGGAATGGGATGCCTGGGGAATAGATGATTCTCTCATCTGAAATGCATAATTAGCTTTTGGTTAAGTGTGCAATTAACATTAAAATTTACAATCAAATATGATGGTGTTCTAATTTTAAGTCCTGTAAATGAAGAGGAAAAAAAAACAAAACAAAACAAAAAAGAACTCTGTTGCCAGTGTCACTTCTTTGAATCCCTTCCCTAAGAGGCGAGCTGCTCAAGATCATCCTGTCATCCAGGCAATGCCTGATACAAAAAGCTTTTAAAAACACTGTGTATTTGCCTTCTGGACAGCTACACAGCAGGGGGGTTATTTTGGTTTACACTTTTCTGTTCTGTAGTGGTAACTGCCACTCAATATAATTAGTAGTTGTCATATTTCTGTTTCTGAAGATCCAAAAAAACCCAGAGCAATGTTGCTTTGTACCCTCTCCCCAGCTGTGCCTGAGAGCTGTAACACGTGTTTCAGACATCCACTACAGATAATCTCACACCCCAACAGGTTTCAGCAGTTAAGCCACAGAGACATTTTTGTTAATGAGAAAGAAAAACCTTCATCCTAGCAGTTTAATTCTGATAAACAGCTCCTTAAAAGAAAAATCATACTGCAGTCTAAATATGCTGCCTCTGTCTGAACACAACTGCCTTTTAACATGAAGTTAAATTTAATCTCTGTTTTTTACAAGGGGGTTTGAAAGTAGTTTCACATGTAACATCAGCTGCCAAACCCTGTATATAGTTATGTTTATTAGTAATCACATCAATATTTGTGTGTTACGTGCATGTGGTACATGTAACAAAAATGAGAGCCCCTCATGTAGAGTGCTGCATGAAAGTATAATGGAAATGTAACCAAATTCCTCACACAAAGTATGTACTGGGTGGTGTGCAAGTGTTTGGGGCTCAACCCTCGCAATGATTTTCCACCAGTTAATTTATGTGACTGTGCAAAGAGTTCATGCAATGAACCCAGACCAGGGCCAGCACAAAGGGCCTGAGGCTGCCCCTCAGCAGCTCCCCTCCATGCCACATTGCTCAGGAGCTCTGCTGCCACTTCCATCACCATTATTCCTTACCAGCAATAGGCACACAAATGCACAGAAGGGAGTAAAAGAAATCTCACCTTGCTCTTACCTAAAACTGAAATCACTTTTATTCATTCACCCTGCTTATATCTGGATCTGGACAAAGTGGCCCTCTCTAGCTGCTAGGCAACCTGGACTCTGCATTAAGTATTAACAGTTTGCATTTGCTAAGAATATAATAATGTTACCTTTGAGATTTATTAATAATAAAAACCAGACCTAGATGAAAATATAATTGTTTTCCTCCAGTAAACAGTAGTTAGCAACTCTGGGAATACAAAACTGTTGGTCAAGAAATGCAGAGAGATATTATGAACTGGCTCCTTACAAACCAATCACAAGGAAGATGCTTTATATGAAAGTATTATTACAGATGGCAGTGGCATAAAAAAAATCTAATCCAAGAATTACATTTATGTAGCTATGTAAATATCTATGTAATATATGAACATATTTATGTAAATAATGTTTTTAATTAGATACTAAATTACTAAGCCTCATCCAACTACAAAATTAATGTTCTCAATAAAGTTAATTTATTCTATTAACACAACATCACCATTGCTAAACAAGACAGGAAACGTTTGAAATTAAAACACAGTTAACTGATCTTGGAATTCTTTAAAGAAAGTGAAAAAAAAAGCCTACAAAACATTATTTCATAAACCCCTCTCTGGACCATTTCACTGTTTCCATATGCAGCAGCAGTACTGTCATTCTACCTTAAAACATCATGAATATCTTTGCTATGTCCCATTCCTCTCAAGCTAAAGAGATATTTCTTTTAAGTCTTTTCAAAGCAGATCATTTCCCAGACTGCTTAGTCACAAGCACAACTGATTATTAAAATATCAATTTGGGTGATTGAGGCATTAATGTCAACAAAGCAAGAGGCCCACTAATGACACCAAAATCAAACAGAGGAGCACTCTCTTCTGATCGTTCCAAGTGACAGCTTGTCAAATCCTGAGTCACAAAATACAGACTTCCTCAAACTCAGCATAAACACAAATGCAAGATCTCTGGCTTGAAAATGCTGATCAACTTCTGCTGGAGAAACAAAACCAGGAGTCAGGCCAGAGAGGCATTTACTGACACAGCTGTCAGTCTTTACATGCAGCTGCTCAGCCCTTGAAGAAGCATGAATTTTTCTGAGCTTTAAGACAACACAAGGAACTCTTTGCAGCTGGGTCCTGCACCCAAATATCCTGTTCTTCTGTTCAACACAGGCAACCTAAATGAAGTCCCACTGATCACAGATCTCTCTGGATCACAGCACAGCAGCAATAACTTCCCTCTCACCTGGAGATTTGCAGAACACAGAACAAGGTTATCGGGCACAGCCCTTGAGCACCTCCAGTCTGCCACAGCTGCACTCACTTCAGAGCTCCACAAGCACCCCTGAACTGAAAAAACCTTGGGTCTGTGGAGAACAAAACATCAGAGGTTCCAAGAAGTGTTTTTCTCTAGATTTTAGAAAAACATTTGAAGTGGTTAAGACAAATACTTGTACCTTCTCCTTCTCCACTTAGTTTCACATAAAACCTAATTCAGATAAGGCTTAATGCCAAGCTTAGGGGGAGCATAATTGAAAAAAATGTCAACATAACTGGAAAGTTGTAAGTCAGAGTAAAGGGTTCAATGGAGTCACAGAGCCCCACACTCCAAGAAACAGCAGCTGTAAATAATTTTAAAAAGTAATTGGAAGACAGGTTGGTATGAAAACTGTTCCTTCCTACATATAGTTTTGGTATGCCACTATTACGACATGTACCCTGGAGAACATACTGAAATTACAAATAAAATCTCAGGACAGGCAGGAGACAAACAAGTTCAAATACTGTGGTTTTGATAGAGGTACACAGTGTTTGTGTTAAGGTCCTTGAATCATGACTCATGTCAGGGATCCATGCAAAAAGAGAGAAGAACAGAACACAAGTTACTCTGGAAACTGTCCAACACTTAGGTGCACCTTTTATTAAAAATAAATGTTAAATCAACAGTGTTGTTGGTAACTCCAATATTACAGGTCCTATGGATAGCACTCTCTGAGGAATCCACCTGACATCTCTTTCAAGGTTGTCAAAGCCCTTTTTGTCTCTAACAGATTTAATTAAGATTATGGCTTAATTCGCTTTAATCACAGTATCTTCCAAAAAAACCCTAATATTTTATGGTGTTTTCTGTCTTCCTTTTACACAATATCTTAGAAAATTTAATGTTCCAAAATTCAGAAAGACTAATTAAATGGAAATCGTCTTTAGTTCCTTAGAGGGCCTGAAGTAAAAACGTTTTTATTGCCAAAACCCTAAATCAATCAGTTTCATGTCAGGTGACCTACCTTAGTTTCAATGTCAGGACTTTACAACATGAAAAGGATCTTTTATTAAATAATTTGTTGTACCTTGTACCCAGCAACACAAAAATAAAATGAATCCTGTAGTTGTAGAACAAAAAAAAGCACCTCATTTTAGAGTCTCACTATTGAAGTTCAGCACAATAAATAAAAAACACAGATGTGATTACTGTAATTTTACATTTAAATGCAATTATTAAAGAATAATTATAAATCAAGTGTATGTAGATCAATTAGAAGACTAAGCTCTTAGATTGGGCAGAAATTGAGTAGAAATGGGCTGCTGAGCAGGTACATGAGTTACAGGAAGATACAAGTACCTTATGTAGAAGACATAAAATGATAGTATGAGTTGTGTGTAGAGTTCACTCAAATGTAGAGCAGCTGCTTAGACCTCACCAGCTGAGTGAGACAGTAACACAAAGAGAACTCCCTCAGTTTACTGCAGGGACACCAAGATCCAGCCACATAGAACTTATGGACAACCAAAATCTACACCAATCCAAAAACCTGCTTCCAAACAGGCTATTTTTTACTATCACACCTTTGCTGGGATTAATATAAGGCATTTTTGAAAATGCTGACACTCACCCAAATCTGCAGCTTCACTCTCTTGTCATTCCTGTAAACTGTTTTCACCTTGAAGTCGATTCCCACCGTGCTCACGAAGGCCGGAGTGAAGGTGTCGTCGGCATATCTGAAGAGGAAGGATGTTTTACCCACACTGCTGTTGCCAATGATCAGGAGCTTGAACATGTAATCAAAATTTTGGTCTGAAGTATCTTTCTGCCTGAATCTGGCATCCGTCACTGAAGCCATCTAAGAAAATGACAAACATGGAAAAAGAACAGATTTAAGAGCAGTTCAGCATTTGTTTTCCTTAGCTGTGTACCATATGTTTAGGTTATCTCTCTACTTTCTAATGTCATAACCACTATATCTGCTGAATAAAGAGGAGCACACTTTGAAATCTTCTTTTAAATCCTGGCTTTACATGTTTAGTGCTCACTTGTGCTGGTAAGACTTCCAAACCCAAGAAATACACCTGTTGCACTGCTTTGTGTTTAACAGAATAACAGATGGCTACTGCAGATTGTTCAAATACTCAAGGGGAAAACAGCATTCTTTGCTCCAGTGGCAGGGTGCCACTTCTGTTGCTCCAATAAACTGCAACCAAGAACTAAAATCTTTGACAGTGCATCCAACCATGCAATTAATCAAGCAACCTCCAAGGTAAATAAACCTAAATAATGGCTTTTACCACTTCTGTGGAAAATCCACATTTCTAGTGCACATACCACCACCATTTTATCCTTAGAAAAGTTCCAGCCTCAACATTTACAGAAGAAAATAAAAAGCAATGGGAAAAGACGAAAAACCAGGAATTTCAGCTGGAAACTTTGAATCCATCCAACGCCTATCTACTCTCAAAACTGCAATGGGAATAAACAGAACTGTATAAAATGTGGGGGCTCGGTGGGGGTGCAGGCAGCATTTGGAATGGATAAATTATCCCTTTTAAGTTCAGAAACAAAAAAACAAGAGCAGAATATCAACTATTAAGGGCCACAAGCAGCCCTGGCTGCTCTAATGTGTGCAGCTCAGACACGTGGTGGGAGGCTCTGAGTTTTCATCTCTGTATAGAACACAACTACACAAACCAAATTACTACAGAGGAGGAAAAAGAAACTTTACCTTTTCTAACAGATGCACCACACTTTTAATCTCTCATGCTGTTTGAAACTACCATACATCAAATAAGCAAAGGTCTTAGCTCCTTATAACCCGTCACAGGGCTGGCAAACTGGAGTAATGACAGCACAGGTCTAATAAGCAGCTACTCATCCAAACCAGGGCCTGGGCTACTCATGAGCAGTGACAGAAGTCTCTCCTTCACCCAACATAAACTGAAGTAAGTTAATTTTCTCCTCAACTCAAATTCATAGGTACCTTTGAGAACAAAACTCCCTCCAATGTCTGCTCTCAGCACATGCTCAAACACCTTCCTTCTTAGCAAGTCTCACCTGCACACAGGACTTACCCCATTCACTGAAAAACACCACTACTAAAACCCCATAAACCAAACAAAACCAAAACAAACAGTTCAAAACTCATAGCTATAAACCGAAATGCTGTCCCAAGGCAGTTTAAATAGGGATGATAATGTAACTGAAATTCCGAACAGAGGGGAAACAAACCAAAAGCAACCCAGTTTAAACTTCAGTACAATATGCACGACAATATGCAGCAGTTTATCTCTGATTAAACACATGCAGCTTTCTCACACAGAAAAGGGCTGTGCAGCAGTCATTTTGTTCACAGATTGCATTCACAAGGGCAGTATCTGAGGAAATTTATCAGTAGCTCAATAGTGAACAGCTGCATTGAATGCAATAAAATCTTCCCACAAGTATTTCTCTGTAGGATATAGTACAATTCTGATACACTCTCTTCTGAACTTCAGCTGCTCTTCAGTAAGACTACAGTCCTTTGCAAGCACTCCAGAAAACACAAGCACAAATTTTCTTCTCATTAGTGTATCAGAAAACAGCTCTTCTACCCATGTGTTGTGGTTCATAGCAGGAATTTCTAAAATGAAGAATTCAACACCTGACTGATTTCCATTCACACTACCAGGCCAATGCACTCACCGCCTCCTTATCCTTAGAAATCTCAGCTGCAAAAATTACGAATCAGGTGATTAGTTGATTTGTACTATCACCACACAACAGAAAATTCTCTATTTGAGTAATTTATCTTCCCCATACACGTTATAATCTCCACAAATGCCATTGAGAACACTTGTGCACTTGCTCAAGAAGAAAAAAAAAATTCAAATCTCTACTTCTCCATTCTACTCACACAAGCTCGAAATACTGAGGCACCTTCATCACTTGAAGTCTGGTCTTTTAAAGATTCAGAGGCAGACCTTTAACAAAGATGTATTCCACTAATCATACAGGAATCAGTATCTTCTTTCTACCCCTGCCTTCCCAGAACCCATCCACACTCTAAGCTGATCTTTTAACTGAAGCACTGCTGCCTCTATTAACCCTCCCAGATTGCTCTAATCAGAATTGTACCTGGCTACAAATGTGACTTTCAGATCTCAGCTGAAAAAGCAATTACAGATTGTGGCCAGCTCCAGCAGCTTTGTTAGAAGCACAACACAGAGAATAAGATCAAATGATACTTGCCCAGAATGCGGGGCTGTTGTCATAGAAGCACAGCCCTCGCTGGCCTCTGTGCTGGCTGAAGATGCTGCAGGTCAGTGCCTTGAATCATCAGAGGCAGTCAGAGCACAAAAATTTTAAAGAAAATTCCATCCCCTTGCTTAAATTTGACTTTTCCCTTTCCCCTCTAGTGAACAGAGTGAAACTGAAAGGACTTTCATGCTAATTTCTGATTATCCCTCTGATGGCAGATCATTACTGAAGCTGTGCTCCACCAGCACTTGGGCTGGAAGTGTTCACAGAGCCGCCTCTGCATTTGTGCTTGAATGCTGAAGCCAGGTAACAGCAGACCTTTCTCCTGGTCCTCCTCTCCTCCTTTTCTCTTCCCCACCTGTTGTCTCACTCCTGCTCCAGGCACTCCCCAGTCATGTCAGCCCTGAGGACCCTGCACAGAGCTGGTTCAGGGAACAGAGAGATCCCAGTTAAAAATAAATCCTCCTACAGCTTCTCCTGTTTTGCAGGGCTGTTTGTAAAGTTGGTTCAGTTCCTGATCCCGTATGGCTAAGGGAGCCAAGCAGAGGGGACAGAGCAGTGGGAAGTGGTGGCAGTTGCTATGCTACTGAGAGAAAGGTCCATGAAATCACATCTCCTGCAGGCCCTCTGCACCTGGAGGAGATTCTGCAGCAGAGGGAAATGGAGACAACACACTGAGGTCAGGCAGCTCCCGTCCAAATCACCTGAAGGCTCACACAGCCATTGCTCCCAGGGGATTGTCCTCCCTTCTTGGTCCAAGCCCATTTAGCTGGCAGGGTAACCCCTGCTCCCTGGGCACACAGCCACAGATGCTCTTTTAGGATGACTCCAAACAGAGCAGCATCTCTGCTGTTTCACACAAACACACAGCCCAAGAACAGTTCTGTTAAAGGAGACCAGGTCAAATACAACTGGCACACAGAGGGCAAAGGAGAGGCTCATGACTGTTTCCATTTTGACTGTCTTGGAATAATCCTCAATAAAATACCTATACAGGAAAGATTTAGCTACAGTACATAAAACCCATTACACAGGAGCAGGAAAAGCTGCCAATCAGATTGTCCTTGAGAGCACTTCAGTTTGAGACCTTGCATCATTTAGTTTTTGCCTGGGTAGCCCCACTTCTTTGTAGCTAAGAGCATACTAATATTGACAATCTTTTTTCCCCTTGTGCATTAGCAGTGGAGCAAGGTCTCAAACACAGCCACTTCCAACTAGTTTTGAGGGAATAGGCAGTTTTGTAGCTCTGATACCTTATTATTTCCCTATTGAGAAAAAAGCCTGCAGTGTGAGCTCATCTTTTATTAGACAAAGAAACCACATAAGAGCAGGATGCTGCAAATGCTCTAAAGCAATAAAACCTTAATCAGAGCTTATTAGCCACCAAAGAATATATTCCTAGGTCAAGGTGGCTCTCCTGCCTTTAGCTTCTATTTTGGTCTAATGAAGTTTAAAAGAAAAATGCCTATTGCCCTAAGACACCTCCATAGGCAATCAGCCTTTGCTGTTTTCAGTGCTCACTGAAATGTGTCATACAGATGGATCCACACAGCTGTGCTCCTCAATTTGTGACCAGCATCCTGGTGAAGACTCAAACTGGTTTCTAGTGCAACACAAAACATCAAAGTGTTCCTGCTCTTAGGAATCACTGAAAGTGGTCACTGTAACCCCTGCTCTGCAATATTTTCTGCCTACAGCCAACTTCAGTAAAAGTTTATAAATTGTTGGCTAGAAATCAACTGATGTATCTTGCCATTTATTTATTGGCAGGAAAAAAGGGCTAAGGTTGACTTTTAGTGTTGCCAGTCTTCATGGTTTTGCCTACAAAGTAATGGAGGGCTGTTCTTCTTTATCCTCTCACAGATAAGAAACAAGAAATAAAATCATCACCTTAGAACTTTACATACCTCTTTATCAGCAACCACATGGGTGTGTTCACAGATGTACTCTTTCCACATCCCAGTCTCTCTCACAACAGTATGAGAAAGAAGTCTGAATTTGGGAAATAGTCTCCTTTTCTGCTATCAGTCACCCCAGTCAACCATGAAATGTGGTCACACTGATTCAACTTACACTTCAAACTATACCTTAAGAAACATGTGCAAATTCAACTTGTTATGAACCTGTGTATTCTCTATATTACAACTTCTGGGCAGTTCCAGCAATAAAAACATATTTTAATATGCTTCATTTTTAAAGCCAAAACTGGAATTTCCTACATATGTCCTGTGTTATTCAGAATCAGTAACAACTTACATGTGACTGCTTTAACTGTTTCACCAACATCCACTAACACACATTTCTTAATTAGGCAGATGAGAAGATGGGGTGAAACCACTCCTCTGTATTTCTACAGTAACCCATGAGAGGTGTTACTAATGTGCAACACAGCTTCTTTTCAAAAGCATTAATACTTTGTGTATCTTTTCCCCTAAAAGAGTCTTTAAAAAATGCATCTAAGTTAAAAATATTCTAGGTCACAAATTACACACCTATGTCAATTTTCTATTATAAAAATTCACTCCTTTATGTGCTCTGTCATTGGAAAATAAATACTTCTTGTTTTCTTTTTCAGAAATTAAGTTCAATTCTGAACCAGATTTCTATCAAGCAATGGAATTTTTTACAGCCAATCTGTGCTGTCCTAAGAATAAAGCTCATAAAGGAAATAAGGCCATGACCTTAGAGAGTCTTGTACAAATGCTGTTCTACAAGACACAGGTTTATCAGAAGCAGAAAACAGAGTATGAGTAATTAACATAACTGCTAATAAACATTGCAAGCAAGCGATAGTTACCAATTTAGATCTATAATCCATGAGAGAGATGAAGGCTTTGCTGTGAGTATATGAATCAAGAGAGTGGTCACACTGTTGAACCTGCGATGTAGAAGCAAAAGGATTAAAATGATTACGATAAAGATGGATAATAAGAATATTAGGTAAGGGAATAATGGGTAGGCAGGTTAGGCTGGGAACACAGTGCTGGGTAAGGTCTGAGCTTCCTCTACTGCAGGTAAAGAGGAAAGTCCTGTAGTGTACAAAGAGAACAGAAACAGTGCTTGAGTTAGTGACAGATATTAAGGTAACAGCAAATATTTGAAGCCGTCAGTTCAAAGTTTATTAAAGGGAGATTATCTTTACTAATCTAAAATTAAAGTTCCAGATAAATCTCACAAGTGGATGGAAAACCTTACATAGGAATCATTAGACATTTCCCAAGGAAAGGAAGCAAAGCAAATGGAACCAAGAAGCAGCTGAAATACCTCTGAACACACAGGTGTTTTACACAAAGCCTGGATCAAAGTCTACCATGCTGCAAAGGCAACTGCAATAGGACATGGAAACATCTGCAACTTACAGCACATCTACACAAAAATATCTGCCTTAAAGGAATAATTATTCCAGATTTAGAGCAGAAAAACGTAACAGAACATAGCTGTTTTTTTCATGGCTCATACAATCTAAAGGCCAAGTTTGTGTCTGGTGCATTTCCTCTCCAGTAAGCCAGGGTACAGCACCATTTGTCATCCCGACTTATATTATCTTGCCTTGTGGAGACTGCCAAAACACATGGGCACACTCGGACCTTATGTAAATAACAGGCTGCAGCCACCTACTCTGGGCCAGAATTTGGACCAAAGACAAATCCTTTCTCAGAATCTACACAATCACCTCATTTGGTAACACGACAGCAGCTTGATCTTGCCCAAAGTATTGCACATTTTTCAGTATTGGTTACATTTCCTCCTGCTCTCAGAGCTCTGCCCTCTGCAACAGCTGCTCCCTGTGACAGCCTCTGGCTCACTCTTCAGTCCTGTCCAGAATTTGACTTGGGGGTGTCATCTAAATACCACTCAATTGACAGATCCAGAACAAAAATAATTCATGTCTCTGCACAGAAAGTCTATGTTTATTCCTTTAAAACTGTGAGCTCTTCATCTTTAATAAAATTCATTTCTTGAGTCCAGAAGTCTTTACAAGAAGATGCTTGTAGTGGATTTGTTCTGGAATTTACATGCTACAAAAAAGTTTGATGAATGCATGACAATTAAAGGATAAAAACCTCTAAGCAATGTCAGTTGTTATTTATTTTCATTATCCATTTAGATTTGGGAACACAGGCTTTAAAAAGAGCTTTAAAATGTTTTTTATGAATTGCTGGGTGTGGAACAGGAGTCAAGAACTAGCAGATATCATTTTTTGCCATCTAACTTTACAACTACGTTTAGTTTGGCTGTTGTTGTCAAACATCAAACTGTGCCTCTCCCATTTCCTGTACCATATTCAACATCCTCAAAGTCCATTTTAGAGCCATGATAAAATTCTCAGGAAGGAGGAATTAGTCACTCTAATTTTACAATGACAAAAAAAAATTAAAGAAATAGAAGTTTTCACTTTTCTACTCTCCTCTATGAATGTTGAGTTTGCCACTCTCTTATAGTCACATGGTTCCATGCCTGCAACAAGCACACTACTCCAGAAAATACAGAAAAAAGGGGTAAAAGGGACCCATGAACTGAACCCAGCTCAGCTCTCTCCCAAAGGATGCATGGATTTTTATCTTCCCTATGTCTTAAAGAAGACGCAGAGATTTCTGCAACTCCCTGAATATTTGTTGCATTTTGGAATGCTAGAGCCAGCTAATTTCTAGGTCTACAGATCTGCAAGCTGAGACTGACCCCAAATCCAGCGCTGTCCCAGAGAACAGCGCACACGGACGAGGTTGACGGCTGTTACAAAACACAGCGTCTTCAAAGCCCTTCCTTCCTTCCTGTCACAAACACTGCAGCGATGGCTGAGACCACGGAATTCCGGAATTCAGTCCTCTTCTCATTGGATCTCCAGCCTTGCAGTTCTGCCTCTCTTTCTCCAGGAAGGAACTGGCAATACTGAAGTACTTCCGAGCACCTCACTGCTGAATACACTGAAGCAGCAGTGACATAAAAGCACCCAGAGCAACACACAAGATGAATCTGTACCAGCTCTGCTTCAAGACACGTGTGAGTCCCTGTTGATCCCTCCCCAGCTGGGAGGCAGGGCACAGCTACATTCTGCCCTGGGATACAGCCCTCCATGGAGAAAGGAATGACCTGCCCTCCCATGGTGACTGAAGATAAGGAAAGTCCAGGCATATGATGGAACTCACTCTGTCTGGAGCTGGAGTGAGGCCATCTGCAGATTCAGGTAGATGCCCCTCCACCAGTGAGCAGGAGACGGTTACAGATTTTTCTGCATCAGTGGGTCTAAAACCTTTCACTTACAGGTAAAAGCAAGCTGCTGTCCTGACCAAATCAGGTGTCCAGAGACTGGAATTGTCTTGTAGAAACCACCTGCAAACCTGAACCACATAGACACAGGGCCAGCTCAGGATGCCTCTGCAGTGCAGAAGTCTAATTTGCTGCCTTTTATCCTCCTCTTCCCAGCAGAAAATCTGTGATGAATAAGTTAATTCATTTCTCTGTGCTATGATGTTCTCCCATGCTGCAAAGTAAGCCACCTGCTAACTGGGATTACAACAAGCACCCTCACACTTCCCATGTTTTAATGAGCTAATACTTTCAAACATAAATCTTACTGCTCATGTCAAATATCAAACACTACAGCACTAAGCTAAGTACAAACTTCCAGGAGCTCACTACACTTGGAGAACCTGAAGCACAAGATACATTTTCACAGCAAAAAGCATACCTGAAATGACCAGTTCAGGACGTTTCTCAGCCTTAGCCATTGAGAACTGCCTCAAAAACCCTACTTCTTCAGCCCAACTAGTAACAGAGAATAGACATGAACCTGCTGGGGAGGGCCAGGTGGACATGAGAGCCCTTTGCTGGCACTACAACCAGCCAGTGATGCAAGACCCCGAACTGTGATGTTGTGACCTGCCCATTTTAATCTGGAGCTGCATGAAAACATACGAAAACGAAGGCAGGAAAAACCATCTCTGAACTGCACAGCTGACATGGCTACTACAAGACAACCATCATGTTAACAAATACTAAATGCATTTCTTTGCTACACACAAGAACTACTGCTATTGAAACCTAAAGCTGACCAGTCTTCTCACTTTGGCACTTGAGAATATATTGGGTCTGCAAAGAGGGCAGCACCATTTTGTCAAAATTGCAAAGGAAGTTTGATTTTAATTTGGTTTATTTGTCTCTCTTTTGATTCATACTATAAATTGTTCTGGTAAAATTGTCCTGAAGGCAGTGGAGTCTCAGTAAGTGCATATACAACCACCTTCAGGATAGCAAGTTCAAATAACAGGAAATTAAAAGCCTTTTAGTTACACACTTCCATACAGCAGTGATGGATTCAATTTTGTACCCTCTATAACCCAATACCAGCACTCCCATGGTCTGAGCACAGCTACAAACACATAGATGAAAATTACAGTTCCAATGATATTTTTACCTTTGGAAAGGAAAAAAAAGAAACATTCACAAGAGGATGTTATTTGGACCCAGAGGTAGTCCAGGCAACTCTGAAGCCCTGCAAACTATTATTTGCACAACTGAGAGTGCAGCACTGGGTGAGGAATAAGTGATGAGAAACAACGCAGAAGTCCAAACCAGATTTACCACCAAAGAATTTCACGGAAACATGTTATGAGACCACGGTCAGGACATGGGAAAATCCAGGTTAAAATTAACCCCCACTTTTTTTTTTTTTTTTAACAAGTTACACTTAATTTCGGTCAGATCAACCTGATGCACTGCACAAGCACACAACACGTCGTTGCTTGTAAGAAGGAAAGGACAGCGTGGAGACAGAAGCTTGGGAGGCACAAAGGTGGAGCCACTCGTGCCGGTGTTGGCGACACCGCTGCGGTCCCACGGGCTGATGTTAACGCGCACATCCACGGCACCGCCGGGCTGCTGGCAAGCGCGGAGAAAACAGCGGGGAAAACCAATGCGTAGCAAAAAAAATACCACATCTGTTTTGTACAGCATAAACTGGACAAACTGGAGTTTATACTTTTTATGATCTAAATTAGAAGATGGATCCGTTTGGCTTTGTGCGGAGGGCTCGCTGCCCGCGGCTATAGCGCAGCGTGGGGACGGGCAAGTCCGCTCTTCCGGCTGCTCGGACGGGCAGCGGCTCCACGGTGGGAGCTCGGGGGGGCTGTGCAGTCCGGCAGAGCGGGTCCCTGCCCTGCCCCGAACAGCCAGGACGACAGTGGGTGCCGCGTTTCCCGGCAGTGCTCCACAGCCGAGCAGTCGCGTTATTGTCACCTGCTCCCCTCCCCGCGCCGGGCACTGCCCGCGGTGACGGGAACGGGCGGGTTGCGCACCAGCTGCGGAACAGCCGGCAAGGCCCCGCTCTCCCGCCTCCCCCCCCGCGGGGCTAAGGGTATTTTAAAGATAAGGCAATATTACATCGCCTCTCATTGCTGGGAAGTGTTTGTTGTAGAGATGGAACTGCTGATGCCCTCTCCGCCCCGCCGCGCCCGAGGGCTGCCCGTTACACCGCACGTCGGGGCACGGAGCCCTCACCCGGCGCTCACCCGCCGGGCACCGCCTGCCGCCCGCCCCTGCTCCCGTCCCTCCGAGCCCGGGGACAGCCCCGACGCTCGGTGCGAGGAGGACAGGAGGAGTTTGTGGGTCCCGGTGGGGACATGAGGCGCGGAACACCGCCAGCCCCCTCCCTGTCAGCTTCAAGGGGAAGCAGCCCCGACGGCGCGGGAGGAGACCCCTCAGAGGGGTAGCGGCTCTTACCTGCGGCGGAGGAGCGGCGGTACCGAGCTGCGCCGAACCGA
>VZTZ01035898.1:259360-303793 GCA_013400955.1 Drymodes brunneopygia | reverse complement strand
GGGGCGGGGGCCCACGGGGAGCGCGGGAATGGGAATCGCCTCAGGCGCTCCGGGAGCCCCCGCGGGCAGGGGAAACGGCCCGGGTACGACCCAAACTTGCCGTTCTTGTGGCACTTTCCGCACGGGCTGGAATTCTCATCGGTAGAACTGTTAACTCTGAAGTCTAGTGATGGCGGCTGTGGCATCAGGCACTACATTTGTACTGGTGAGAAGACAAAAATTGAGGCAGTGGCTGCGATCTAAGTCGTTCACATGAAGGAGGTCTGATGAAGAGGTTGTGGTGGACCCTCTTAGCTTTAAAACCCTTTGGACCCCAGAGAAGCCTGACTGTGGTCTGTTCCTTACCAGGAAGCCAAGACAGCCTTCAGAGATGATGCCCTAGACAGAATGAACAAAATATTGGGTTTTTGAAAACATCTTAAACATTGTGTTTGACATAACTAATAAGGTGCTTCCCTAACAGCCAGCAAAGATGGCAGGATTTAATCAAGTGCCTGAGCACAAACACAAGGTCTTGTTGGGCCCCAGGAGAGAGGCTCCATGTGAGGGGAGGCCAGAGCAGCAGGTGCCTAAAGGTACTGGATTGGCAGGGTTTCTGTCTTCAGGGAGCCCCTCTGAACTCAGGATACCCCTAAAACTTAGGGGTGCAGATGTCTCTTCACCCTGCTACACCCCCCAAGCACTGCTGCTTTTTGCTCAGTCCCACTGTGCCTTTGTGTTTGATGTGCAGCACTTTGACTCAGCTTGGACACTGCCCACACAGCACAGGGATTGTTTTGTCCACTTGTAAAAGCTTTTTGCACATCTGGTGATCTTCAGCATCTCATCTTCAGCTCTGATCTTCAGTGGTCTTTGGACTGGCTTGTAGGTCAACCAGCCCTTGGAGCAGCTTGAGCTTTATAACAGTTCAGCCACTTCAGAGGAGTCGGATAATTGATTTATTGCTACATTTTACCCAGGGCAGCTGACTAGTTACCAATATCATGAGAATGTAGAAAACCAGGGAGCACAGTAGTGCTATATGACTAGCATCATATAGGTGAGCATTTTAGGAACAATCATCAGAGAGATGCTGAGAAGCTTTAAGGAACACCTCTTCCCTCTGCAAATCAGAGATGCCATATAGCTTCTCCATTTCACTCAGGTCAGAGCTGTCTGCCAGGTGGCCCAGGGGACAATTCTACCCAACATTAGAATAATTTCCTACCCTCATCTATAACGAAAATATGTGTTTGCCATCAAAACCCCTATTAAAATTATTGTTATATAAGCCTTAAGCAAGGTATAGCTTTGTGTAGCACCTAGAAATAATCAACAGCGTAACAAAATCCCAAACTCATTACAACAAGTATTTCAAAGACATCCTAGCAGGCTTGACACCTAAAAAAGTCTTTCCAGCTCCTTGCAATCCTCTTGTTGCTCTGGGATAGCTGATCTCTGCCTTTGCCAAAACCTGACTTCTTGTTCACCTGTCGCCCTGGTTTTACAGGGCCCCATAAGTTGTCAGACTGTAGCTGTAGTTTCCCATGCTTGTTCGGTAAACATGGTCCTTGTTTTCCTTAACCAACCAGGATTGTTTTACACTTGTGGAATTGTTTTTCATTCCTTTCCCTGGGGTGGAGAAAGATGATTGACCATGTCTTTGTCCTGTAAACCTTCAGGGGTGTTGACCCTTTTCACCAATCTTTAACTATCCTTAGAACCCTATAAAAAGAGGTAAATAAAGAAAGGCAGGGCTTTTGGTCAGTCCTGCCTAATGAAACCACTGCTACTCTGTGACCCGCGTGTTTCTTCTGTTGCTAACTAACCAACATTCACCCAGCATGGGTAGAGCTTTTATCTCAGTCTGCTGACTGTTGCTCAGTCTAGAAAACCATTGTGATCCCACACCCCTATAAAGGACCAACAGAATGTGAGTGGTCATGGGCACACAGCTGCACTTTTGATGCAAAGGACACATTATGGCTCAGGCTCACTTGGGCATCTGGTAGTGATCACCTGTTTTGACACCCCATAACTGCAGCCACAAGCACAGAGCTGCTGTTCAATCCTAATTTCCAAGGGCTTTTCCAGATTTCATGCCACCCCTGAAATGCCAGTGTTTACTTGCAAGCCCTTTCTTAGTCAGGGATAACCAAAAGAAGGGATCCACCCAGGTAATTAGGAGACAGGAGAATATGGAGTGATTTTTGCTGTCTATCATCTTGTTTAGACATGTTTCTATAATTTATGGAGTGAATATTTTTTGCTCCCCTAGTGCACTTCCCTTCCAAGTTTTAATGCTGTATGGTCATGAATTGCATACACCACTTCCAGTAGGGGAGGACTTTGTTATTTTAGATTTATAGATGGGGAAATAAGGAAACAGGAAAGAACTCCCACAAGCACAAGAGGTGGAGGGGAAGAGCAGATGCTGTGCTTTATCTTGTTTTCTGACATGTGGATCTATCTCACTCTCTCACAGCAGTCATGAGAGCACATTTATCAAGCACAACATACATACTCTACTACTCTCTCAACATTTTTAATTCAAAACACTGCATCCTCACACAGTGCAATTGACCTAAAGAAACAAATTTCATCTTTTCAGTACCCTCTTTTCTAAAAAGGGAATTTTAAAAAATACACGTATCAATTTATGTATTGATTTCTTTATTCTTAAAGCAAGAACAGCACCAAAACACTTAAATCAGCTGCTGTCCAGGGGAGCCAGGTAAAAACAAGCCACCCACAAACAAAATCCTCCTTGTTTGAATAGGCAGCACTCACCCAGGTGCTTCTCCACTTCAGTGTGGAATAAAGAGCATGTACGGCCCATGCTGTGTCCCCAGGATGTGTGTGAATTTCATTCCCTTTAACAGGGCTAATGTTCCCAAATCCTCACAAATGGCTCCTTGAACGCTGTTCATAGTATCAGAAATAGCACAATAAAGTGGCATCCAAATTTGACTGTGCTACCAATGCAGCTTCTTTTATGCACAGCATGTTATATTGTGACCTGAAGCACTCTCAAAAAGCAGGGGGAACATCTGCAGTTCTTATCAATTAGCATTTCTGCAGCACATCTACCTACTCCATGCTGTGCATGTGCGAAATGGTCAGAAAATGAGTGTATACCAGCAAATAAACTCTAATCAGCAGCCAGTTACCTACAGCCTTAGCCAAACTCAGTCCACACACCCAGCTCTGCCCCAACTCCTCCCTCGCCCTGTCTTGGAGCAGTAACAATGGGATCATGACCTTTTGAGAGGGTGGAAACTCTAGGAAGCTGGCTCCCCTTCACTCCCCACATCACTGCAGAGACATGGGAAATGGAGGAGGACACTCCTGTGTTGGCTGGAGGAAAACAGAACACGGGAGCAGCACCCACCTACTTAAGATCCCATGCCCAGGTCGTACCTGCCTGCTCCCCAAATCCTGCCTGCTCTCCCCATCCTGGGTGCTCCCACATCCTGCCTGCTCCCTGCACTTTTCCTGATGCCGGTGTCCCGTGCTGGGATGAGAGCCAGCACAGGGGGTGTGTAACAGCCTCTCTCACGGTTCTGAGTCAGAACCTGGAATGCTGTAAGCACTGGTCAGCCAGTCCCTGCTTCCAACGTAGTTGTGAACAGAGAAGTTTAGGGTCTCTCTATATATATTTTTTTGCCCCTATTCAAAGGAACTTACTGCAGATTTCACCATCACAAAACCGTGCCATGACATTTTTCACAGCTTGGAGAGGATCACTCAAGTTTTGTCCCCTGTCTCCACTGCCTGTGACAGGTCACAGGGGCTGGCTGGCACGTGTCCATGGAGATTCCTCCTCCTCAGATGGTGCTGACGTGGTGGCACCGGGCTGGCGCTGCAATGGCAGGAGTGGTGCTCCCTGGACAATGGCAGGCCTGGGAACTGCACAGCCACACCTTACTCTAGACAAACTTGGAGAGGAAAAGTAAACTGAGTTTATTTGACTAACTGCTTAACAAATCAGCACCTGTTTCTTCGAGGAGGGAAGTGGGAATGGGTTAATACGCCAAATAGTTTTGAGACAAAGTGACGTTTAACATTTGGACAGACCTTCATTATTGTTTCCTGGTTCCCTCCAGGCAGCAACCTTCCCTCTCCAGTCAGTGCCAAAGACAACTTACACAGCTGTCTGGAAGGGAGATGCAACCTTTCAGAGAAACTTCATTTTTGCCTTTGCTGTCTTTGAAACAAGCATGAATTTGCAATGACTTCCCCTTTTCATCCCACTCTCTGGAGAGAGGTCTGTTCTGAGTAATTCCATCTTTATTACTTTCTGAATCTCCATCCTCAGGCCTCAAGCTCTGATCCACCTGTAGCGACGGTTGTCAAGGAATGGTTCTCCTGGCTGGGTAACCCAGGTAGGCATAATAAATACCAGGTTAGCTGCAAATAAATATCACAACATAACGTAAATGCAAATACCTCTCCTCTTGGCAAAAGTTAAGAGAAGTTTCATCACCTCCAAGGATATATGACCTCATATTCATAGGGGTTTAATAATATTTCACTTCAGAGCTATTCATTACAGGAGCTCTAAGTGAGCTCTGAGGGAATGAAGCTCATTAGCAGTTCGATACAGGCCAGACATGGAGGCAGGCAGACAGCCACGGGGACAAAAGTGTGTTTGAAGTAGATGACTTCTAAACTCAGCATGCCAGGATGACAGATGGAGCACTCTGGCCATGCAGGCATTCTTGGTTGTTGCAGTTTTGTTCCCTGCTGCTAAACACAGCAAAGGAAAGGTTTCCCGACTCTCCAGCAGACACTTCCTTAAAGCCTGTCCAGCCTCAGGTGCACAAAGCAACCTCTGCTCCCAGGTAGTTAGATGGGAGCTGCAATCCAGGCACTCCCTAATTAACTTTGGGGTTTTTTTTCCTCCATAGGTTGTTTCTGGGAGAAAGGGAACTGACAGCATGTTTGTTTACATGAGATAGATTCGGCCTGGCAGTTCTCTGGGTCTATACTGAGAATTTTGAAGTGTCTTTGGGTTTTTTTATCACCATAGAAGGAGGAGAAGCTGAGAATGCAAGGGGATTTCTAGATGCATCTAAAGAAGTTATTATGTAAGTTACTGCAAGGCATACACAGATGGGCAGCACAAGAAACAAAGCTGATGGGGGCAAACCAATCTGAGGCCTTGGTTACTGAGCAGTGCTGCAGTGTGTCATTAACTTCAAACACAACTACAGCTAACACTGACCTGCAAGCAGCCTCTCTAAGCCCTGGGGACTTGCTTGTGTGCATAAAGTCACACAACACACATAAAGCAACTGCTGGGTGGATCCCTCTGCATAGAAGAAAATGCCAACCATCTGTATCACCTTATCAAGATTATAAAGAAGAAGGATGTAAAGAATCTGCAGTAGGAGATAGCAACAAAAATGTCCAGGTATAAAACTAGCAGGTTTGAAAGAGAAAAATACTTCAGTGACAGACCAAAAGTAGGTTCACCCTGCAACCCAGAGACATGAAACAGCTTTTAGACAAGTTAACCAGCTGTTCCAAGCTGTGACAGCACATAAATCATATTCTACTGAGAGCCCAGACCAGCAAGTGCCAAGCTCCATCCTGCTACAGAGGATAAAATCATGGTCTAGAAAAGAGCAAATGGAAGAGAGGGCAGGGAAGCTGTACCAGCTCACCGTGTCTGAACATACAGAGCTCAGAAAGGATTAGAGAGCAAGGAGGCAGACAAAGAACAAAGGGAAAAGGATCATGGAATAATTTTTTCCTTCCAAAGTACCAAGTCTGGAAGGCATGAAGGAGAGGAGATGCAGGAGAGAAGACGTGAAGGAGGATAATTTTGATTCAGGGTAGTCTCAAATATAAAAGATGAAGTACATTGCCCATACCTATCACTTAAGGGAGATGTCTCTGGATGAAGAATTTCCTAAAAATCACTTTGAGGTCACATTGCTTCAGGCATCAGAGCATTTTGCAAAGAAAGGGACACTTGATGTGCATCCCACAGGCTGCAGTTTCACTGCAGAGATAAGAGCAGGGCAGAGCTGCTGCAAAACTGTGCATGGAAACCCACAGAGGTGCACCCTGCTAATTTGCATCAGAGATTGTTTTTTAATTATGATTTGTTGAATCCTATCCCAGATGAACACGCAGAGTCCTCCCCCTGGTGGCAAGTAAAAAAGCCATAGCAATGATTTCTTAGTCATGTAAATCTAAAGCTCTAAACTAAATGAGCATCAGATAGGAACTATTTTTTATTTGATCAACTGATAGAGCTGGGGGAAAAAGGAGTATTTTGCACAACACAAATCCTTTTTAAGGCTTACATGGACCCGAGGCTGATATGACTTGAGAGTAGCTGCTGAGTTCAATTCCGTCGTTAACTTACTATACAATTTGCAAGAGAAGCAGAGGATAGAGCCCTGTAGAGTAACTTTTAGCAGCTGAGCAGGGTAATTGCAATGTGCAAAAATTATTTCCACTGAGTCCTTGTCTTTTAGTACCCGGTTGAGTCTTAGTGCCTAAAAATCCTTAGAGTGTTCTGGAAAGTAAAATTCCTAATACTACTGAACAGTAAACATTAATTCAGTGGACAGGTTGTGTTTATTATATAAAACAATGTTCCCTACCTAATGTCCTCAGATGGCTCTTCAAAAAGGATCTGTAGGAAACTATCTCCATATTTGTTGTGGAAAGTTATGGCAAGTGTCTTTTGGATAGGAATTTTTTGCTTTAGATGACTAATTTGGTGGCTGAGGGGAGAGCAGTAGGTGGTGTTTATTTTGGCTTTATTATGGCTTTCAACAGTCTTCCAAAGCATCCCCACAGACAAACTGATGAAGTACAACCTAAATAAATGGACAGTGAAGTGGATGGAAAACTGCCAGAACTGCTGGGCTTAAGGAGGCTCATCATTAGTGGAGTATCCTTGGTTGGTACGAGCTAACACCTAACTCTGAGCAAACTGGCAGATGATACAAAGCTGGGGAGAGGAGCTGATATCCAGGTAACAGCAGTTGTGCTGCCACTGAGAACCCAAACAGGCTGGAGAAATGGGCAGAGAGGGTTGTCAGGAGGTTCAAGAAAGGGAAATCCAAAGTCCTTCAGCTGGGGAGAAACAACCTGTGCACCAGTACAGTCTGGAAATCAGTTTTGCTGCACGGGAGAATATGGGAATCCAGGCGGAGAACAAGCTGACCAGGAACCAGCAATGCATCCGTGTGACAAAAGCCCACAGCATGCTGGGCTGCATTAGAAAAAGTGTCCCCAGCAGGTCAAGAGAGGTGATT
Organism: Drymodes brunneopygia; assembly: GCA_013400955.1. Classification (NCBI taxonomy): domain Eukaryota; kingdom Metazoa; phylum Chordata; class Aves; order Passeriformes; family Petroicidae; genus Drymodes; species Drymodes brunneopygia. Next base: position 296,534 of record VZTZ01035898.1, on the reverse strand, counting down.
TTACTCCCCTCTATTCTCCTTTTCAGTTCCAGTAAATAAACACATTGCCTTCAACAGTGTGAGTAGTGTAAGAATGGCTGAATTGTAATTATATGGAAAAACAATTGATGTTTATTAATTATAAAAAGGAGAAACCTTCAGCTATGACAGTCAACATTAATAACCACTGCAACACAAACCAAAATATATCCCCCCATGTTTAAGAATGTAAAGCTATGCCCATAACCACAAAACATTCTCTGCATGCTTATGTTTAAAAAGGTTTAATTTTTTCACCCTGGTACAAAAATACAGTACAATGTGATGGCAAGGCATTAGCCAAAAACATTCAAAGAATAAAAGGGGAAACCCCATAAAGCTTCAACATAACCCACCCTCACTTGATGAAACAATCAAAAGGTGAGTGCACAAGGAAAATGTTAAATTTCTGCCCAAAGGCAAATAAAGATGAATCACAGAGTTTTACACAAAAATACATTTGCAGAGCTGGTAATTCACATGCTACTTGGACATTCATGAAATGTATTCTGCTTGGTGTAGTGGCAGAATTCATGGTTTTGGATATCTAGAAAAGAACTGGCCCAGGAACATGCCCTAGTGATGGGAATGCCCAGTAAAAACTATGGGATCACATAATACCAGTGAGAAAAGAGAGATTCAACCCTGATTAAGTGTCAAAATGATGGCTACTTCTAGTTTTTCCCATCACATTGTCCTCAAATAGTGTATTCCCTACACACCTCCCTTTTAACACCAAATATTAGTGGTTGCTCAAACACACAAAGAGATGTGTTTGCACATTACCCAGTTGCAAAGAACCACCACAGTGCAAACTGCCAGGCAGAGAAAACACTGTAACTGTTGTGTGTGTGTGTGAACTCCAAACAGGGTTTAACCTAACATTGTTGACAGGGGAATTATGTCCCTTCAGTGCATCTACATTCTTGGTCTGTTTAATCATTTCCTCTTAGTTTTGAAGTGATGAAAAGGTATCATTCAGTGTATTCATTATAGTTCATCTCCCAGGTGCTTTTGTTTGAAAGCATCGCCTGTCAGCTTCTCCTGCGCCTCCTTCATCCCTTGGACAACTGAAAGATTGCACAGAGAGATACCAACTATTAATCTCAGGGTGAAAACATCAAAGGTGAACTGGTAATGAAAATGTTTTAAAATAACACAGTTACAGAATGTAGATCTACAGATTAATCCGTAAGGAAAAAAATCCAGTCCTGCAAACTTTACCCAACTATGTGTAGCTGGATCATGCAAATTCCATTACTTCCCATCCCACAACTGGAGACAAAATTAGGTCCTACAGACTTTTAGTAGGTATTAAGGTGAATCATGATTCTGAATATGGTTCCTCAGGCAATAGAGAACCACACATTCATACTGTATTTAACCATTCCCAGATATAGATTAAAGTACATTGTTTATACAGCGAGGTACATTTCTCTCCACTGCCAAAGCTTTATCTCACTAAAAATGCACTTCAAGCTACTTGGCACATACCTTGATCAGCGTTGGTATAGAAATACTTGTAGCTGGGGTTTCCTCTCTCATTTATGATTTCTGGATGGACTTTTCCACTGGGGTCTATGAAACAAGAAATCCAACAGGAAATTTAGGTGAAAACAGTAAGAACCCAGTGCTATGAATGGATACAACAGCTGTGGATGCCTTACCCATGAAAAGGATTCTGGGGATGTAACCTCCATCAGGACTAAAGGCTTCATCCTTTGGCTCTTCATCATCCTAACACAGCAAGGCAGGAGAGAGGGAAGATATTATCAAGACATCTAACAAAACATGGTGCTCTTTACAGAAACAAGTTATTGCCTTTAGATTCCTTCTACTCTGAGCAATTTACTTCTTGAACAGACCCTAAGTAACTGCAGTATCCTCCACTCTCAAAGGGAAGAAAGTTATTTTTACCTACATAAGTATCACTTATGAAAATAATAATATTTTTTCTGATCTGTCAATTTGCATTACCCACCCCACTCTGGTATAGGAATGTTTGATATGTACTGAGAGAGTTAACATGAATTCCTTTCTTAAGGAAACTGAATCACACAAGGTACAAACTGTTAAATATACAATGGCAGAGAGCCAGGTTTATAAATACAATTAAAATAACTAGACTGAAAAAGAAAGTCTTTATAAAACAATGAGCTCTATCAATCAATCCTGAATGCCTATTCAGGAGTGCAGGGTTTAGGATGCACACAAAACAGGATGCAACCAGTTGAGTCAGATTCCAAATGCTTCATTCCTGGGCAGAACATGGATACAGAGCAGAAGGCAGCCTACCTCAAGGTTAACCATAACAAAATTATGGGCAAGTTCAGAGATCTCCTTGGATTCAGCAAACTTTGGCTTTAAAGCTAAGGAAAAAAATCAAAATAAGAGGTATGTAAAAACAGCAGAAAATATTTCAGATTTTCAGGTCAGTATCAAAATCTCCACCTCATCCATCCCTCTGGAGAGGGGGCACTTTTCAATAAGCAGTGAGTAGATAGAATATATGTATCCAAAGCTTCCAGCCAGGCTTGGAACAGGAGGTACCTGGAGAAATTCTTGCTGGGCAGCCATGGGCTGAAGCCTGCCCAACAAACATAAATGGTTATATTTGATGCAGTGCAACAGAAGCAGAAATCCTACTGTAAACCACCACTCCCACTCTACCTCACCCTTCAGGCCTTAGTCATACAAGCAAACAAGCTTGTTGTTTGTTTGCTATGGCACTGCCATATTATGCCACTCTCAATGAAATACAAACACCATTAGTTACATTTTGGATGCAAAGCTCACATTTCTCATAGTTACATGATTTCTATAAAGGTTCATTAGAAATTTCAGCAAGCTCTAGTATTCAATACACTTACCTTTGCAAGCTCCACACCACGACTTGTGGATGATAACCATAAGAGGCAAACCACTAATAAAAAGAAGAAAGAAAACTGTCAAAGAAATTCTATTACATGTACATTTTAACAGTCAAGTCTTCCTCAAAGGCTAAATGTAATAGGAAATAAGTGGCATGTAAAGAGATTATGTGGTGCTGTAAGATTGTCTTGCAAAATGTTTTCCCAATCTTAAAACATGTAATAAAATAATTTATTATAGCTGCCAGCCAATAACTGCTTGTGTAGAGGAGGAGACTTTCTCTTACTAGTTTAGATTTCTGAGATACACAACTGGTCATGCTTTTTTTTCCTGGATTACTAGAAATGGTTAATGACAGCAGCTGCTTGAGAGATCTCAGGATAGATTTCTGTGGCTGCTTCAGGCAATCCAGTGTGTGACAATCCCTCCAGCTGCCCATTACAGCCCTCATATCTCAGTTACCTCCTGTGACCAAGGCCCTCCACTGAGCAACCAGCAAACCCAATAACCCAGCAAACCCTCTGGCTGCCTGCATGGCTTCCTACACATTTGTATATTAAAACTAATTGTGCTGGATGTGCCTGGTGCCAGGGCTAGAAAGGAGAGGGGGTCTGTGCGGAACTGCAGCCTAAATAAAGTGCAATGCAAAAGGACCAAAGTTATTTTTACTTTCTCTCTTTCTAAATAATTCATTTTACCTTTACTACCTAGGCTATCCAGAGTTTTAGTTTCCATATAATAATGATATGGCTTCCAGAACAGTAAGAACAGCCTAAAATTAGGTGAAGGAGAGGAAGGAATCAAGAGAGAACATCCTACATAGATATTTCTTTCAGGATTTGCCAAGCAAAGCAAACTGTAAGCTTTCTCCTACTGCAAACTCTGCGCCATATTAGGGGGTTAAAATAAAGTCTAATTTTCATACACATGAATTATTAACACCTTTGCACACAACAACTACATTAATTACTAGCAGAACTGATGAATGAGTTTTTCTTTAGCTGTAAATAGATATGAAAGGAAATCTCTACTTAGCAGTGTTCAGTAATGAACTTTAGAACAATGAAAGGGTAGAAAGGAAGCCATTAACATTTAGAATTGTTCAAACAGACGGCTGCCATCTATAATTAACTGATAGGTCACCACCTTTGTATCTGTTTGCATTTAAGGAGCAAGAACACACATTTCCCTAGTAAAGCTTATATCATGTCAGTGCCCTCTCCCTGATGATGAAAAACCACTTCTTTTCATTGTTTCTACAGAGTCCAAAATGATTTTGCTTCTTTCTTGAGGCTGATTTAAGATTGAATTTAAGATTGTTCTTATCACCAAGGATCAGTGATTCATGTTGAAAGCGTTCAACTGTCTGGTGGTTGGTACTGCTACACACTTTTTAAAGAAAACTTTTAGAGGCAGATTCTAAATTAAAGTGATCGCATCCTTGAAATACCAACTCCTAGTCAGTGAGAACTCATGGAGGCTTTAGATAATTGAAGTGTTTTCTCAGCTTTGTTCTCTTTACTTTGACTGGCAATATCAACTTATTTATATAAAAACATTTTTGTAGTCACTTCTCAGTTCTGCAGTGCATAAAGCCCCTTGGCAGCTGGGGTGTCAGACACACAGGCACTGTAACTGAAGCAACTCTTCCTGCCCCACTTTACCATTTCATCCCAGGAAGCACTACAGGTACAATTAAAACCAAATGCCACTATTTATTAGAATGAAGAATGAAGCATCCACCAGAAAGTGAGAAGTTTATATAAGTTGTACCCAAAATGATTGGAAACTTAGCTACCCATCACAGCCAGTACGAGTTGCACACAGAACAGACACTATCATTTTAGCTCATTTTTTGTACGAGACCACTCATTCTTAAGCAATTTGTGTTTTTAAGGGTATATAACGATGACCTTGAAGAAAAAAGACATAGCAAGTTATTTCAGTAAGAAAGTCCTGCAGGTAAATTAACACTTTACTCCATTTAAGGCACACATTTTATTATTAGACCTGAAACAGAGAAGCTGGAGTTTATTAAGCTAGCACCCTTCTGCAGTGCAGAGTTGCAAATCTCTCTTGAGTTCAGTCAGATTATTGGAAACAGTCACATCCTAAAAATACAGCCTGTTCCATTCGGGACCTGAAGTCTCTTCTGCAGTTTGATACTATCTGGAGGCAGCTCTGGAAAAACAATCTTGTTATTCCAGGCATACACATGCCAATGTGGAGGGAAAAGTTTTCCCCACAGTTATCACCTTTTGCACTTTCATGTCACACTATTTGATTACTGGGGTTTATGTCTCCACAGGAGACTTCACTTGCTTGGGGATGCACCAGTAGCTCTGCTTTGTGCAAGATGCCAGTGAGGAGAACGCAGGGGTGAGAACTGCTTCCCTAGAGATCCTCCCAGCAATGCAGCTGTCTCGGCTGCTGCACGGACATTCATCTTCCCAGACCGGCTGCTGCCAGGTGATCCAATCCCCGATCCCCGACAGGTGGGACCCAGGCTCTGTGGCACATTCTTCCCGCTGCGAGTACTTTGGGGCCGGACCACCGCCACTGCTGGGTGGCACAGGTGACACTTCACTGGATACTGCGGCTCAGGTACTGCAGGAACATGCTGGCCAGCTGGGGCAGGTTTTCATCGCTGGGCTGCATCTTGGTGTAGCTGATGAACTGCCTCCGCAGCCGGCTCAGCTCGGCCACGCTCACGGGCCGGCTCAGGACCAGCCCCTCGGCCACGCCGGGGACGCGGATGGTCTCGCCGGGCTGGGCCCCGCTCCTCTGCGCGGCCAGCACGGCGGCCAGCACGTCCTGGGTGACGCGGTCCAGCTGGTGCAGGAAGCCGCAGGACTGCAGCGGCTGCGTGCGGGTGGCGCGGTGCGGCGGCGGCGGGGCGCTCTCGAACANAGCGCCCGCACAGCACTACCAGCGGCATCGCCCCGCCGGCGAAACCCGACCCGGACGCGGTGCGACTGCTTCCGCCGGTCACACACACACAGGGCCCGCCCCGACTCGCGGAGCGTCCGCCAGAGGCCCCGCACGGTCGCGCCCGCGCAGCACCGGCGCGCTCCTCCTCCCCGCGGCACGGCTCTGGCACCGCGACACCGTCCTGCCAGGCGTCCCGCTTAAAAACGCCACCGCAGCAGTTGCTGGAACGCCGGGACCGCGCCCTCGCCTGCAGGGAACTTAAAACTAAAAAGTGCCCAGCATCCCCCGACATTGCGCAGTGTACAGAATTGAAACCGAGGGCATGAAACTTCCTAGACCACCAGCTCTGGTGCATCTCACTTGATGCGTCCCAGATAATTGTGTGTAATTTTTCATCTCCTGACTTACGGTCAGACTTAGAAAAATAAAATGTACTTTTAAAGTTTATATTTTCTTTGCTATTAGTAGTTTCTTCCAATCCTTCAATTCAGTAACACTCAAATGCTGCTGAGATTAAATCAGCGAGCAGATCTGTACATCAGAAATTAAAGGAGAGAGTGTAGCTCACACCCACCCCATCCCTTTCTGCAAGGTCTTTTTGAGCAGGAACACTCATCCTGCCTAAACCTGAGAGCTCAGACCTTGCCATCCCTTCCACCCTCCTTTGTCTCATTTTAAAGTTTCCTCTGCTGCATTGCAAAGCAATGCCATAATTATAACTGTAAATACTGAAATAATCGGCCTTTTTTTCCCAAAAATGCTAAAGTATCAAGTTATAAAAACTTGTAAGGCTTCTGAAGTGTACCATCTGGGTTACTTCAATGTCTGCACTAGAGTGTAGAACTCACCAGATGGATCAGTTTGAGAGCAGAACTAAATTAAACAGCAAACTTGGAAGGCATGAGCAATTTCTGCTCATGTCAGCATTGTCAGATCTAGGTTACAAAGTTAAAATACAAGCAGAATTTATAAGCATGCCATTCTCCTTACATTTTAGGAAGAAGCAGGAGAAACTCTGAGAAAAAGAAAAGTCAAAATGTCATTTTTCAGAGAGACAGTGTTCTTTTTAGAATTTAAGCTTAACCAAATCAGGTTCTGTCAGTTCACTACAGTTTGAAACTTACAGATTTTTTTCTGCAGATGGAAACAAAATAGCTCATGCTGAGGCCTCATCTATACAGGCACAGGGAATTTTAGGGAAGCTTTTAGCACTGCTGAGTTCAAGGGCATTGAGCACCACTTACACATGCATTTGTGTGTTTGAGAACTATATCTTTGTTTACTGTGATAAATAATTATTTTCTTGTTTCAAAAACATGCTAGGGCTTCAATGATTTAATTAGACTGCAGAGATTAAACCTAGGTGGTGCCTTAGCAAAGTTAACAAAATTCTGTATTTTCTCTCCAATAAGCTGTAGGGATCTGAAGAGTCTCCTAAACCATCCTCATTCTTGTTAATAGAGACTTCTCTGTGGTTAAATTCAGGGCTGAAATAGAACCTTTGTGAATGCTTCTGAAGACACATTTCTGTACTTAAAACTAACGAACATACCTGGCTGCTGCCTCTTTCTTCCCATCTTCTAGTGTTCTCCAATGAATATGATCTCCAAAACCTGCCAGAGAGAAGGGTTTATAAATGCTGCTTAATTTAATGTGTCAGCTAACAGCAGAAAACAGCCCAACCCTCGAGAGCATTTTCAACTCATTTTATATTCTTTTTTAAAGCCAACTACAGCCCCACTTCTGGAAAGACTTCTGCAAATACTTACAGCCCACACAGTCGTACGAGGAATCCCATTGAAATTAATTAACAAAAATATACCATGCTCATGAATATTTATATATATATGTATGTAAATGACACTAAAATCCCCCAAACAGATATTAAATTGAAGTGCCTTCTGATCATTCTCTCTTCTTCTTCAGTCTGTGAAGATTTATTAACTGATGAGTGACAAATTAAACATGTCAGCATTTGGCTTCCTAAATCCCACTGCAGGTGAACTAAACTGAAACTTTAAAATTTCTAGGCCAACGTATGATCATTAATTGCTCTAAAGCTATTATGCTCAGTATTCCTGCTGATGATAATATCATGGAAGAGTAAGAAAAAACACCATTGCACAGATTTCTGAGTGTTACAGTGACTGAACGATGCAGGAAATATTTTATCTGGCATGCAGATAACAAGTCTTGATATGTCAATTGATTTAATCGTGAGTCAGTGTACGTTTAACAGCTGCAAAGCAGCGACTGCCAGGGTTGGGTTTTTTTGGTAGCAAACACAGCACGTGGCCAAAAGCCACCTGGAGAGCTGGGAGGAAGGAGATCCGGGAGCTGTGCAAAGAGGAACTCTCTTGGAACACCTCTTCAGGGGCCTTGGCTCCAGTAAGTAACAATTACTGTGCTGGATGGCCAAACACGAGCCTCAGCTTGCCCCTTCCCATCCCTAAAGGTTTGGATTAGTCAGCAACCTGCCGTGCTCAGGGTGCTGAGGGGAGCAGATTTTGGGAGCTCCACAGAGATCAGGAGTCACAGACTGCCCGGTGCTGACACTGGAGAAAGTGGGCATTGTCTCCAGTAGACAACTATGGCAAAGAAGGTGGAGAAAGCCTAAAACAGCATCAGCAAGTCCTCGGGACACCTCAGTTCAGCATCCGGGAGGTGAGTACAGAGCACAGTGTTTGTGTTAGCTGATCTTCTCTGCTGATATGAGCAACTGTGAACATACGTGATGCAACACAGCAAACAGACGAGCTCGCAGCGGGGTGGGGATGCCTGGTCCATGTCCCCTCACACCCACACAGCAGCTGCTGAGGCAGCCTCGGACACAGGGCTGCGCTTGTTCGAGCTCAACATCCCAGAGCAAAAACCAGCTGGATTAGCACAAGTCACGTTTACCCAGAATAATGACACGTCAGCTATTTCAGCCAAAGGCCAAAATGTTAAAACACGGAAAACCTTCTATTGTTCTAGCTGGGACACACTTTGCAAAAGCTTTTCTATATTTAAAACGAACCCCACTTTGTGGTGAGCTTCAGTGTGTTTTTAAAAGCATTGACCAACACACTGCAGAGCGTTTCTTTTGAATGAAAGTCATCTGGGGAATTAAAAGGTGAACGGCTGGCTGGGATCCACACCACAGCTTTGCTGTCATTGATCAAATTGGTTACAACCAGCCCTGAGGAGGAGATTTACCTCTAAGGCAAAGCCACCACCTGGGGTGAAGCTCAGGCCCCGGGTGAACCGGGCTATTAAGCACGGTAATTAGACAAGGAGCAAGGCAAGGCAAGAGCGAGGTGAGGAGCGGTCAGGTAGGACGAGGGAAGGCGAGGGCGGAGGGAAGGGCCATTCATCGCCTGCCAGGAGCCCGACGGAGGCTGGGCAGGCACGGGGCACTCGGCACGGGGGGCAGCGAGGGGCTGCTCCCGCAGGGCTCCGCGGAGCCCCTCAGAGCGGCTTCGGCCAGAACCGAACCACGACGGCGGAGACCCCGCAAAGCCCTCCCGCACCTCCAGACCCCGCAAACAAGCTTGCTGCCCCCGCCCGGCGGCCCCCGCGGGCTGAGGGGACCGGACCCGCCTCGAGTGGGGACAGAAGTTGGGGAAAGCCCGAAGAAAGCATTTGTCTGACCCTTTCCGAGCCCTCCCGCGGCGGAGGCGGCGCAGGCCGCCAGCACCAGGCACAGGCAGAGGACGGAGGCTGCCGCGGGCTGAGCCTTCATGGTGTCAGCGCGGGCAGCGGCGGCACCCGGGTACGGCACCGAACCTCCGGATAGGACAGGACCCGCTTAGCTGGAATTTTTTTTTCCTCTTTTTTTTTTTCTCCTCCCCGTTTTTTAAAGCCCAGGAAGTGATGTGTGGCGGATGTGGGCGGTGCGCCGCCCTCACGGCTCGGCCCGGGGGTGCCGGGGGAGGCACCCGGCGGGAAGGGTGCGGGGTCTCGGGCCGAGCTTGGCTCCTTACAGGGAGCCGGGACCCCCGGGACAGGAGCCATCGCACCGGGCCCCCAGAGCCCTGGTTACTCCCCCTGGGCAAACCCCAGCGTTATCCCGACGAGAGCAGGCGGCGGTGGGAGGGGGAAGTGGCTTCGGATTTATTTTCTTCTTCCCAAATAAACCCTTTTGTCGCGCTGCTCTCCGGAGTCGCTCAGCTGTCGGGAAGGCAAAAGCGACTGCAAGAGCAGCGTGTGAGGGAGGGAGGGTTCACTAAGGGGGACAGAGCGAGCGGTGACGCGTTTGGAAGCGCCGCGTCCCGGGTTCGGGTCACCGGGCACCGCTCTCTGCCCCGGGGCACCGGCGACTGCGGCTCCTTGAAGACTACGACTCCCAGGAGCCCTTGCGCGCCATGCCCCGCGCCTCTATGTAAATGAAGTGGGCGGGCCCGCCAATCCGCGGGCGGGTCGGCGACGTCACGTGGCGCGGCGCTTCCTTTCTCTGTGCGCCTCTCTTTCCTTCCTCGGCCGCCATCTTGTTCTCGCCGCGTGTTGGCAGCGGGGATCCGCCGCGCTCAGGTGAGGGGGCCCGCTCTTCCCGTGTCCCGGTGTCTCCGTGTCCTGGTATCGCTGCGTCCCCGCCGGCCTGAGGCGAGCCGGGCGGCGCGGCAGCTCGGTCCTGTCCCTTTGCGCCGCGCTGGGCCGTTCCCCGAGGAGAGGCCGAGCGAGCGACCCCCTTGTGCGGGGGCTGCCCTGGCTCGCGGGGCCGCGGCTCTCCCGTGGGCCCGCGGTTACACGGGCTCCTGAGGGATGAGTCGTGTTCCCCTCCTGCTCCCCGTGTTCTGGGAGTGCCCAGCGAGCCGCCCTGAGCCCCTTCTCCCCCCGCCCCACGGGGTCCCCCCCGTGCGCCGATCCCTGCCTCGCTCCCGGCACAAAGCACATGCGGAGACTTCCCCATCATTCCGGGATCACTGATGACTCGCTGAGGCAGAGCAGCGAAACGCATTTCTCTTGCTGGAAGGCTTGAGGCGTTTTTTCACGCAGTTTGCATTTTCAGGGCTTTCAGTCTTTAGGGCTCCCACCTGACCCGTGGGGAAAGCACTGGACTAACTTCCCAGTCACTGTATTGGATGAAGAGCTACCAGAAGTTCATATAGCAAATATGTCCATACACGAATCTCACATAGTTTGGATCTCGCTTATTAGTTATGAGTATCGTAGGTTCATTATATGAATGCTGTTTCAGGTAGTTTAGGCTGATGAATCTGTCCCTGGGCCCTCGTAAAGATAAGGGTGTTTTCCCAGACCCAGTTGTGATGCATGTGCTGATTTGGGTCTGGTTGGAGTTAGTAATTCAGTTAAATACTTCCAGCAGTAAATTAAACTGGCATCCTGGAAATGAGTACCTCGGCCTAATGCAGAATGAAATGTCCTGTGGAGTTGCCTCATCGTGGCACAAATACTTCAGCTGAATGCGGGTCCTTCCTGCTGCAGGACCACTATGGATTGTTTAGGTGTTGTGGCTTTAAAGCTCTGCTTTTGTGTGTTTGTTTGACAAACAAACAAACAGTTTCGGGTGATGTTCTAGAAGTTTATAAAACCCGCTGCAATTGTAAGAGTACTCTTAAAATAGCCTGTGACTTTTTTTGTTACTGTTTTGATGGTTAAGTTGAACTTGTTCTTGCTCTTTAGACGTAGCAATATGAACCAAGAAAAACTGGCCAAGCTTCAAGCGCAGGTCCGAATAGGAGGAAAGGTAAGAAAACCACCAGAGATGCTTTTGAAAACACAGACTGAAGTTCATGGAGTGGGAGGAAAAATTTTTTTCTGAGGCTTGACCAATACAGGTTTTGTGTGTGATCTGGCCCATAGTGCAGCTACCTGAAATGCAAGTTTCTTTCAGTTCACAACTGCTGCATGAGCAGTTTCCAGTGTGTAAGCATTGTTTTAATGCAGTGACTTGTTGTGACCTGTGAAAGCTCCAGCTAAGCTCACCTGTTGGGGTGTTCCAGTTCTGCCTTTCTGGTCTCCCCGTTGGGGATTTTGTTCCTTTGTGCCCGCTCCAGGCACTGTCTGTGCACTGAGCTGTTTCTTTTCTCTGAGCCAGTGGGTAGTTATTGTGACCAATAAAAAGGCATGTAGTTTGTTCAGTGTGGATGCTCATCCCTGTCGTAGGGATGATTGTACAAAAGTTTGCAAAGCAGGAATTCCAAAACTGCTGTCTGTGGAGCACTTTGAAAATGTTGATGTGTTGCTTGCCAAAGTGTGACCTTTTAACTCACTGTATTTGTGCTTTGTTTTGGAAAAATATCTTGGGGAAACTTTGTTATATATTGCTTAATATTAAGTAGTATTTTTGTAGTCTGGTTTAGTGGAAGGGAAAATATGCTGTTGTTTGGTGTTTCTTTGGTCTTTTATGCTTAAGAAAAAACTTAAAATTGGGGATGGTGGCCAAAGCTGTAGGTAAAGGGAAATAAGTTGAGAAGTGTTTTCATCTACAGAAATGTCCCATAACTTGAAAGATGTTCCTCAGACTGTGGCCTGACTTTGACTATTAGTGTTGAGAGATTTTGAGCAGAGCTGACTGTTGTCTCTTGATTCTTCCCAGGGAACAGCTCGCAGAAAGAAGAAGGTGGTGCACAGAACAGCTACAGCTGATGACAAAAAACTTCAGAGTTCCCTCAAAAAACTGGCAGTAAATAACATTGCTGGCATTGAAGAGGTATAGTGAAAAAATAAGCGTTTCCTGTTTGAAATTAAATCCACTCTATTGTTTTGGCGGTGGTGTGGTGAGGTTTGCTTTTGGTTTTGACAACACTTTTACCTTCCGAGCAAAACTATAGTGATCTGGTTATTGAGAGGTAAAGTTGATTGATTGTCTCATTGGCATTAAAGTGTATATACCTGGGGAAGGAAAAGTGGAGGTTCTGCTGGCCAGGCAGTGTGTGGTAGAGGTGGCACCTCTGTGCTGTGTGCATGTGTCATTGCAGAACAAAACTTCTCTTCATTCTTGACATTTTGAACTTGAATCCCTGCTCTTAAGAGAAGAGCAGTAAATGTACATGGACTGTGCAGGCACATCTAGAGCAAGTGTGGTGCAGAAGATGAAGGCAAGTTTAGAAATACCTTGAGTAAGAACTTGAGTCTGTGTTATCAAAATTAGGACCTTTTGCTACACCAAAATTGCTGGAATTGTTTGCAGTAGTTACAGGAGATGTTTTTTAAAACACTTCAGGGACTCTACAGAAGCAGCTTCTGTGTTACTGTAAGTGGGAATGTGAAGGTTTCAAATGTTCCTTAAATACCTCTAATTTACATGTATTAATAAAACATGTTTTCCATAACAGTGCAGAGAGTGACCCTCATACATGGGAGGAAGAGGAGGTTCCTCCATCATGAGCTCAGTGTTGCTGTAGTACTTGTACTACTTGGTTAAAGAAGTGCAGCATTTAATCTGTGATTAATTAATTGAAGCAGGATTGCGAGGTGCATGCAGAAGTCATTAAGTGCATTCCTCCCTTTCAAAGGCAAATGCAGACTCAGTGTGGTTTGCCTGTAAGTTTTCAAACCTCTGTTACAGAAACACTTCAGTTTGTGTTCTCTTAATACAAATGTGCTGAGCTATATGAACTAAAGAAAGACATGGTTCTTCTTAGTGTGTGTTCAGGGTTTTTTTCTGCGCAGAGCACAGGGTCTTTATTCAGACATAGTTATTAAGGATTTTAAATATCTCAGCATGTAGGAAGATGATGCAAAATGTTTCTACCTTGATGGCAAGAGACTTTAATTCTGTAATGTTTTATTCAAGTGAACGCGAGTTGACCTTGGTAAGCTTCGTGCAGATAGAAGAGTAATGTTGAGTCAAACATTAGTAACACGTGTCATTTTGGAAGAGGCTTTTAAGTAACAGGATGACTGTGCTTGAAGGCTTTACCATTTCCCCATGGGCAAAGGACAGGACATTGCTTGGTTTTGCAGGAAAGCAACACACCTGCATTTCCTGTTCAAAACACACTTGGAGCTCTGCTGCAATGTTAGGATTGACAGCTTAGATGTTTTTGTATTTTAGATCTCGTCTTTAGTTCTGAATCCCTCTTTTCTCCCTGTAACTTAAAAACATGGCTTATTAATTTTTTCCCTTAAGTTTAATACCACTGTTGTGTTGAATGGATAGAACTCTCTTCCTATGGTCAGACAGAATTATTTTTCACATAATCATTTAGCCATGCCCAGAAGAGTAAGCTTTTCAGCTTTCCATTCTGTCTCCCCTTAAGTTAACAAAACATAACATAGACCTATACAAATATGCCAGTGTAAACTCTGACAGGAGGAGCAAAGCAGGCTGCTACACTGGCTGTAAAATAGAATTCTTGGTGATTCAGAAGGCTAGGGAAGAGGAAGAGAGCAGGATCACTGTGTGGTGTCCTTAGTCTTAGGAGCACTCATGGAATTCTTGGGAAGGTATTGGAAGTCTGTTCTAGTGCAGTTGGTACATCAACCCCCAGTGCTGTGTGTGCATCCCTGCCTTGAACCAGTGTGAGTCCTGTGCCTCTGCCAGCTGGGCAGAAGCAGGAACTTATTCCTGGTAGGTGACACAGGTACCTGTGAAAGGCAGTGGCTTCACCTGATGTGACAGGATGCTGTTGTTGGAGCTTTGATTTTAGATGGTGTTAATTCCAGGTGCTTTTATCATGGTTATATTATCCTGTAGGAGGAGTGCTAGTTCTGTCACTTCTAATATTTCAAATCTAGATTTTAGTTATTAATCTTGTGTAACAGTGCTCCAACACTTTGGTCAATGTTATTAATGTATTTAAACAGGTGAACATGATAAAAGACGATGGAACAGTTATTCACTTCAACAACCCCAAGGTTCAAGCTTCCCTCTCTGCCAACACTTTTGCAATTACTGGTCATGCAGAGGCTAAACCGATCACAGAAATGCTTCCAGGCATCTTAAGCCAGCTTGGTGCTGACAGCTTAACAAGTCTCAGGAAGTTAGCTGAACAATTCCCAAGACAAGGTAGGTCTTTCTGAAATCTTCCATAGCTGACTTAAAGGACATATGAAGTACTAAAAGTTTTAACCAAAATTTAAGACGGCGTGTGAATTAAAAAGTCAGAAGTGTGTGTGTTTTATTTATTTGCTACTGTTGTGGAAATAGAGGGTGGGGGAAGAAGTTTTTTTTTATCTTTATTGTTTCAAGATTACATAGGCAGGCCCTGATTTAAAAGAAATAGCTAAGTCTGGCATGCTGTGATTGCAGGTGTACAGCTGTGTATGGCAGAATGCTTAGGGGAAAGCAAGTTCATGTTTTTATTTGGAAAAACTCAACCAGTTTTTTTGTCAGGGAATCCATTCTGTTTTCTTTGTTCATTAAAAACGTATTTCTATTGCAGTTATAGAAGAAGAAATATATGTTCTTCTGCTCTACAGTTCACTTTGGAATGCAACCAAGACTTAAAAAAATAGTTAAAAATCAAAGTTTTAGTGGAAAACTAAAAAACCAAATCACAGTTATGCATGTGATTCTTTGTTTTCTATTAATTTTAAAACCTTGGGAGCATGGGTGGAGGGGTGTATGTGGTGTAACTATTACTGTAATTTTACAGTTAAGAAATTAAGATTAGGTCCAGTTCAGACTGTTAAGGCCATTAAGATGACTGTAGTTGGATGTGTTGCAGTTGTCTATGTTCGGAATGGAATATACATCACCTGTTCTAATGTTTTCAACAAATAGTTATATCCTTTTAAAACAGTTTTAATTAGTCCAACATTCATGTTCAGAGTTTAAGTGAAACTAAAGGGTTTGTTTTTCTTCTTTAGTAGTATGTAAAATATCTTTTCAGATTTAGAGAGATGGTTCATTATAGGCATATTTGAATCATGATTTGTTGGTCACTGATGGGTGCCATATTATTGTTGCATTGAAACACTGACTTCACTTAGAAGATTGAGTCATGCTGGGGGTTTTCTGTATCACTTGATCTTTTACAAGATCTGTATGAATACCCCATAGCATGTGAAAATGGCTCTGCTAATAGTTTGTTGTGAGAATGTCCCCAGGTAAACCTTTTGGTCATGCAGGTAACTGCAGATACCTGGTAATTTGTGTGTTTGTCACTGCTTGGGATTGGGGAAATGCTTGCTTTTTTCACATGTATGGTTTTTATTTTGTTGTGTGAGTTTCCCTGATTCCGTATCATGAGAACTCAGCACCAAATTTCTTTTTATAGTGTTGGATAGTAAAGCACCAAAATCTGAAGATATTGATGAAGAAGATGATGATGTCCCAGGTAGGCACATACACGCTTTTATGGCCATTTAATATATAAATATTTTGATTCATTCATTTAAATATGTAGCTTTTGATGTGATTATACTCCTCGCTTGCTAAGGGAGGCTTCTTATATAGGACAGCATTAAAACATGACTTGGGATTCCAGCTTTTGAAAAAGGGATTACCTTGTGCAAATACATTAATTGAGTGAAACTAGGTTAAAATAGTTTCAGTGAGGTTGAACAGGTATCTAAATATCCAAACAGGGATTTAGGACTGCAAAATGACATAATTGGCATAGTTATCGGGTTGTTTTTATATTAGGGTCTGGAGTAGCAATTTTTATTTCTGTAGTAGAAGAAAAAAGGCTTATGTCAGTGTCCGAAAGTAAATATGATAGGTTTTTTATTTGTCAGTGAATTGCTGTTTTATCAATCACCACATTCTCCTATATCCTTCAGTTGCTTTAGCTGAAACAACACACATGTGGACCAGAGATTCAATTCCTTGTGCCTTGGCCCTGGTTTATTTCTTTGTGACCTTGCATAAAATTCAATTCTCTTAAACGCCAGGCATTTATTAAAGAATGCTGGTACTCCAAACTCAACTGCAGCTAGTACAGTACCTCTGAAAATCAGCTCTTAATCACTTGATGTTAGAATCTTCACTGTTGCAGTGGTTCTGCATTTCTAGGTCTTTGTGTATGTTTGAACAAACAATATTTTCTAAAGCATTTTGAAATCTGCCCATAAAGAAATGGTTTCCCTAAGTATAATTAAGTAGTACTTAACCTTTCCTGTAATTATATGCATTTTCATTAAACTTGCAAAGGTAATCTTGCTGTGCATTACTGTATTAAATATCTTCATCTTTTTCAGATCTCGTAGAAAATTTTGATGAAGCATCAAAGAATGAAGCTAACTAAAACATTAATAGTTCTGGAAGCTGGCATGGACTAGATTTAAGAAATCAGCTATGTGGTTCCAAAGTTTTAAAGAAACAGAGAACATCATCTGTTAATAGTTCAGTAATATAAATATTTTGTATTTTTATGATGCTGTTTGTTCAGCATTTTCTGTCAGTTGATTTTGCATTTTGCACTTACTCCCAGGATCTACTCTTTCGGTCAAAAAGAAATGTCAGTGCAGTTTGAGGGGTGTGTGTATGTGTGTGGGTGTAAGTATAGTGGAGATCAAATTGGAGAACACATATTCGACCATTTTCCCTTTTCCTTTGGAAGTAGAAATAAAATCAATCTTCAGCATTGTTACTTTGATTATCACCAAAAAGTGCACAGAAGGGAGTTAAGAGTAACGTTTTGTCCACATTTTGTGACCTGAAGGCATTACACTATTAAAACTTGGGGTTAATTTGCTGTTAACTATTGTACTTGCAGGTGTGTTTCTCAATGTACACATATTGGTCATCAACCTTGTGTTGATCCCAGGTTGTCGGGGAGATGAGCTGTTTTAGCAGCTTGTTTGGTACAGTAACTTTTTAAAAACTTGGTCTCATCAAAGTGTGCTTTTTTTTTAACCTTTTTTCAAATTTTTTTTTTTTTTTGGTCTCTAAGGTTTTGAAACAAGCTGATATTTGACTCCTTCCATGTAGGCTTAGCAGTATGTTTTCCTGTTGGTTACTGAAGTATTTCCCAGTCAAAAGGAAAACACCTTGGTTCTCTACTGTCGGGTCGCTTCCTAAGCTTGGAGGTCTGGTTGGTAACAGTCCAGTGCACCAGTTTTGCACACTAACAGGTTTGTGCTTGAATAACTTCAAGCTGTTCTCTTGGCATGACTGCATTTACTAGCAGCTGATGATCCACTCTCATTCTTAGGGCACTAGGAACTAAATGCACTGTGTGAGCAATGTTCAGGGTGGGAGGAAAGAGTTGTTGACACTTTGCCTTGCTTCCTGCTGGGCAGTCTGTGCAGTGACTAGCTCTAAAGGGATTTTTTTTTTTTTTTGCCTGTAACTTACCTTGGCCTATAACCTACCTCTAGGTTTGGTGTCATCTATGTAGTAGCTTCTTACAAAACACAAATGCTCCTCAGGCATAAGGAGGACATTGGGAGGTACTGTTGGTGCAGTGCAGTATTTATGACCTTTCTTTAAAATGCTTAATGTGAAGCCGTTTTCTCAGAGGCTCTTTCAAGGTTCTTGATGTAATGTGCATTACAGTATAGTTAGACATCATTGTAACCTCTGTCAAGGGCAGCTGTGGCTTACAGAAGCCACTTTGTTTTTTTCTCTACATCTGTTACTTAACTATGGCTTAATTGGAACATATCAGCTTTTGGTGTAGGCTCATATGCTAGAGAACTGTAATAGTACAAGCAAACAGTCCATGAGTTCTGGAGACTTCATGAACCCACAGAAGTAGAGCTGTAGTGATTCATCAGCTGAACTCCTCGGTTCATTTTCTAGGCTTCGTTCAGTTTTTCCTGTTATATTTTATATACTACGTGGATCTTACTACAAAATAAAATAACAGTACAAAAGAGGAAATGCTCCCTCCTGTGTGTTGTCTGCTCCTCCCACCAGCACTGGCTGAGGAAGGCAGGTGGATGCAGCAGCTGTTTGAGACAGCACTGCATTCTTGGTAACAGTGACCAAGGAAGACATGCAGGGCTAGGGAGGGTCCCGTTAGAGCTCTAGGATTTCACACTCCCTATACTCACTCCTGTTTTCTCTGTGGTGTTGAATGCTGTTTTCGTTTGTTGTATGGCTGATCAGCTGCAGATGATTTGTTCTGTTTATAAGGAGGAGATGTCTCCAAAAATGTGTGCTCAGGCACATGGAATTGCCTTCTGTTGCCTCTGTGAGCCCAGGGAGCAAAGGAAGGAAGCAAGGCCACAGGTGTTTGCAGTGTTCTCAGTTTGCTTAAGAGGCACAAGTGAAAAATCTTTCCGTGTAGCAACTGTACTGAGTTGATATGTGGGACATCCCCTTCCTAAATACTAATCAGATACTGAAAATTCCTGCTTGTTCATTCTGATGTAGGAAGTGTGTCAAAAGTAATTCTGTGAGAGACTAAAAGTAAGCCTTGGAAACAATAATTCCGTAAGTTTATATAGCTGAACTTTCTGATTCCTACAAAATACTGATCTAGTTTTTGCTCTTGAATTTACATGTTAAACCCTCAAATTTTTCCTGTGTTGACAACCAGTAAGCCAACTAACTATGCTAGCTTATGTAGTTATATTATCTTCAGTTTTTTCACTGTCTCTGGAAACAGTCAACCACTTATGATTTGCTGCTGGAAATACTAGAGCTTATCAATCATTAAACTGATTTTAATTAAAAGTAGCCCATCGAGGCTGTTGTGGGAAAAGCTCTTTTTCTTTTGTATTTATTCATGGTATAACACAAACAGTGTTTGTACATGCTGATGGAAATGCAAGGTTACTAAAATAGTTTTGGGGAGCATTGGTAAATAAAAATTCCCCACATAAAGGTGAACATTAAGCTCTTTGCTTGGCTTGAAGCATGTTAACCACCATACCTCTGAAGACCTTGTGCTTACTTGCTCACTACTTAACTCTGCTGACATATTAAAGATACTGGTAATGCTATTGACATGTTAAATAACTTGGCAGTGATTGGAAAGTAGGAAGATGGAGCAGAAAGGAAATCGAAACATCTGGATTGTATGTGAGAGGGTCAAAGCTCAATCAGTGAAAACCAGAGAATCTGCAAATGTGTGAGACAGCAAACACTGATCATCCTGCCCTAGCTGCTGGTGATTTGTGTAGCTCCCTAGTTCATGTGTGGGAAACCTGGGTCTGGCTGGCTTCTCTGAGGCAGGAGAGAAGTCTGTAAAAACCTGCAATTGTTTCATAGTTTTCTCTATGAAAAGGAAATGTTTGTGTGTGATGGATGCTGAGGTTACAGCGCAGGCAGTGGTGCTGGAGACTTGGGGCTGGGTGCATGGATTTCCCATGCAGAACTCAAGAACAAAGTGAGTTTACAGCTGAGAATGTTGGGTGGAAGGAGTTAATATAAAAAGGACATTTAATGCACAATACAGACTTCGAATTTTTTATTTTTAGCTTTTGTTATGTAGCAATATTTGAAGAGTGCACAGGAATGATAAGGATGAATTTAGAACTGCTGTGGAAATATGTTGATAACTTGCTCACATTTGTCAACTTTCCATGGGAACTAGAAGTTGCTATGAGCTTCCTTCTGCCAGGATCTTCACAAATAATGTTTTGGATTTGGTGTGTACAAAATGAGTACTGGAGGTCTTACAGCTGATTTAATTACTGAGCAGTGTGTTGATTGACCAGTGTGTTCCTGTTAGCAGGAAGGAACTGAGGCAGCCATAAAAGCACTGTACAGCTGTACTATATAAGAGATGAATTCATGCCTCTGCTGAGCAAGGTCCAGGAAGGATCCTCCTAAGTTTCCCTGGAATCAGACCCCTTGCTGCTCTGGATAGTAGGAATTTACAGAGTGCTGAGCAAACTTCCCCTTAGGTGAAGGTGAGTGCGTGAATTCTTCCACTGGCACTTAAGATCAGTCTGCTTTTATTATTTGAAAGCAGTACTGATTTGTTTAACAAAGTGAGTAGTCTTTATCTGGGGATCCAGATTTCACTAATTACATGATCCCTGTTTTGTACTTGAGCAAATGAAGTGGTGCAGAACAGAAGCACATCACAACAGCAGCCATAGCAGATTCACAGAAGTGACAGCACAAGTGCAGGGAATGGTTATTCGCCTTTAACTGCTTTCCCATTAAATAATTATTTTTATCCCTCCCTTTTAAAGACCAGTTTGCAGACACTGAAGAACTTAGTGGATTTATCCAGAAACTTGAGGGCTGCAGCATCGGTCAAGGATTTGGGTAGCAATCAGAGCTAGGGAAGACACTAATTCTAAAACTGGTTGTCTTGGTACGTTTGTGTGGAAGCTTGGGTTGGTATGTAGAGCAGGGTTATTGGGGCTTTCATTTCACATCCACCATTACTGGACAAGAAAAGCCAGACTCTTACACCTTCCAGGGCCTTGGTTTGCTTTTATTTCAGAAGTACTGCTCTGCCTCCTCTATGTGCTTTGAAAACTAATGAACACCAAACTGGATATTTCTTGAGAGGAGAGAGCTACATATCTCTGCAATTGGTATAAAAAGCTACTTCTGCATGATAAACACATAGTATTTGGTAGGTTCTCAGTACTATTAAACTCCCTCTCACTAAGCAACAGACCCCCAGCTGCTTTTTTGACAACTATGTCAGATTCTCAAGTATTGGGCAACATCTCTTTGACTTTTGCATTGCAGGTAGATTTTTGTGGCTAAGCTAATTTAGTTGCCTCCCTGACATTAAAGGAGATTAACTACTCATTTGAGTTCTTGAAGTTATTTTTGATATTTTTGTTAAAGTACAATTGCTAAGGCAAACATTGAAACAAAAAACCCTATTCCAAGGCCTTTTGACCTTTCATTGCACATATCCCAGCTGAATAAAAGGAGTTATGCAACCTCATGCACTTCCTTGCAATATCCTTGTTGCAGCTATAGTAACTGCTTATGTCAAAAAGTAATATTAGAAAGTATTTAATGTATTTTTAGATTCTATCTAATGCAACTTAGCTGACAAAGAAGAGCCAGTGCTGTGAGACCAGCTCTCTACAGACATTTGGAATTGTGGTGCAAACAACATTTTGAGAACAGCAGATCTCATTTTGAGGCCATGTGAGAAGCTGGAAATTTCCAAGCCGTGCAAATTATTGCCTGACACAGGTAAGTGAAGATGTAAAATCTCAGCAGATCTCAGCAGGATGCCAGACCTTTGCACACCAAGAGTGAAGTTCTCAGAAAAGCTTTCACTGATCTCTGGCTTTTCTGCTGCCAACAGAGCAAGGCTTCCCCTTTCCCAAGCTGATGCCTGAGGTCAGCTGGACCAGCTTGCTCTGAAGCTACAGGAGCCCATCTTGTTGCTTTTGCCTCACCACCTGCTAATGAGCTTGAAATTTCTGGGAGATGAAGGATAATCCCCTAACAGGGAGGTGTTTGCAGGCAGGCTGGGTGAGGATGGCCAGCAGCAGAGCAGCCTCACAGGCTGGACTGAACAGTCCTTTTAGCCCTGCTACTGCTGGGGCTTGGCAAGGCAGTGTAGGGCAGCTTGTGCTGCTGCTGCTGGGGTCATACTGACTTTGGGAAGAGGGAAGGATTGGCCATATTGAACCCTTGGGTGATGATGGGGTCAGATCCTCAAACTTGCAGTTTGTTTCTAAATGTTTTGTTGTGAAATAGGGGTTCAGTCTGCCTGCCCCATGGGTTGATAAGCTGCCCCATGAGAGCCCAGTGTGCCCTCACTGCCCTCTGCCCCAGCCACCCCACTGCTCCACAGCTGCACAGCCCCCAAACGCAGCCTTCCCTGTGAGCCTATTCTGCATGTCTCCTATGTGAACACTGACATACTGGGGCTAGCTGCTGAAGTTTTGATGTTTCATGCTGCAGGTTCTTGTTCACTGAAAATCCCTTTTTACGTTATTGACTGAGATCTTTAATATGTAGATTCCACTTCTGTGACAAGGTCTGGTTTCAGATGGTTTCTGCCACATGATGTTGAATTGAAAATAACCCTAGCTTGCTTTTACAGCATTGTTATAATCTCCAGGGAGTAATAATGCAACTAAAGTTCCTGCTCTGTTCATTTTGCAACTTTTGCTGTATTGCTGGAGACTGGGTCTGCTCTGTGATTGACAGTTGTAATTAGTGACTGTTTGCATGTTTGTGAAAGAATGCAAATATGCCTAAAATAATTTTTACTTTGAATAAGGATTTCTTCTCCTATATGTCTTAAGTTTGCCACAGCCTCCTTCCACAGTTTGACTGGAAGACACCAGGTTTTCTCATGATCTCCTGCTGGATATTTGGGTAATTTCCTGAGACTTCCTTCTATTTTGACACAAAAATGATGTCAGTCTTCTGAAAAACAGGGGATGTGCTATTTTCTAGTCTTTGCTATACCACCTTTTAGCCGCATGATTTCAGTGTTGTAAATTACTAACTTTTGAACCCAGGGATATTACTGCCTCTAACTCTTCTGCCCTTGGAGTTGCAGGGCTGCTTTCATTGGCAGTGTGCACTGAGAAATCATGTTGGCCACTTGCAGCCCTGAAACTGTAATAGTTTATCCCATTACACAGTGATTTTTCCAGCTCAGTTCTCCTGAGAACCTTGAAATAGGTTTTCCATAAAAATATTCCAGACGCTCTTTTTTCTTTTAAAGGCTATAGTCAAATTTGAAGGGATAATCTAGCTATTGTTTCTAGTGGAATGCATGTTCTATCCTGATGATTTTGTAAATTATAGAGGATTTTTATAGTGCAGTCTGGGTTGCTGAGAACGTGGTGGGTTTTTTGAACAAGTTTGTTTTTTTGGCTACAAGCAGACAAACATCATTAGCATCTTAACTGATGGAAACTCTTCCATGAAAAATGCACACAGTATTACTGGTTTTAATCTGCACAAACACTTCATGGATTTACAATAAACTGTAATAAAAGGTTTAGGTGTCTTATACCTTCATTTTCTCAATGGCTCACAGTAGCTTCATCAGGAATGTACACCCAGTGTGTTCACCTTTGTGACTGCAGTTCTGTCATCTTCCTTTCTCTATAGCTGTTGTGGTGTTGTCTGAGAAACAGGACTGCTGAATTTGGACTGACATCACAGTGTGCTGATACTTTCAAACTGCTCAGCTCCTCAAGTTCATTATGGTTCAGGATGACCAGTAGTTGTTGGAAAAGAAAAAATTAATAAGTATTCAGAACAAGAATTCACTTGCATTGAATAAATATGGTGAGCAATTCCTTTTATTAGTTTCTTTGCTGAGACATTAATCTGTGTTAAAATTTGTATGAGATACGCCTTGGTTCAATTTTTGCCCTTTTATCTTAACACTTAGATAAGACGAGATAAGAGAGAGGTGATTAAATACTTGTCCTCAATTACTCCTGCTCTCATAAGCAGCCCCATGAAAAATTGCTGCAGGAGGAATTACATGCATTGGTCTACTTGCACAATAAAAACAAGCTTTAACAGTTGTTCCTACCATAGTTAAGTAATCCTGTTAAAGCAGAAACATTTGCAAGTTTTATACTTGGAATGTCTCTCTGGTTATATGAAAGCAAAGTAAAGGACAGATGTCAAAGATGCCAAAGAGCATTTTTCTTTCTTCCCCCCCACTCTCCCCTCCAAGAGTGCAGCTTCCTGATGTATGTGCTGTTATTTATTGTGCCCTATTTAATTCTGTATCATAGTCAAAATTGTTTGCAAGGGTTCTGGCAGTTTGAAATGGGGTTACCAGGCTTTTTTAGCAAACTCAAAGCATTCATCTGGCTGACTTCTGACAAACATGAACAATATACAGACATCTCACACTGAGATGTTGAGGAAATAGCTGATCAGGCCTTCCCAAGTGTCTGACTCACAGCACTCCACAAAATCTCAATCATGTGATTTAGCAAGGCATAAATAAGCCCGAGGTGTTTTTTTTTATGGGCTTAATTACACCCGGTGAAGCAATGTCCTTTTGCTTGAGCAGGGAGTTGCCACACTGCTGCAAAGGCAAACCCTTGCCAGAACAGGAAGGTTCCAGCAGAGCCATGGAGTTCATGGGACAAGCAGGAGCAGTGTGTGTTCACTTCCATGGGATGTGGTGCTGGGGTTTGCCTGTGCTGGTAAGGCCACTTGATTCCCTGTTTGCCATCACTGCTGGCTCAATAAATGACATATCAAGATGAGCATGTATGTCTCAGATTTTTTTGTTGTTTGTTTGGGTCTTTTTCCCCCTCATGTGGACTAGTGAAAGAGAAATGAACCAATGGGAAGTAGGCATGCCTGCCTGGAATAATTTGTGGTTGTATTTAGGCAGGTTACATATTTATGGTTACATAAAACCAGTGCCACTATTGTTCCTTTCACTCAATTTTTGTGACTTAATAGCTATAACAAATCATGATGGCTTTGTGGGAACATTAAAGATCATTATCAGTTTCGCCCCCCTTGCCACATTCCGAAGTCTGAAGGATTCTAGACTTGTCCAGTCCATGTCTAACCCCACACCTGGCAAATGGGAATTTTAAATATGTTTCCATGAATAAGGAGGCCAGGACAGGCTGGTATGTGAAGCATTTGCTAAGCCCATGCAACTGCAACCAATGGGATATTTTACACAATTAGGAAAAGGGGCTGAAGCCAATGCCATCCCAGCCACTGCTGGGCTAATGCTTGGACCCCAAGGATTGCCTGTCAAACACGGAAGGTAAGTGCTCAGGGGAGAACACAATGTTCCATTAATGTTGCATCACTGTATTGCGTAATGGGCCTTGCTGGATACTAATGCCTTTGTTAGACTGTTTTCTGTAAAAACGCTGAATAAAAGATGTCCCTTTACCTTAAACCTCCATGGGGATTGTAAAATTAATGACAGCTGGTTTTCAGTAGTTGTGAATGGCAGGAAAGTCCAGTTACAGGGCTCAGGGCTTCTTCCTTACAGAAACAGCAGCAATGCCCCAGCATGAGGACATGGATAACAGGATCCCACACATATTCCCTTTGAAACAGACATAAAATTGTTGAATAATCACCATTTTGTGAAAGTTGCATTGAAGTGTTTGTCATCCTGGCAAAGCATTCTTGTTTACTGGTCACCTTTCATTTTTATGGCCTATTAGATTAAATGGCATTTTTACCAAGCTCAAATCTTTTCTCAATCAAAGTCTTTAGTAGTAGGCAGCACTTTGAAGTCAACTTAGAAAGCACATTCAGTTCTTTCTAGTATTTGAAGTTCTTTGCCTATTGCAAAAATTACAGGCCTAATGCACTCCCCTTACTCCCACACATAAATTATATTGAAATTCAGTCTGTCTTCCCCAACCCTGAATTTGTTAATCACTTGGACACTGCCACAGTCATGAAACCATGAGCTTGCCACAATTCTTCTGAATGATCAGATTTCTTTCTTGTAGCCTCTTGCTTTTTATTCAAGCACTCTCCTATAGCAGCCACTTCCATACTACATGTAGTGGCCATACTACATAAAGTCCTGGCTCAGTTTTAGCTTGGCTCCCTTATTCAGCCAAGAGACAGGATTTTAATTATTATTTTTAAGATGCTCAGCTTCTTGCAAACTACAGGGGGAGATATTTGCTCATCAAGTTTTTTTTTTTCCTAGTGTGAAGTAGTCATTTTCAATGGAAGAAAAGAAAAATCCAGCCAACAAACAATACTTTTCTGTCTGTCCAATGAAAGAACCCCTTCGTTACCAAAGGCAGAATGAGTGAGAGGGACTGCTCTGTTTTTGTTTCAATTTCAAGATGTTTGGCTTCTTTCTGCAGATGGGTGTTACTATTATCCTTAGGTGCTTGGAAATGACCTTTCTATCCAGTCTGCTTTCCACTTTATTCTCTTTTTGTTTTGCTACAATTCGTATAAAATGGATTTAAGTAAAATCATTTGTTTAATAAAACACTGTCCTATAAAGAGAATAAGGGATTTGATATCAGTTATAACAAATGGGTAAACCATTTCCTTCCTTCTCTAAGTTTATAGCAACATTATTCCCTTTACTGAGAATTTTCTCTCATGTCATATGTGGTACTGGAGAATCAGTGAAGGTGATTTATTTCTAAAGGAGAAAACCCTTTTTTCTAAGCCTTTTCCTGCTTTACAGTTGCCTGTATTGTACCAGCCTGGAGGGAAGGTGCCAGTGCTGGAGCCAGGCCCTGTGTGCACCTGTACAGACCACAGCCACTTCAGGCTCCTGTTTTATAACACTTCAAAATTATATCCATTTCAGAAAAATAGTTTTGACGTCGTCATGTGAATGTGATCTTCAGAGAGTAAATTAAATGGGTTATAAGTGTCTTCCCTAGTGAATTTATGGTGTGGGGAATTTCAGGTCAGCTCAGCTGACTGCCTCATTTTTCAAAGCATTTCACTATGGGTTCTACATTTTCAGTTAAGCTGTTGCTATTTAAAAAAGATGACTTCCATGTCATTTGCAAAGCATGTAGAAGCTGGAGGCAATTCAGCATTTTGACACTCTTAATTAACTGATGGCCTGTCATGAAAGTAGGTTGTAATTAAATGATATAGTAATTTTGGCCATGCTGCCTTCCAAACTATTTTTATATCTCAGTAGAATAATTCAGGTGGTGACATCATGTCAGTATATGTGCTTCTCTTTCTTCAATGCCTGCTCAGGAATTGTTACTTATGGTTCAAAATAGCTTTTTAAGAAAATAAACTCCAACCAGTTCTTGGTGAAAAAGGAAATAGAAATTTTTAAAATTTCCTGTCACAGACTGTGGCCTGTTATCCTGTTGAGATCTGTGAAGATGACTTGTAATATGTGACAACCTACATGTCCTGTAAAAGAGACTCACACGTTCAGGGTTTCTAGAGCAATCCAGATGGGTTCATGAAAAATGGTGGGTGAAAAAGGTAATTCTGATGGCTACAGAGCCTGACTCTTGGATGTTGGTAATTATTTGAGTAAGATTGTATTTGGATTTGGGCCCAAAGTACTTCTGACTAATGAAGATTATGCTGTCTTCAACTAGAGGAGTGGATGTTGAAATGGGAGTGCTTTTACTGGATAAGCAAACAGTTTTATGGAGGTATTCCAGGATGGACATGTCCCTAACACAGCCTGACAGTGTTACTGTTCAGACATGAGTGGGATTTGTCAGGAGCCAGTAATACCCACTGCATTTTGAGCCAGGTTCTTTTGATGTCCATTTTCTGATGTGCTGCCCTGGGGAAATCTGCCATCTATTCATCTCCTCAATCCTTTAATAACATCCCTTGTGCCAGGAACATCATAATGCTGAATGCCGTGACTGAGACGTTACTATGAATATGCTGAAGATCCTTGCTTGGTGTGCGATGAAACAATCTTTAGGGAATATGTGAAACAAAAGAGTGTGTAGGATATCCTTTAATTCAATGAAGAATGTGGGTGGAGAAGTAATTGAAATGAACAAGATGCTTTGGATTTTCGTTAATGCCTTGAATACTTCAGGGTGTACTTAAAGCTTTGTGTGTGTGAACCGTTTCACTGCTTGAAGAACTGGTGAAAGCAGGAACCTGTGGTTTTTAACCATTCTTTACCTGCTCCCCATCACACCTTTTCCCTGAGGTATGAGCACTGTATTCCCTGTGGCAGCTCTGATAGAGGAGAAATAACCCTACAAAGAATTTTAGGCCTGTGTGTGGCTGACTGACAGCCACCTGCTGCTGAAAGCTGCTGCAGTGGCTGCCTTCCCTCTCCGTGCCCTCAGCAGTGGCAGCCATTTCTGGCCTTCCCTTACAGCAGTCACCAGTTGCCACAGTCAAGTGTGGTTAAATTTGAGCAATATATTCCTGAGTTATTTAAGGGGAAACAAAGATGTGCCTGCAATCTGTAGCACAGGTGTGTGAGCCTTTCTCCTTTGAAAGACAGCTTCAAATATTCTGTGCACAAAGGGTGGTGGTTTTGATGCCCAGTGCACCCACTGGCATTAAGGAGAAGTAGGGAGGAAAAAGCCAAGATGCCAACGACAGATAAGTCAAGAATGTGTTGCAAAAGTGATGCCTGCTGGATTCTTTCAAGAATAAAATCCCTTTTGTTGGAGTTTGACTCAATCACACCTTGAATGATTTAATTACCAAAAGTCATTTACCAGAGCTTGAGAGTCATGTGTGTCCATGCATAGCAGCTATTAATCTGTCTCCAGTGCAACAAAGAGGGGAAATGCTTAAGATAACAATGAGCCAACTACATCTATCACTTCCTTTCAAGTTTCAGTTCCTCCCTAAAGAAAACTCAGCTCTTCCTTTGAACCTAGAAAGACCTAAAGAATAAACTCATATATACATATTAGATCAAACCTTTCACATAAGCATTGAAAGAAAAAAAAATAAGGTACTATAGACAAAGGTTTATAATTTTGTTTACTTACATCCTCAAAAAACAAAAAGCCCCTCAAACAACAAAACCAACCAGACCAGAAATATGTATCTGCATGGTCATAGACAAAGTTGACAAGTCTACACTTGAACTGAAAATTTTGTCTTAAACGTATTTCCTACCTCAAACAGAAACTATGAGCCTCATGGAAGATGTGTGCTCTCCCTGCTCCTGCTGTCCCTCTTCCTCTGCCTTCCTCTGCCCCAGCACTCACTGAGTTCCTTCTCTCTGTGTCCTCCCTTCTACTGAGACCAGCAGCTTTCCCTCTCCTCCCTCGGATTCACAGACCTGCGGATCTGGAGGAATTGGTGAAAGAAGATATATACAGCAGAAATAAACAGAATTGAGGGTTATACAGAGAACAATTTTTCCCATATGAGGAAAAAAAGAGTATTAAGTTACATTGTGCAGTAGAGCATTTACATCTGCTGGAAAAAAATACTTTTAAAGTGCCACAATTAGTGCATGGAACTCACTGTTACAAGACATCACAGATTAAAACAGGATTTAAAATGATTAGATGTTTTTCTGTGTAAAATGTGTCTCCATTTATATAAGTACAATGATGAACAGATTTATTTAATTTGTATACTGAACCTGTAAAAAATTATGACAGGTTTTTTGGTCATAGAGTATAATTATGCTGGAGGAAATGAAAGAAAAGGCACATCAAAAGTTATCACTTCAACATTCATAATAATGAGTTATTTAATATCTATGTTGATGTGATTTTTCAGTTTGCAACTGTATGTAATTAAAATCAAGTCAAGTTTGAATTGTAGTGTTTTGACTTCTCTAAAATTCTTTTGTCCTTAGAATTTTCCTTGCATCTGAAGAGTCGATATTCAAGGGAGTGGGCTTCTGTTCACAAAAACAGTCATTCAAAAATCCTCCACAAAACATCCTCTGTGCTACTGTTTGCTGGTGGAATTTCTCTCTGCCAGTGTCTGGTGGGGTTTGCTCCCAGCCAACACATTGAATGAGCCTTGCTTCTAGGAGTGAGTGCACCAAGCATGTTAACTGAAGCCCACACAAATTCCTGAGATGTTATTTGGGAGCTTCTTAGCCCCCTTGTAGGGTCATTTCTGGTCTAGGTTGGAGAATCTCAGTTTAAATATCACCTGTTCTTCACCATTGTTCTTCCTATTGGCCGTGAAATGTAGAAATGTTGGTAGTGCATATGGAAAAGTGTGTAGGGCTGTCAACAACTCAGAAACTTCCTTATAGAAGTCATGAGATACTTCTTTCTAGAGTTGTTCTGGGCCCTCCCTCCTCACCAATGTATCATACTTAAGGCAGGTTTTTTTGACCAAACTGGCATGAATGATGACTTTTATCCAAACAATGAGAATCTCAATTCTCCTTCTATCCGCCATCCTCTGGCACAGCTCCAACATTATTCCTGGAGTACTATCAGCCTTAAAAGAATTTTATATGACTGAGGAAATTAAATAATAGCACATCCCAGGAATACTCCAATATACATGGGATAAGTTGTAAAATCATGAGTTCTACAATTCTAGAACGAACTCTTAAATGCATTTTTTGAGTAATGACGAGCAGGTTGTGTAATCCTCACAGGGTGATCAGCAGGTTTCATTTATTTGTAAATTACTTTCAGCTCTTCAAATGGAAAATAAATATCTGTCAGCATTTTAGAGAGACAAAGTTCTGAAGATGGAGTTAATGTTTCAAACTCCTATTCATTTCTGAACCTCAAATTCTTTTGTTTCAGTGAACCAGAAAGCACATATTTAGGTGGTGATTTCATATCTTCCAAATGATGGCTTTTCATGTAATCATCATCATTACCTTTCCCATAAGAGACTCTCAAAGTGGTTTCACAGACCTTCCTAAGGACTCATGGAATACTTACTCCTGCTGCAGATATAACTACTTTTACTGCACACAGGGAGAGGGGATCAGAGGGGTTAAATATCACTCAGCAAGGCAGAAAGGAGTTGGACAAGAACCTGTTTCTCCCGATTCCAGATCCTGGTGAGTCTTTTGTTGCTGAGCACAGACATGTTCCTCTGGAATAGCCTCGCAAATACATAAACCCCATGAGTATTCACTAAAGCCACTTCCAGCTTCTGGCCAGAACAGGAATGTAATCAAAAAGGTACTTAAGCATTTCCAGGGCTTCTAAATATGGATGAATAACAAAATAAATACTAAGAATTAAATGATCCAGTTGTTTATTGAACTACTAAATCCTGTAATTTGACTTCTTGCTTAGCAGACACTTTCAAATTACCTGAGTATCACATCTCACACTCAAATACTGAGTCCAAATAACAACCCTTGGAAAGTTGTCCTGCAAATATTGAGTGAGTTTGCACATGGATTTATGTCTTCACCCTCTGATGTCTTCCTTGCACTAACCTCAGCCCTGACAGGATCAGGATGACCCTGCCACCACAGTGACTTCAGCTCCCTCCACATTCTCTGCACAGCCAGAGCACTGATTGACAAACTGGCTGCTGCCACACCAAGTATGGACCAGCAGAGTTGGACTGGCTTTGGATCAGCCCCTCCATGTTGGGCCATGGATTGACACAAAAACTGTAAGAACTAATTTCTTTTGAGAATTACCGCTTTTTCAGCTATGGCAAAAATTGGCCAAGAGATCCTGAAGATACAGGAAAGAGGGAAGGGGAGACAAACAATTTAATTGAGTAAGTGCTATTTCCTTATGAAGTTCGAGGTATTAAGCTAAAGTGGGTGCCAGAGGAGAGAAAGAAAAAACTGAGATGTCCTTGAAGTCCAAAGCTCTTGCTCAAGCTCCCATAGAGGTTTAAAACAGATACAGACACAGATCTCTTAGAGCCTCTAGGCCAGTGTCTGGAGTGTGGACAGAGAAGTGATGGATGTTTCAAGATTTAGCCAATATAGACAGTAAGAAGTTATACCCCTTTCAAATGCATAACCTATTGAGTTTACTGTTGGAAAGGATTACCACGCAATCTTTTTTACTTTTTCTTTTTCTTTTTTTTTTTTTTTTTTTTACTCCTAAGAATACATGGCACATTTAAAATTTAACCTGGACAAAATCAGAATAGGTATTCAACATGGAATGACTCTAAACTGACTCACACAATGAGAGGGTGACCTAGCAGGCCTTTTTCCTTCCAAGAGATTAAGTCCTATCTGGTGGAAAATGCATCATAGATTAATTAAGTGCCCATGTATTAGTGGCTTTATCGTATGACTCACTAATACTGAGTTAACCTTAATATAGGATTCTGAGAATCTTAAGCCAAGGATTTTATTGATTCACATTGTTCTGGTGCAGGTAGTGCTTGAGCTTAATGGATGAAGTCTGCACAGAATTTAGAAAAATCAAAGATTCAAGGCTGATGAGGTAATCAAAACGTATTAAGAGACACCACCGGAGCTGGGCCAGTCCCGCAGCCACTAGAGGGCAAAGCCACAGCATTGCAATCGGCAGCGCCGTCTGCTCGCCTCTTTCCAAGGGTGTTATC
This sequence comes from Drymodes brunneopygia, assembly GCA_013400955.1. Taxonomy (NCBI): domain Eukaryota; kingdom Metazoa; phylum Chordata; class Aves; order Passeriformes; family Petroicidae; genus Drymodes; species Drymodes brunneopygia. Next base: position 264,049 of record VZTZ01035898.1, on the reverse strand, counting down.
AGCGAGGGCGTTTATTTTACAACAAAAACTGGTTCAATGATCACTAAGCCCTTCACTAGGAACGGCGTTAGTAATGAGCACTTGGAGTATCGTTTCTGTCAGAGTGTGGTACGCAGGCAGTTATTAGCAACTGTGCAGGAAAAAAAAGCCAACATTTTCTTCCATGGAACTGTGAATAAAAGCTTCAGTCACCCAAGAGGTTTGCACTCTTAGGCTCACAGCACAGGCCTTTCCTACTCTTGCATATCAGTAGAAGGCTGAGCGCTTGTACCAAGAACTACATTGGGAAAGTAATGAACATTTTGCTGCAAGGTTTCCTAATTTTTTTATGGTACCAGATCAGACCAAGACACTCCTGAATGTTTCAATGACAGATTTTGGAGACGTCCAGAGCATTATGTACAATCCCCTACCCAAGTCAGCCTTTGACCTTCTAATATTAAGAACTCTTGTTCTCTCCACTGGTTCTTGCCCTCTCTGTGCAATGCATGCTATCAAGAATCTATTCTCTGCTCACACTAAATTTCTCATTGCAGTTTTCAGAGATCGGGCGTGGGTCAGCTTTGGTTTGGATCTGAGAGACTGCTTGGCACAAGATCACTGTGCTGTCTGTGACAGTGGTCAGAAGCAGATGCCAGAGGAAGAGTTTAGTAGCAGGATAATCATATAGTCACACTTGTCAGGAGTAACCTCCCAGCTCCCAGCAATGTATGTCTCAGGCTTCCTGAGTGAGAAAAGTTCTCTTGGCATGCAATATGCTTCAAAGGCTTTGCCTTCTGTGAACGAGTCCACCCATCCCTTCAACCACTGTAAACATTGCCATTGCCACGGCTGCTCCCATCATGTGCTGCACAGCACATGAGCTGTGTCAGATGCTGAAAGGGATGACAGGTTGTTACTTCTTAGTGCCCAAGGAAATCAACTTCTGCATAGACAAGCAGCCAGAATCCACAGCTACAGACACAGAGTTTTACCTCCCGGGGAGCAGACTTACAGGACTGAACTCCTGCTTCTGCTAAAATTAAGTTTTTACGATCTCCTGATTTTGACATTCCCAGTGCTGGGAAATCAAGCTTGTCCCGTCCTAAACAGTCTTGGTGATTAATTACTTTCCCTGGTAGAAGACCTCACAGGAAGATGAATACATCCGCACACACTCACTGAATCTTGGAGGTCCTTAAAATCTGTGATTGAGTCACCCCTTCACCTTCTTCTTTGACACTAAAATAGATGGAACATTTTCACTTTCAGTCTAAATCATTCTTGTTGATCTTCTCTGAACCATCTCTTTTTCAGCCTCTATTAAGGAATTTGGGTATCAGACTTCAGGAGCAGTGGGACTAGTACCAGAAAAATAAATACAGACATGTTTCTATATTCTCCTGTTTATAAACCCAAGGACTGCATTATCCTCTTGGCTACAGCACACCACCTGCTTATTTTCTTCTGATTATATGTGATGATTCTTGAGGTTTCTGAGCACAATTTCTCTCATCCTATAATCACTCTCTCTATTCCTTGGTGCATGTTTTTACATTTGGCTGTACAGAAATGCACATTACTTGTTATCAAGCTGTCTCAGCTGCTTTGCAGCATGACTTGTTATTTATGAATCCCTATTGCTTACATCACTTGCAAACTCTTTAAGTGATGATTTTATGTTTCTCTTAGAGCCATTAATATCAATACAATGCAGAGTAGAACTAATTGCCATAGGACGCAGAAACACATTATTTGATGATGAATTTTTATTTTCCCACTTTGTAACTGTCAGTTACTTAGAGTCTCAACAGTTTAATATGTGCTGTGATGAGTCTGTATCATTTTGGCTTCTTAATTAAAATGTTGCAAGTTACCAGAACAAATATTTTGCAGACCTACTTACCTTCATCAACCAAACTTGTAATGCCATTAAAAAAATCAAATTATTTTTGCAAGATTTATTTTCCACGTTAATTTGCATTTATTGTGTTTCCACCCTTTAATTCCTTTTTAATCAAGTAATGTAGATAATGTCCCATTTTATTACCCAGAATTCTTGTCAGTCTGGTAGGTTGTAATTACCTTGGTCACCTTGTTTACCCTTTTAAAATATTGGTACAATATTTCATCCAGTCCTCTGGAACTTTAACAGTGTTCCAAGATTTATTGAAAATCAACATTAATGGTCTAAAGATACTCTGTGCCAGTGCTTTTAACACTTTTGGATGCAAGTTACCTGCACCTGCTGGTAGCCAACTTCATTAGCTTCTATTTAACATCCTCCTCAGTGCTTGTTGTAACGGAATGTATTTCATCATCATCATCATCATCATCATCATCAGAATCATCATCATCATCATCATCATCATCTGATATTTGTGTATCATCTGGCTCTTCCCCAAAAACAGACCAGGAATAGTTACTGAGTTCTGCCTTTCCTACATTGTTGTCAACCATTCCACTATTTCTACCTAGGAGCAGAGTGAAGCCACTGTGAAACTTCCTTTTCCCCCAGGTTTCTGCAAGTTTCACAACGTAGTTTAAAAATCCTCTTATTTGTCCTTAACTCTGTTGCTCAAAGATTACTCTGGCATAATTTTGAATCCATAGAATTCCCTGGAACTCCTAGACCCCAGTGTACGTATGTTATTACACACATCTTTGTATTGACCCTGTAACTCTGCAACCAGGGCACCTCAGAGTTTCCCCTCACCTTTCTAACTGTGGTCCTCTCACCCCTTTTCCCATTCCCTGCCTTTTGCAAATCCAAGTATCCTCTTCTCTCTGCTCTCCTTTATGCCTTTTCCTAGGTAGCTTCTCATTAAGAGCTGGGAAAAAGTGGCAAAATACTTGGGAAAAGAGGCGGCAAGCTCAATGCCAAGCTGTCATGTGGGATACTATCAAACACCATTTCTTATGACAACGTTGTGGAGGCTCATGGATATAGAAGAGCTGCAGATACGTTTTGGAGAGTTTGTAACTCAGACACTCGTGCCAAGTGAAAAGTCATGGTCCATGTCTTACAGCCTTGCTGTGGCTTGGGATCCAAATTATTGGTTTAGTTTGCACACAGTGTTTCTCACTATCAGTATTGACATGTTTCCTCTCCTAGCAGAGGGAGCACGCTGAGAACACAGGATGGGCAATCTCCCTGCTCTAAGCTCAGGTGTCTGGCACCACAACAGCCTGGAGCAGCACCCTGGGGTTTGTGGAGTTTGCTGCTCCTCTAGATACATCTTCATTAGGAGCAAGTCATGTGGCATCCAAGATACCCAGGAGGGATGGGGAATGAGACCGTGTCCCGTCACCTTAACTCACAGAGACGTTTCCCATTGCTCCCAACTCCTGTTTTGCATGCTTTCATATGACACCCTTCAGGAAAAACCTCTCCGTGTTTGGTGAGAAGACATCCCAATGAATGGCTGTATCCAGAGGAATAAAAGTAGAACAAAGTTATGGCAGCAATATGCCTCTGTGAGACATTTGAAGATGGCAAAGCTATGCACTTGTATGCATTTGCCCAGAGGTTACAGTGTTATGCCGCTCAGTCTTTAATTTATTTCCTTTTTTTTTGTCAGGCATATTGTGTGTTTATCAGTCTGAGGTGTTTCATGAGAACCATTTCGAGGACAGTAATTGTGTATTGCACCAATCTGAACCCCTCATCTGTGCTTCACAAGCATGACACCACTAATTGCTAAAGAGATAGCAAGTTGGGGTTAACCAGGAATGCTTTATGGGAAAAAATAAATTCCATCTCCATTAACATGCTACTCCCAGCTATGATGGATGAGCATTTTTTATCTCCTCAGCTATTTGCCCATGGATTGATGAGTCAGTTGATTGGGAGTATCTCATATTTTCTACTTGAAAAGCACATAGTTCCACCAGAATCAATGAATAAACATTAAGTGCTTCCCTTTCATTTCAAGCAGGATGGGCTGATGCTCTTGGAGCAAGGAGGCCTAGATTTTATCACCGGGGCTCATTAGTCTGCATTCACTGACATATGTGGGAAGTTAATGGAGAAGCCCAACCTGCTGGAAAGTGATGGCCAGCAAGTGTGAAGGCCTGGGAAGAGGGAACGGCCGTGCAACTGCATTAGCAGCCACCCCACTCACCTTTCCCTCCTTCCTGGACTGACTGACACGGCACTGCTGCGGCTGGGAGGTCACGGACCTGCACAAGGGTGAGGGGACAGCGACTCCTTCCCATTCCCCGGCACCAAGCGAGCCCTTCCTGAGGGGGAACCGAGCTGAGAGGTTTCTGAGGCGAGGGATGAGCGGTTCCTGAAGCAAGTAAGGGGTTCTTGAGGCAACAGGTTCCTGAGACGAGGAGTGAGGGGTTCCTGAAGCGAGGGGTGAGGGGCTCGTGAGGCGCTGAGCTCGGGTGAGGCTGCAGGCGGCGGTGAGGGCGCGCTGTGCCGGTTCGCAGCCCGGGACCGGCCGACCCCCGGCCGCGGCACAGGCAGGGAGTGACATTTCCTGGAGTTCCCGAGCTCCCGCAGCCAGGCGGAGAGTCCCGCTCCCGGCAGGGGCGGCCGCCTCTTCTTGGAGAGACAACGGGTGAGACTCCGGGCGCAATGTCACGGTTTGGCGGAACTTGTCAGCTCGCCATCGCGGCTCCTGTGGGGAACGAGCGCGTTTGTTTGTTGATGCTTGGTGTGCGTGGGTTTTCTGGTTTTGTTTTCTTGGTGGTTTTTTTTTT
>VZTZ01035898.1:176492-258827 GCA_013400955.1 Drymodes brunneopygia | reverse complement strand
GGCCGGACTGCGTGACCCGCTCGCCCGGGGCACCTTTCTCCCTTTGGCGGCGATGCCGGGGATGGGGAAAGAGCTGCCGCTCCCCCCGGGACGCCCCGTGTGCCGGTGCGGGGCAGGGCGAGGTTGTGCCCGGGCAGCCGCGGCTGCCGACCCAGGCGGGGGAGGATCCCTGTTTGCATCTCGTGCCCTTTTTATGGTCTGATCTCCGCTCTGTCCCCGGGCCGGGAATGTTACTTGCTCATCGCGATGTGTAACAAGTCACTCCTGCAATGGTGGTAGTGGTGGAGGGGGGATGGGGAGAGCGGGCGGGATGCGTTTTATAACATCCCTAATTACGTGAAATTGTGGTCATGTCTCACTCTAAGAATAACTGGCACTCTTGGCATGTCAGACTTTTTGCAGTTTCTTGCTGCAAAAAGCAGCTAGTTTCTTGCTCATAAATGTTATGGTTAAATAGGTGCCTAAGGCAGAGCGTGGGTCAAGAAATGTTTTTATCTTCTCAGCCGGACAGAGAAACAAGTAGCAGATGGAAATTGATAGACTTTATGTTTTCGTGTTAACGATCTTTTTTATTTATAGACAGGATATTCCTTATTATTTTGTGACACAGGGTGTCATTTTTATACATATTTTCATTCAGTTCAGATATTAAAAGTTAACCGAATTCTGTCAGTCTTATTAAGTGTGGTTCTGAATAACACTGCCCTCAATTTTTAGGTCCAGGCTGAACCCAAACCCCGAAGGAGCCGTGTAGAAAGAAGTAAAATAGTATTAATAAAAAAGATGTTCTACATGAATAAAACCTTTTCTTTTCTTTGGGCAGCATTTAACTGACTAGGCAAGGCTTTAAAGCATTGTAATTAACTTTTATTAGCAAGTAATTTTTGATTGCATGGAATGAATCCAGATTTTAGATACACCTTTAGTGGCTGAAACATCCAAATCCTTTGTTACTGCCTGAGCCCTCCATGTGTTTCTTTCTATAAAGTTACGGCATGTGATGCAAAATGACAAGAACAGTCTCCTTGACCCAAGAGAGACAAATTTAAAAATCTCTTCAGAGGTTGAGGGAATCTGAAATGGAAGCTGTAAAAGGTGTAAAATTTCAAACAAGCTTCCCTCTCTAATTGAAGCCCTGATCAACCCTGAACAAGTTACCATGTTCTGACACACTGTGATTTATTTGCATTGCTTTATGGTGCCTTCTTTAGTGTGTGTGAGAAAGAAAGAAACCCACCCCAAAACTGCCGTGCTGACTCCTGATACTGGGTGTTATTTTTGTGTGTTAGCTTTGAGTCAGTTACGAGGCTGGGGATTAAACACTTTCAAACACACACTCATTTCAGGATCTGAGGCCTGGGGCTAAGGCTGAGATGAAATACAGTTTTTTTAGCTTGGCTTAAAGTCTGACTGTCATTGTCTCAGGGAACAAAGGTAGAGAGTGAACAAAGATGCGGTATTAAAACTTGTGGCCAAAGAATGATAAGCTTTTAATGTCTGTTGTAGTCTGTCCACTCGCTGTGCCAGCTTTGGCAGAAAACAGCTTGCTAGTTTTTCGGTTTACAGGCTATCTATAGAAAATTACCTGGAAATTATTTTGGTAAAGGATTAGAGTGGCCTTTTGATTTTGAATACAAGTGAGGTTTTGAGAAGAAGTTGTGTGTTCATGCTTTGTTGATCAGAAAAATCTTTTTGATATATTAAACTGAGAATCTTCTGAGTAAAACTGCTCTTCTTAGCTGAAAATCAGCTGAGGAATGATAGTTTCAGTGCACAGTTAGTCTGTGTGCTGATGCATCTGTGATCTTTTCCAGAACACTGTTGTAAGATGCCAGTATATTCATAGGCTTCTTTGAAAGTGTTATATAAAGGCTAATGTTTATTTTTGTAATGTGATTGAGATTAAAGAAATTGAATGGTGGCCTGTTTATAATTCTATTTGTGATTCTTTAGGAGACTTAGACTTTTAAATGGACAGAAATGTGAACTAATAAGCTTGGTTTTCCCTCCTGTTTTTTCTGTAAAGCATTGAGAAAGGTACAATGATACCACAAGTTGACAAAGCTTTTTGTATTGATAAGCACCAGAAAGTCAAAAGTAAATGACTGAAAGTAACTGAAAGTGTTGAGTTTTAGGTGATAGAGACAGCTTTTGCTTCTGTGTTGGCTTGAAGTGGTGGCTGTATCTTGCAGTACTAGGAAAATTGAATCAATTAATGTAAATGGATGGGAAGTTATAAAATATATATCAAGGATCCTTCATTGACATAGTAGTTTCTACTTGAATTGGAATTCAGGAAAAATAGAATTCAGGATATGTATTGATACAACTTTTTTGACTAATGACTAGAGCAAAACTATATGCTATATAGTTATCTAAAAATAGCACACTGAAAAATCAGTGTGATAAATGAGCTTTATCATAATGCACACAAATATAATTTATATATGAAGAATAATTATTTGTCTTATCTCTATAAATAATTTTATTTTTTCATACAAGTACAGTACTTTCCTACTTACGATTTTTTGGCTGAGTTTCACTTAAGCTGCTATTCAGATTGCCATAGCAGACAGGTAGAATAGGAAAATTACTTTTAAGGTGAGTTTATAGGTATTCTTTCACTAAATAATTCCAGTCTGGTTTATTACTGGATTATTCCATCAGTAATTATGTTACTATTGTATTGCTGCAGAAGACAAGCAGAGGTGGCTAATATTGGTACCTCTTTTTCAGAAATAACAGCCCTCCAAGTAGTACATCAGCATGAAATAAGCTTAACATGAATGACAGAGGAAATCCATAAAGTGTCACTTAAACTATTTTAAAGGTAGTTACTAGAGAAATCTGATTAATTTAAAAACACAGGTTGAAGGCAAGCAGTGCATGGCCAGGAACTTCGGGGTGTCAGCAGAGGGTAAATTGTTCCTTCCCTATTCTTTCATCTAGATCTGCTCAAGGGAGAGGGGATGTAAAGAAGCAAGTCCAGTCAGCTGAGATTTGCACAGGCATAATTCTGTTACAGTAAGAAAAATGGCAAAAAAAAAAGGTGATAAACTATGTGAAAAACAGGTGTGGAGGAACAACCTGTAGATTCTCTGTGTTTCAGGAAGTGTGGAGCTGGAGTGCTCTCTGAAGAGCTTGTGTGGTATCTTCAGGCTGAGGATAAACTAAGGCAGTAGTTGTGTTAGTTATGAAGGCCAGGGAAAAAAGAGCTTTAGGAAACTTCAACATTGTTTTGTTTTCATGTGAAATTTGATAATTTGGAAATGTCAATATGCGGTAGTGTGACCATATGTTATGTTTTGAAGTTTTGGTGTTGATGTATCGAACTTTTCACACTTTTTTTCCCCAGTGTACCCTGAGCAAAGGAAAACGTGGACTTGAGTGCTGGATTTCCACTTGCATTGGTTTTTTGTTTGTCTCTGTGTTTCTTGAGTAGAAGTGATCAACTTTCATATGGAATTATTTGCAGATAATTCTAATAGCTATACCCCTCTGTATTTTGTCTGTGTGTGGTATATACAATATATAAATATCTTTATCTTGCTTGCTCTACCTGTTAATATTGTTATTACTATATCTCTGATATTTTGATGGCAACTGAAGTTACAAATATACCTATGAATCAGTGGAGTCAGTTGTTTAAGGGAATACACTGAAAGTCCAGAAGTATTCCAGTAAGCTCTGCTGGGATTGCCTAGGTTTGTCTGTCAAGAATTTTATTGCATGCTGCTTGTTTCCTATACTTCTTCCTTTTAATTTCCACAGGAAACTTGATGAACTTTTGTTTTTAAGAGCTTGGTTGCATAGTGGAGTAGAGTAGGGCTTTACATTTGGAAATGGTTTTGCCAGTTAAAAATTATTTTAAACATTATTTTGGTGGATTTCTGTTGCAGTTTGGTTCCAACATAGTGACAAAGGTGGAAAGCTTTCCCATGGAGGCTTGAGGCATCAGCTGGTGCTTTAGGCAGTGCCGCTGAACCCTGTGTAGGGGATGGTTTTGTATGTAAAATAATGCAGTAAATGTGCCTTCCCTGGTGTCTTCCTGGTTTTCAGCCTGACTCTAGCTGAACTGATGTTCGCGGTAGTTACAAAAAGGCACTAAAGCCTAATGTACACCAAGCTGGAAGTGTTTCTTCCTCTGCTGTTTTCTGTGTGGTACAATTCAGTTTGGTAACTATTTTAGGGCTGGTTCCCAGCTATTCTTCATTAGGGGAATTAGGCACGATCAAAGATGCTTGAAGTGTTTCGAGCTTTTCTTTGCTTGTGCTGAGAATATCCCTTGTCCAGTTAAGAGCTAGAAAAGAAATGCTATATACCAAATTATTGCCATGCTGCCTGGTAGTCTTTCAATGTGAATTTTGCTTATTGACTACTTGTACTACAATTTTGCAGAAGAGGATTTTTTTTTTTTTTTTTAGTAAAATGGTAGCTGGGAGGAACTTGTCATTCCCTCTTCCCAGCATACAGAGCATCCAGAGGTCATTTCCTATCAGGTGATAAATTGAAATTAGGCCATACTTGGGTCAGGGATTCATGTGTGCTCTATCAATTACAGAAGAGCTGTGGCTGCTCTAGTAGTACTTAACAGCCTGGATTCTTGCAGTTTTAAAAAATAGTGTAATTGGAAAGTTTTTATTTATTTCTATGATATGCTGAAGCCTTTTAAAAAGAAATAATAGAACTCAAACTTTATACACATGTTTTAGGTACAACGTTTCTATTTCACTCCAAGTTAAAAATTTTATTTAGGGATGTAATATGGGTGAAATACATTACCAGATTCATAGCAGAATCTGGTGGTGGAAGAACATACACTGGTACTTTTTTTCCAAAAAGTAAAATGATGCACTTAAAAGAAGTTGGTAAATGTTCAGTGGAAGAAGGAGATCAAAGAGCTTTCTAAATCACATAATACCTTCTTTATCTGTGAATGACACTGACTATTAGAGGAGCTTTTCTGTTTCCAGGTTCAGTTTTGTTGTGTCAAAACTCTGCTTTGAACTCACTGTACATGTTGTCTTATCTGTTTGCACTCCAAGTGTGAACTAGAAGATTGACTTAGGAACACAAAAATAAAGGCCAAGCCATTTGAAACTTACGATTTTATGGTGTATGTAGTTACTATAAATTCAAGAAGAATTGGCAAATCATATGAATATGCATAAAATTTATTGTTTGACCAGTTGACCAGTCAGATATTTGGAAGTTTGTAAGATACTACATGACAAAAATTGTAGATATTCTCAGATTAGTGAGTTTTCTCAGTTTTAATTACCGTGCTTCTTTTACATTTTTTTAACCTAGTCAATGAAACTTTTCTCTCACCTGTTTCCATTTCTTCTTCAACAACTTTGATTATTTTTCCTCTCTTTTTTTGGATTATTGGATTTTAAGAGGAAGGTTGAAGACTGGTGTCATTAATAGTAAAATATGGGTCCTGGTTTCTTGTGATGTAGATTCCTCTGGTCTGTGTGGTGCTCAGACCTCATTCTGATCTTGGGTGTGCCACCCATTCAGTATCTCTGAGGTGCACTTTGGGGATGAGTGTGGGGGTGAAGGTAAACCCTGCCCCAGTCATCTGCTGAAGGTGCCTGGCAGAATTAAATTTGTATTCCCACTTCAAGTTCTGCAGCTCTGAGCTTTGCATATCAATTTAAACAAAATGAAATTAATCTTGTTTCTCTGCCAGATCAGGAAGTGCAGTGAGTGAAGAGGTGCACATTTGGTTTTTCTGCAGGTGTTGTAGGGAAGCAAAGGCAGTGGGCTGCTATGGTTTATTGCAGAAGAGAGGTGGGTAACTCTGCAGGTGATTTCTTAAATAAGTGTGATATGAAAGAAAAGTTTATATTGTGTGTCACTCCCACCAGCTGCTGAGTCCAGTATTGCTGACCAGTCTTTTTGGTATATCACAGATCCAAGGACATGTTGCCTGACACCATCCAATACTGAGAACAGACAACTGGACTTGATTAACCTGGTGCTCTAAAGAGTTCAGTGGTTCTTGGATTGAGTCAGTGCAGTGTGCTGGAACCAGTAATAAAGGAGCTGAAGCACTGGGAATCTGTTCCACATTCATTTCTGATGGGTACGACTTATTTTCCACCCATAATTCTTTAGATTTTGTGAAAGATTTTGGAGGTAGCAGGGAATTTCTTCCATGATCTGGAGTGGGAGAAAAGCATGTTTTAAGCTGGAAGATGTGTTGAATGAGTTTATAGTGTAAATCTTATCTGATGTTATATGTATCCAAGTCCTTGGAGATACTATATTAGTAAGCATTTTGTTCCACCATCTGTGGAATGAAAGAATCTTGTTCTTCTGTAGATATAAATTCTTTTTGCCCCATAGTATCTCTTCCCTTCCCTCCCCCTCTGCATTAATCCCATCCTTCTCACATAACACCATGATTCTGGGGTTTTTTCCCAGAGCTGTATGGGTATTGATTGCCCAGCAGGTTGCTGCCAAAATACATTGAGCAGCTTGCTTTTCCCTTGGAGGGCAGTCACTTGGAGTTGTTTTTACTGTGTAGATACTAATTTTCATGACAGATATATATATAATTTAAAAAATATGAGCATAAAGAATAGTAAATGAGCAATATGATCTTAATTTCTGTAGAAGATTAGATTAAAGACACAACACTTGAAAAGTGGCAGCATCTGAACACTTAATCAGTATGTAAGTCCTCTTGTTCATATTACTGAGGCTGTGAATACTGAGCTTTCTTTGGAGGCTGGAGGAGACACAAAAGTTACATGGTTAAAATATACCCAGCAAACCAATCATGCCAATGTAATTTTTTATTCCCTATCTGCACTGTAATGCAGATAAATGACCATTTAATATGAATTGAGATAATGTAAGAGGAAAGTTCCCTCTTTGTCTGTGATTTTTTTTTCATTTATCTCGCAGTCTTTTTGAAATTGCACATTCTCCTGTGATACTGTAGAAATACATGCCATGGCTTGGAAATATCTTGCTTCTGAGAGTTGTGTTGTGTAGAGAAAGGCACAGAAATCTGATTTACACCCTTTTTGGGGTTTATACTCCTCTATACAGCTGCTGTTTCTGTTTGCCAGCCACATTGATAGTCCAGCAGAGCATATTGGTTGTCATTGTGCTACAAATGTAAATGCTGTGTTGGTTAATTCAAAATGAGTATTTTAGTGATCTCTTATTTGGTGAACTTGAAAGTACATGCAAAGCCCACTTCTTAGGTTATATTATTAACAGATTACTTTAAATAGCATATATATTGAAACAGCCTCTTAACTGAAACTCCAAATTGCATTGATTGTAGTAATTTCATACTGTGTTTTTGTATAAATGTGAAGGCTGCGTAAAACCCCAGCGTATTTCATGTGTTTCACAGTTCTTTCTTGACTCTTTTATAAATGTAACTTTAAGAGGTCGTTACTTGAGCATCAGTCCACCTGTGTGCCTTTCTGCTTTCAAGTAATTGTATTGGTGTACTGGCTTAATAGCTTCTATATTGTATTTACCTTGGCTTCACTTAACGAGTCACCTGTTAAATGCATTTTAACCCATCTCTGGAATTTGCTCATAGATTTTCTTTTTGTATACTCCAGTAGAATGAATGTGGGGTTTATTATGATGCCAGTTAGAAATTGTTTCTTGAGACTCATGGGTAATAGATAAATGTATATGCAGGGGTTTTGTTCCCTTATTCATTTCCTATAATACCTCTTGTGGCTATATATACTTTTTTCATTAAGCTTAATTTCTGTACAGATGGCTTTTAAATGTAATTGTACCTTCTAATTTGAGGAAGCATCCAGTGGTGCCTCCTATGTAGTTAACAAAACTTGTCTTGACTAGAGGTTTCAAATACTGAGATGCTTCAGGGAGGTGGGTAGCTGTGCTGGTCCTGGATGCTGAATACCCACTGTGTATATGTGTCAGAAAATGGGGGTTTAAATGAATGTGTGAAGGAGCTTCATGATGGTAAATAATGATGAGGGATGAGGATGGGTAGGAGGCAGGTTGGCAGTTAGGGCAGTGTCTTATGATATGGCTGTTATTTTAGCCATGTGTTTTTTTGCATTTTGATGGCCATTTTGTCCAAAGACTTCTGTTTCTGTTTGCAAAGTGGATGTACCACCATTGCTGTTGGGTTTGCTCCCCCTGTTCTCAGTCTTGTGGTTAATAAGGTTGTTAACAAGTACGTTCATACCTGTAATGAACAGTAACGTTGGAATATGGGATTTCTCTTTTTTTTTTTTTTTTTTTTGTCAGAGAAAGAAGAAAGCATGGGTAGGGAGAAAACAGATGCAGGAAGAAGTGAATGGGGAAGGAATGTGATGAGGGAAAAGGAGACCTCCAGATGAAGAAAACAGGAGTGTGCTACAGGTTGAGAAGGAGGGGGTAGAGAGGTGGGGATTCATGGCTGAGCAGAATCAACCCCCCTGTCAGTGGACAAAAGAAGTGGAAGAGGTTTCCCAGTTATGATCTATCTGAGAAATGTTGCACCTGAGTTTAGGAGAATTCAGGGTTCTTAGAGCTCTGCGGGATTTCTGATAACTGTATTAATGCTCATAACTCATTAATATGGAAGGCTTTCAAATGTTCTTGGGCTTTATCTGTTAAGTCTTTATTTCCTGTGACTGCTAACAGAGATGCAGAATTATGGGCACTTAGTATTATAACTAAAACTTCCTGGAGTCCAGCATAAATTTCAGGTAAATGTCCTGATCCCTTCAGTGGCACCATATGTCAGTGAAAAGAAAAAAGTGAACCTAAATGCAAGTTACTGCCCGTTCCTGTTGGTTAGGGCTCAGTCCCTTCAGCACTGTTACAAACATGTTGATGAACCTCAGCACAGATGACATTCGTGCTCAGAAATAGCAGATTCAGTACACACTGTTGCCATGGATTATTGAGTTGTATTGAGTGAGTTACTAGTTACAGATGACTTAAGACTTAATGCACTGTGAGCATCAGCAGTGATGTTAGATCATGATCACAAACGTGGGAGGGAACTTTGCTACACTTGACAACAGTGTTTTATAATGTGTTTGGTGTGATATGAACATAAAGGTCTACACAAAATGGGAATTAAGTTACCTACTTAGAGATAATTTCAGGGACAAGAGAGTATGAGATGAAAGTCCATATTTATTTCAGGGATGCATGGTAATCCAGCTTTACATAACATAGGATTTGAGAAATAGTAACTGTTTGGTGTCTATAATTATGATATTTCTTTAAAATGTATGTAAGAATTTAGAACACTGTTGTGTCACACAGTTACCAGATGAGCAGAGATGACCACAGGAGTATTGGAAAAGGTGGTGTTAGTGGCTGCCTGACTGCTCTCCAGTGGTCTTTCAGAGTTTTTGCCTGTTCAGATGGTCCTTTCTCTAACGAGCAGCTGAATGCATAAACTGTGTTGCTTCCAGCAGCTTCTCTCCCTGGTGAGTACAACTCGGAATTGATGGGCTGGTAAATTGTAGCTAACCAGTTTCCCTTCTTGCCCATTATCCTTTGGATCTGTCCCGTTCTGGTTGTGTGGCAGTTCTGGCTTTTATTATCAGATTTTGCTCACTGGCACTTAGAAGTGTCAGCCCCTCGTGGGCTTTGTAAAAAGGAGAGTTCCTTAGCAGTTGTAGGCTTTTAATTAGAGATTCTCAGGAACCTTCGTCAGTTCTTGCCTTATTGCCCAAATCTAAGAAAGAGCTGAAACAATGTTGAGTCTATTTGGGTTTCATCCTCGTTTCTACCCTACATTAGAAAGAAGAAAAATTCATAAAGTATTAGAATACAGGATTAATCCACTCTGGGATAGAGTGCACAGCTTTAAATAAATTTATTCTTCAAGTGTGTTAAACATCATAGTCAAAACCTTCTCAAATACTGAAAATCCTCCCATCAACCCACTTGTTCTATATGTTTACCTTAGTTTGTATTTGAATAAATATAAGTAACAGCTTCAGATCAGTGTGTTAAATGGATTAATTTTTAAAAATAACTATGTTGTCACGTTGATGACATTACTTGGAACCCATGCACAAATTAAGAAACATGATTTCGTCTTAAATTTATGTTTAATGCACTGTGCATTAGCTTTTTGTGGTTTACAGTATTTTAAACTTGAAAGCTGCGTGAAACAAAGTGTTACAAAACATTAGATGCATAAACCACCACATTTTGAAGTGACCTCTACAAGCATATGAGTAAGCTCAGGAAAAGATTTTCTGTTTTTTTTTCCAACTGTATTCCTCTGGAAAAACTTGCGTGGAAGGCAGCAGTGTGGTGTAAACCTATCTATTTGTTCTTGCCCAGAGCAGGGATGGATCCTTTTCCAGGCATCAAAAGCAGTTACATAATCAGGAGCTGGTTCCTGTCTCCAGGTGCTGAGCCCAGCCTCTGCAGCGGGCTGAGGCTGGGGTTTGTGTCAGGAAAACAAATCAATTGCTTTCCCCTTGAAATGGTAAAAATAAGGGTAGGAAAGGGAATTTTATTTCTACTGTAAATGGTTATAAAGCAGGTGTCCTTTTCAGCTGGGCTGCTTTTATTTTCTGGAGCACAAAGGTTGATAATGCTGCTGTAGTTTGTCTTGTCTCCCTGTTACTTTTGACTGTGATACTTCCTAGAATGCTGCTTTGAAGTTGCTGCTCTTTTGACTGCCTTACTACTGCTCAGGCATGTGTGAATGTCTCCTTATGGAAACTTGGCTGGAGACAAAACTGGAAATAATGGCTTTAAAATGGCATGGGGGAGAGTCAAGGGTAAAGATGCAAATATTGGTGAAATAATTAGAGAGACTGTTCTGCTTTAAGCATTGTCCACCTCTGTTTGTACAGTTGATTGGAGAAAAAGACAATCCAGTGCAGCATTGCAATAGTTTATCTTTTGTCAGCATTCATGGGGAGTGAGCTGGTACAAAGTGTTGTATTACACAGAAATAGCCTGCCATGCCCCAGCCTGCTCTTGGGTGCATTTACATGGAGTAGTAGGAACATCAGCAAATTATGGAAAGTAAAGCTGAAGGATGCTTGGTCATCTTGAGCTTTTGGTGCAGAGAAAGAATTAGCAGTGGCTGTATCTGCTTTGTATTTGTTACGTTTCATTTTTGCTGCTATATTTAGTATTTCTTATTGAATAGATTTACGGTGAGTTTTAATTGGATTTTTAAAATCTGAACTGTGGTACAGACCATGTGTTTTTTAAAAAATCTCCTGTCATTTGCCGAGTTTTCTTTAATAACTTAAAAATTTGAAAACAATAGTTTTCTTTGTTTTTCTTTCTGGTTGCACTGAACAACTACTACTTTAATTTATTAACAGAACACTTAATTTTGGAATGTTTAGTTTGGGGCCTAATCTGAAGTCCTTGACATTGCAGGTGTGTGACAGATACTGCTACTGCTGTGTCACAAACACTTTGTAATGCCTGCCCTTCACTTCATTTGGCATGCGCTAGGTAGAAAGAACTCTGCTTTGGGACGAAATTGTTGGGCATATGGTAAATCACCATCATTCCAAGCATTACATTACTTGAGTGAAGAACCCTCTTTTCCATTTGTTAAGGTTTAGCTTCCTGATTGATTGATTGATAGATAAAATAATTCATTTTACATTACTAATGTGTGTCCTGAAACTTCCCACCTGTCTCCCCTCTTAAGTTCACTGATTTCCTGTTAATATAACCCCCTGCTATGGTATTTCTTGTTGCAGTCTGTATTTTCTTGCAGAGTTGGGGCCTGAACATATCCCCTGTCTGTAGTCTCTGAATCTCCCATCTGGTACTTCCAGAGTGTAGACAAGGTAGGAAGTTAAGATACCAGTGTTAAAATCTGGATTTGCATTTGAGATAATGCCTAGTTCAACTAATCTAGCAATAATAAAGTGCCTTAAAATGGCTGCAAATGTCTCCCTGCCTACTCAAAGACATCTTCTCACTGGTAGCACATTATAGAGGATCTGTAGTGTAGTTAAGAGTTGGATCTTTGCCAGTAGATGGAAGAATTTTTTAGCATCTCCTCATGCTTTGAGCATTTTTCACATTTTTTTACCATAGTATCAAAATTGCTTCCTTTTCAATCTCTTTCCATTTATTATAAGCTATTCCAGTTTCTTCTAGTTCAGATTACTTTCATTTAATGTTGTAAACATTTTTTACATTCTTTTTCTTGGAAGATATTTCCAATTTTGTATTTCTAGAGTTCTTTTCTTCCATTCTTCATCATTTCTTTATTCTGATCACGTCTCTGCTTGTCAAATTTCTCTTCAATTTCTGTTTTGCTTTTGCAGTAATTGGTAGTCGCCTTCTTGGAGCTCCTGAGGGAAATCAGACTTGTAGGGTACAACCAAAGCGGCACCTGAGTGGCACCACTGTAGGGCAGGAGACAGGAGTTCAGCCAACCATCAGCAGAAGAGATAAGGAGCTGAAATGCTCCAAGTAGCAAACTGGGACAGCAGGGACAGTGGGGCTCCTTCATTTGCAGTGATCTGAGGTCTCAGTGGGCCCATAATTTTTAGGTGGAAATGTATGTATTTTTTACGAGTGTGATGGAACCCTTTTTTAGCAGTGTGTGTGATTCAGAGAAAACCTAATAATCACTAGGTTATATATTGTTGTGAGTATTCTTGGCTCTCATTTGAAGTTATTCCTTTTGTCCTTGATTTTCATTTAAACATACTTCTCTTACATTAGAGTCTTACTGCAAAAAGAATTTGGCTCTGTTGCCAACTTGTTCATTTTTTTCATGATACCCAAATGTTAGAATTTCCTTTTTTTTTTTTTTTTAAACTTGCTTTTTGCTTAAATATACTACGTTTGTATCTGTATGCATTGATCTTTGTAAGGGGAAGTGGCTGCTGAGAGTAAATGTTGAACTGTAAACAAAAAGCTCCAGGACCTCCAGGTAATATCTCTTCAAAGCTCGGAGACTGGCAACGATTGATTGGATCTGTGTTCTTCTCTGTTGAATGGTTACATACAAAAAAGTAATTACCTGGTAAGAATGGAACAAGGAAAGAGGAGCAGAATAAAAAACAATGAATAATAAAGCTGTGCTGTTGCCCTGAATATTGCTTGCCTAGAAGGTTTGCTGGCTCAGAGCAGGGGTGTCAGCACAGCACATTTCAGCTGTGGGTTGCTAGGGCTGATCCTGTCCTGATCAGGGAAGGTTGAACTTTGTGGTTAATGTATGACTGGTTCATGTGATGTTCATGATGCAGCTGACAGGCCTTGCCATAAATCACAGGCAGAATTGTCATTAATTGATCTGTCTTTTCAAAGGGGTCATGAAAACGGAATCATTTTCCTGCACTGCAGGCTGGGAGGGGACATGGTGGTGGTACAGAAAACCTTCCCCACTGCCACGTGGACTTCACATCCCTTTGAAAAGCCTTATTCTGAAGCCTTTCAGTGGAATTAAATTTCCTCTACTTCTGTTTTTGCATACATGTGAAGCGTATCTGAAGAATGTTGTAATAAGATAACATCTGCTGTTTCCCAGATAACCAAAATTCATTTTCGTTTATAGAGGTGGAAATACACATAGCATCACAAATTTTACTTGTATACAGGAAGAGTTCTGCTGGCATCCAAAGCTGTGGGATTCTGAGTTTGGAAACAGTACTACTCAGAGTGCTACTGTTCAGTTCATTAGTTTCCTGGAATTATTACTGTAGCTTATTTCTGAAAAGAATAATAAACAACCCTGGGGAAAATATAGTGTCACACTGAATATTGCTTTCATGCATGGAGAACTAATTTTTTTTTTAGCACTGTTCATTTTGCTGGAGCTTTAAGATTTTTTTTCTAACATACGTTGCAGCTTCATCAGAGCACTAATAAATATTTCAACTACCTAACAGGTCAAAATGTCAGTGTTAGCAAACCTTAAAACATGAATTTAACTTATCACACTCCTTTTCTTGTTGCACTGTTTGTCATATACCAGTTTCTGTTTTCCGTGCCCATGGCTGTGTTGGATTTTTGAGCTATGTTGTCTGTTAGGATGCAGCCTGAGTGAATGAGGGCCTGACCTATAGAAATGCTGTGGACTGAAGAACAAAAATTTCTTCAGATTATTTTTTTTTCCCTTGGGTCCTCCCTGCTATTGGAGGTTGGTGCTATTGTGGGTTTTGTGAGAAGAAGCCTTTAGGAAATGAAGGGAGCCTAAGATTGTAGGGGGAATAATTTGAAGACGAAACAACTTGTTTAGCTGCAACAAAATCAGTGGGAAGCTGATGAATACTGTTTACAGAATTCAGAGGGCTGTGAATTTTTGTTGACTATCAAAGCTACTAGCTCCTTATTTTTGGAAGGCCTATTGTAGTATAATATAATTGATTTCAGAGGCTAGTTTTATAAATTGTTATAGTCAAGGTCATCAGGAAAACAAGGACAGTTGGAGTTGCTGCATTACACTGAGGGTTTACAGTTAAATGAAGAATAATAACAGGTAGGTAGCAATGTGTTTTTTATTAGCAACATTTTTCACCAGACCATTGGAGAGTAATAGTGGCATAGTGCACACGTCCCTGAATTTAAAGCTGCAGACGTAATCCAAATCATTTGAAGCTTGCAGCATTTGCCAAATATGTCCATGCTAGCTGCAGTGATGTTGAAAAGAACATGGTTTGTGGCAGAATTACCAATCCTAAAATACATGTTTGTATTTTCTTTCTAGGATCAAGTAAAACACACTGATTCAGCAGGACTGGCTGGTTGTGCTGCAGTCATCATGAGAAGGCACAGGGTCATTAGTTTCTTAACATATGTGTAAGAGAAAAAGGTAAGAGGCAAGTTGTGCTTTAGGATATAATGATTCAGAGTTCTGTACCTGAAATGTTTTTTATGTATTCTTATGGATATATATTTATGTACATACACCTTTGTGTATGGATGTATCTCTTATATAGAAGATGATTATTTTTAGCAATTTGTTGGTTTGTTTTTTACTGAGAGTAATTGCCCTGTTTTAGAGCAAAGATTGTGTCTTGTTTTGTTTGGGAGAGGGGAAAGGTGGGCAAAGTCTTTCTTTCTCAGTCTGTGCTGTAGCCAGATCTCATCAGTTCTAAATAAAGCCATTGCTCAACTCTGAACAAACTGTTCGTTACAGCAGAGGTGCCTGACTCGCAGGGACAGGTAACACACGCAGATCGCCGACAGGAGCTGGAACAAGATGTGCACTTGACCACTGTTTGTTGGGGTTGAAGGAGGTCTTCAGGAGCACTGGATCTAATCAATCAGTCTGTCCAGTCAATCTGTACTTCCGTGCTTTGGGAAAGCGACATTTTCTGGATGTGTGATTTTTATCAGGATGAATGAGCAATGTTTGGTTTCAGTTCGATCATGCCCTTTGTGACTTCCATTTTAGGAGCTTTTCATGGATATCCTTGTGAGGTCTATAATAAACTATTTAAGCAGTTTGTTTAGTAAGAGATTACTGGAACATGGAGGTTCACAGTTTGATACTGGAAGAGTTGTCTCCATGGGACAGCATGACAAAATCCTGAGATCCTGTTCTGGTTCTTTACATACTCTCTGGTTTTTAGGCCTTTGCTGTCAGGCCAATAGTTGTATATCAGTATTATTTCCTTTCAGTTCATTTTTTATTACAGTGTTTTAATGTGATTGTGAGCTGATCATCCACTATTAAAGACAATTTGAAAGACTAAAGGCTGTCAGTTCCCGTGGTGAAAACATCCTGAGCATAATTTAGGATGTGCAGTGCAGAAGCTCATGGGTTACATAATCCCTTATCACAGAGCCCAACATAAACAGGAGTCTCGCTGCTTTGCAGGTATAACACAAGGCCAGTCTCTTGTACAGATCATTTCCCAGGAGCAAGCTGGCATGTGGGATATCTGAGCTCTTTTCTAAGCCTGTTCAGAATAACACCTAATTTTAAGGAAGGTTTTTCTGTCCTTTACTTGTGTCTCCTTCCCTCCTGCACTATGCAGCTGAAGTTTGTGTTGTGTCTGAATCCTGTGATGACAAGGGCAGTAATTCTGGGTAGATATGATACACACATATCTTTTGCTACATGCACCTTTAAATTTAGACATCAAGGGAAGAGTAAAGCATGTAAGCTTCATGGAATGTAAGTTCCTGAATTTCAGAAATGAAGATGATGATAAGCCCATGCTGTTGTTTTGGAGAAATTGATAAGTAAAACACAGTTCCTGAATTATGCATGATCTGTGATCCAACAGGAGCATGAAAATAATCTGATTTGACAGACTGCATGTTTTAATTAGCTCTTTGCCCTGAAAGAGAAAAGATGACTCTTCAATGGGGAGCAAGAGATCTTGAGTTCTGGACTTACTATACCAGTGGATGGTAATCATTGTATTAATCTTTTTTGTATACAGAGTATATGCTGTATATATGATTTTATTATTTTTTTTCTTCCCTAATTAGTGTTTTCTGCCAAATCTTTGCATGGAGGACTGCATTTTTGAAAAAAAAAAAATCTTCTGTTTTTTTACTCATTGGTTTATGTCTTCTTTTCCTTGCAGTGGCACAAAATCCTCTCCTTCACATTGTTCATACCAATATATAGTAATTTAGGATTTATTTCCTTAAGGGTGCCATACAGCTAAAATTACCACTGAAACTTCTTTCTGATTTGCTCATGTTTTTATTTTCCTTTTTCCAGAGTTTAAGTTGTGTGTTTGCTCATCAGTTTCTCTCTATGCCATGACTCAGGATATTTGAGCAATACTACAGAGATTCACAACTATTAAGGATACTTTAAAAATGTCATGCCAACCTTTGTTTTAAGAGGAACTTTGGGATTAGAATAATTCTAAAAGTCTTCTAAACTTTTATAGTGGTACAGATGAGATGCAGTCAGAAGTTTCAAAAGACCTCTAAAGGAATATGCTTTTTATTTAGCTTGGGTATTTAATAAAAATGCTCAAAATAAAATCAAATTCTTAACCACAGGGGAAACAGCTGCTCAATTATTACAGCATGCTGTGTTAGAGCATTTTATTTTATGTTTTGATCTTGAGTTACTGGCTATGGAGAGTTGAAGCATTAGCTCTTCAACTGGCAAATATGTGAGTTGCTGACAATCAGGAAGCCTTGCTGATGTCTGTTAGGAACGTGAGTGCTCGTTCTCCTTTACTGTCAGACAGAGGAGAGGACATTAAGGACCTCTGTGGATTTGGCAGTGTGTTTTGCCCTTGGCAGAAACTTGCAGAAAATCTTGGGGGGTTGTTGTGTTCTTTTATATAATAATAATAATTTTAGATGTTAGACCTGAAGATTTGCAGCTGACCTTTTCTGAGAAACACCTACTGCACAGACAATGAGATCTCATTTAGAGTAGCTGTCAGCTTAGTGACTGTGAGTTTAAAAATAAAAGGTTCTCCATATATCCTGGTACATCACTAAGTGAAATAACAATAGTGATACAAAAGGTCTTTTCTCTCTTCAGTTAGAACTCATGAGCACAAAAATTTTTTGACATATTTCAGTCTTGCAGTGCCTCAGTGACAAATACTCTTTGCATCATTGACCTTACTAGCAGGACTTTGTCTAGGGATAATTATACATGTCTTCATCAATTGTTTGCTAGGAGCAATGTTATCATTATAATGTAAATTAAATACATAATAAATGGATGTGGAATTGCATGGTATTTTGTACAAAACAGTCCTACTTTTTGAGACTCCTGAAATGCAGCCTGTGATCAAGGTAGGCAGCTTTTCCCTTGCTTGTGTTATGCTCTGTGCATCTGTGCACAGTAAATGATATGGCAAATCATCTTCTTTCCTTGCAGAAGGAGTTACTCTGAAATCCCAGAACAGAGGAATAATCTGGGAGTATGTCAGATGACAATTCCAGTTTATCTCAGAATTATTTTGCAAATGGTGTTTTTTCTGTTGATGCTTATTGCAATTCTGAATTATTGTTAGATTAATTTTCTTTAAAACTAGCTTTTGTGTACATCTATAACACATGCCTTAGTCTGATTATATTAGATAGCAATGTATGTTGTATCATGTTCACCTTTTAAAACAACCATGTATCAAATTTTAAATCGACCTTGAAAACTTGAACTCTGCATTTTGTGATACTTTAATGCACAGTCTTTTCCTATCTATAACCTAATTGCAGCTGTTGCCCATAATAAATACAAAACTGTTGTACAGTAAATATTTGTAAATTGGTAAATACAGAATGTTGTAGTAATGAAAATAAAGGTGGTTGATGTTTTCCTGAAATCCAGATATTATGGGGATAATGGTGAAGTATTGTTTTAAATTGGGAACTTCCTCTGATGTGTTGTATCTCTGGTGGAAGAAAGCAGGTTTTTAATTGAGCTGTCAGGTCTAACACTGCTTCGTGCTGCAAAACAAGGTTCTCACCCTCTGCTCCTCCATTGCCTTATTTCATAAGATTAAAAGCCAGCTCTGAAGAGAATAAGGCTGTTTTTGATGATGTTCAGAGAACAGACCAAATCAAGGTCTCTCTGTGGTTTATAGGTTATGGCACACATTTCCCACTGAAAATGTCTCTGCTGGTAGTGAATGTTTAGAAAAAATGAGTCAGGATGTCTTGTTGGTACAAGACTTTGGTAGTGAGGAGTCCATGTTACTGCTGTTAGGGCAAAATATTACTATGTGAAGATAGTTATGTAATGATTCAGGGTTGGATTTTTGTCTTTGGTTTTGCTTTTTTCCCCCTCATTTCTCTCTTGTCATCTTCTTTTCTAGCCTGAGAGCATTATCTTTTGATGAGACTATTTACTTCTGTGCATTTTGCTAGATTTCCAGTGGCTGCCTTTCAGAGAAACAAGGATTATTAAAGCAGACATTTTAAGAAGTAGCACAATTCAAGTAACACCCATTAAGTCCCTTAACAACTTTTACAAGTATGAATCTTTGAAGCATCTTGAGAGGAATGAGGACTCACACAGAATACTGCCAGCCTACTGTACATTAAAAAATCAGAAGCACAGGGAGTTTAAACTGCTCGTTCAAAGCCACATGAACTAATTGGTGGTAGCACAGATCTGAAAGTCGGCTCTTCAGAGTTTTTAGTTGGCCTTTCTGGTTCTCTAGACTGGTGGTTTTTTTTTTTTAGACTGGTGTCACAGCAGTTTTGCTCTTAACATTATGGTGATTCCAATAGCCAGACACATTAATGTGAGAGACTGGGAGTAATAAAGTTCAAAGCAAGTTTGGGGAGCTTGTTAATCTGAATGAAGCAAGTTTAAGCACACAAATAATTTTTATTCCTGGAAAATACTTCTGATTTATGTCTGTAACGTATGTAAAATTTGATTTACAAAGGACTTTCCCCCTTAAATCAGGACAATATGTAGTGGAACACTTTTGGCTGAAGGTTAAGCATCTGACTGTAATTTGTTCTCTGGCAGGTTCAGACAAGGATCTGGTGGTCGTTCCCTGACAAATGGAGAACTATTTCCAAGCAGAGGCATACAACCTCGATAAGGTTTTAGATGAATTTGAGCAAAACGAAGGTGAGTCATTTCAAACAGGACTGTAGGTGCACATCAGATGTCTTCTGCAGAGAACACTACTGAAGAGGGGGAGATTTGTGCGTTTGAGTTGCAAATTAATCTCAGAAGTTACAAAAAACATCTGTTAACTTTGCATGGTATGTCTTCAGCATTTCTTAGTAACATTCTCTTCTGCTTCTATTCATCTTGTTTACCTTTGTAAAACTTCTCACTTTTAATAGCAAATATGCCATACACTTCTAAAGAAAGGTTTCATGAAGCTTAATCTCAGTAGCAATATTTAAATAATTTATTTTAAATAAATCAGACAAAACTTATTTTAAGCTTTTTCTGCAGAAATGTTTTATTAGGTCACATAAATCATATAATGAAGGTGATCATGTTCAAAGCACTAAATTTTTGGCTTAGTCTAATTGGTAATTCTTTGCTGTCAAGGAAGTTGAACATTTTATGGGGGTGAGAATCTTTCTAGGCACTTCTAGCTGTCTAAAATGTATTAATCAATACTTCAAAGTTGCTTTTGCAAATTCAACCTGATACTAATTGGGGTAGCTCTAAACTTCTTGAGTTACAGAAACATTGTGGAATTAGACTACTAATGGTTGACCAAGGATGTTGGTTATGGCAAATGAGCTTCATTTTTGTGCCCGTATTTGAACACCTCTGCATTTCTCTTTGGGACATTCTAATGCAACAGGATTAACAGAACCTGTAGCTTTGATATGGCACTAAGATTTCTTCTTTAAACTGTTTTTCAGATGCCGCTGTTTCACCTACTCTGCTGGGTGCAAAGTGGAATCAGATTCTAGATCCGCCTTCTCGTCGCCTGTCATTCAACTCGACCGTGGCCAACGTGAATGAAGCTACAACTCCTAATGAATGTCAGCAGAGATTAAAGTCTTTCTCCTTGTCCCACTCAGTGACTGCACCAACAGGAGGAGGGGATCGCTGTGCTAATGGAAAGGATTTTAGCATAAGCCCAGAGACCCCAGTCATGTGGATTGATGATCAGGCAGCAGCAGATGATCAGTTGATTAAAAGAAATAGTAATCGGGATGATCAGTGTAACTCTGTGGAAGCAGGAGAAAAGAAATGTGGAAATACAGCTTGCTTGCCAGAGGAGAAAAATGTGCTAGTGGTGGCCGTCATGCACAACTGTGACAGAAGAACACTAGAAAGTGGTGATGTGGTGGATTGTACAAATTACAACAGTCAGTCCCTAATGGACTCTATTAGCTTTACACTGGATAATGAAAACCGACAGAGCGACCAGTTTAGCGTTACTGTAAATGGATCCACAGAAAAGGATATAGATACAGAAAAGCAAGTAAACAGGCTGTGCACTGAAGATGACTCTGTAAGTCATTTGATTAATGCTTCATCTGAAAGCCTGACCGCTGCCTGCCCCTCCTCTCGATTAAAGGAGGATTTTAATATGAGTAAAGATTCACTGTTTTCAGAAGCTACAACTGCAGGGATCAATGCAGTGACTCTCTTACAGAGACCAGTTGATGGTACTGCTAAAATGCAAGAAAATTGTACATCGGTTGAAAATTTCACTAGTAAAGCCATTCCTCAGAGAACAGATCTAGAAGCTAAAAACTCTTCTGGTTCCAGTAGTGGAAGCTTAATCGTAGAACAGGAAACAACCCAGCAGTTGCAGTCTAGGCTATCTGGGCTCACTGAAACCTGCCAACCTAACGTGGCTGGAAGTGGCAGTTACAAGGAATGTGTTGCAGAGGATGTTAGTGCCACTGAAAGCGAAGTCATTGAATGTGATAAAAATGTCGGCACAACAGAATTGCACAGCATGGCAGAATGTTACCCTGAATCTCAGGAGATGACTAATTGGGAACTGACAAAGTTGAATGAGATGAATAATAAGCAAACTCTAGGAGAGAATGAAAGACTTTTGCAGACCAAACAGCCTGATGATGCAAGTGGGAATAGCAAAGAAGATGAAGATGGGGTATTGGAGGCAAGCATAGACTTAAAAGGGTCTGGTACAGAAGAGCTTGAAGGGTCCAGTCTCTCTGATGTGATGGCCACATCAGCAGCAAGCTCTCTGTCTAATGGTTGTGATTCCTATGGAATGCAGAACCCAGTTGTTGCTCATGTTCCAAAGACTTTACCCTCCAAGGAAGACTCGGTAACAGAGGAAAAGGAGATTGAGGAGAGCAAGTCAGAATGTTACACTAATGCTTATGAACAGAGAGGAAATGAGACCACAGAAGGGAGTGGTCTTATTTTAAACAGCACTGGTGACAACATAAAGAAAAATTATTTGCATAATCTTTGTAGTCAGGTTTCATCCATGCAAGGGCAAACTTCACCAAAACCAGTGACTAATCTGCAATATATCAGTGTTCCTTTTGGTGGTGCAAGACCTAAGCAACCCACAAATCTGAAACTGCAGATTCCGAAGCCATTATCGGACCACTTACAAAATGATGTTATTCCCCCAAATTGTGGAGGTAATAGTAAAAACAAAAATGTCTTTGGTAAGACACAGTTAGGAGATACAGCAGACACGTTTCCTGGTGAAACATCTTCAAATGCCTCTGGTACTGGTTCTAATGGGGAACATTTGGATGAGTATGAATCTGGAATCTCTAATAGTTCGTGCCTTGCAGTAGCCCCAGATAGTCCAGATAATGATCTCAGAGCTGGTCAGTTTGGAGCTCCAGCCAGAAAGCCTTTTACGACTTTGGGTGAGGTGGCTCCAGTGTGGGTTCCAGATTCTCAAGCACCAAACTGTATGAAATGTGAGGCCAGATTTACATTCACCAAAAGAAGGCACCATTGCAGAGCCTGTGGGAAGGTAAGTTCATATTTTGTGGATAAGCTCAAAGCACTCTTTTTTCCCTGACACTGCCAACATCACATCAAAGGGCTTGCTAAGCTACTGGATGTAGTTACCTGTGACATCTCTTCCTAAAAAGCTGGGTCTGAGTGAAGCAAAAATGGGAGTTTCTGAGCTCTGATCTATATAGGGTGCCAGTAAAGAATAACTATTTGTTATTAGTCTAAATGAGCAGTTGTATTTGTGATTGCAATGATCATCATCCTTGGGTTTGTGTCAAAACTCTTACAAAATGACTTAATGCAGGAAGCTGCTTTACAGAAATTACTGCATCAATAATCCCATTAAAGTTACTGGAACAAACTTGTGCATTGGGAGTGGGCTGTTGGATTACTGACATTCCTACTGGTTTACACAGCTGATCAACTTGGATCTTCTCAGTCTTCTTTACTAACTTTTCTCATATTGCATATATTATTTTAAATAGTATTAACATGCTTTTAAACGTACATTTGCTCCTGGGGGGAAAAGAGTAAATTAACTGTAACCTGGTGTACATCCACATGGTGAGAAATGTCATAATGAAGACAACTAAAGCATAATTTATGGTATCACTTTTTGTTGTGTAAGAAATACTTCATTGTTGAGAGTGTTTTAAAATTTTATGTGTGTGCCATCTAAGTGAACACAAATTCTTATGTGATGAGTTTATTGTAAATTATTAACTTGTAAAAAGTATTTCCAAGTATCTTTTACTGAAATACATGTCAGTGGCATAAGTAGGATCTCAGGGAAAAAATAAAGATGATTCAAAATCAGTGAACTAATGCTCTTGTCAATTAGGGATTAATGAATATTGTAAAAAGAAATACTAAAACCAACTAAGAACTAGAGTAAAAGTAACTTTGGTTCAGAAGTAACTTTGAATGAACACATTCAAAGGTTTCTGAAGTTGATTGATATACCTCCTGGCTGCTATGGGTGATAATTTTTGCTACCAGAAGAGTGCAGGGAAAGCAGAATGATATGGATCAAGGACCTAAAAGAAGCAAATCTCTCAGGAAAGCTTAAACCCTCATGGCAGCTGGTTCTGGAAGCAGCCCAGCAGAACCACCAGCCTTGCTTACATTTATACTGTTATTTAGGTAATTTTTTTTTTTTACTTGAACAAATATGACTTCAATTTTCATGTACAGTAAAATTTTCTACTTATATTTGCATTTTAAACAAGTTTATTGCTTGGATTTAATTGCTTCTTTGTAATGACTGAAGCCCTGAATTGCACAAATGAATGCAGAAATGTCTGTAAATGGATAAAACATGCAACGATGGAGCAAGGCAAAAAATTCCTATGTATTTTTTTTTTCTTTTTCTTCCTTACATTCTTCTGGCAAACCTTGAGAAGAACCACAAGTGCCTGTAGGATTTTTTGATTATATGTGGGATATGGGTGTAATAAAAAATCCCTCTGCTCCGTAGACAAACTGACTCAGTAAACTTAGGATGGATTGTTTTTAGAAGCTTTTGTTAGCAAATGTTTGTCTGGGCCAAATTTGCACAAGTGCAACCAAAAGATGTGGCAGAAAGGACTCATTAATAAATGCTAAGGATCAGGATAAGTCAAATAATACTTAGCACTTACTGCAAATTGCTTTACAGCCCTTAATTCCTGTAACAATTCTGGGCACAGAGAGACCAAAGCTTTGACAGACAGGCTCTGATGAATGTGGCTGCAGGGGCTTGAGAAATCCCAGTTCTCAGCTGTCTGCTGCTGCCTTCTGGTCACCATCCCCATCCCCATTCCCAGAGCAAGTCCTGTGGACCATGGGTGCTGTAGGTAACTACTGAACCACAGGGATGCTTCCACTGTTAAATGTCTGAATCTCACTAAAAGAACTGGGGACACAACATCTTCAGCTCTTGCACTTACTTGTTTCTAAAGGAAATCATGGGATTAAATATTTTGAACACAAGCTTTAGCACAACAGTTTCTTTTTAAGCTGTATTAGCATCATGACAAATCATTTTAGTAGGGGTGAATGTATCTGTTTCATTTGGAAATATACACTGCATTTAAAAATAGTTGAGTGGCAACTGGAAAGTCTGGGTTTTTAATTTCAGGGTAATAATTGCAAAGTTAATGGATGATATGAACCATTTGGATTGATAGAAAGTAATACACTTACATAAATTTTGAGTTAAAATTAAGGACCTGATGAGTGTGTGTGAACACATTCATAAATTATATGTTACGTATTTATGTGGTTTCTATTGTCAGATGAAATCATCATCCTTGATGGGAAAAGCAGAAAATTTGTATGCAATCTTTTTTACCGACAACCAAAACTATATTTTCCCACTAAAATATATTTTAAAAATCAGCAATTCCCCTAGCAACTAATGCTTTAACAACTCCTAGTGAACCTGAAAACCCTAGTAACATAAAAACTTGCTTTGACACTGCTCTGTTGTTTTTTTATAGCATGATGTACTGAGATAATGACTTGGTGATTGTTAATAACAAGTCTGACTTGTCAGTTGTGCTGGATTGCGTTCTCTGCATTACTGCTGCTCAAGGCTGATGCAGCCTGAGAGAGGAGGTGGGGATGTTCTGTCATTGCTTCTATTTTCTTTTTTAATATTGAAATCATTGCATTTGGGAGCTTTCATGAATGCACAATGTGTTGTTTGAAAAAGAGTCCTAAATTAGATATTAATTTGTGTTGGGCCTTCATTTATGGTTGACAACATTGATTTTTCCATGTTCAATACTGAATGAACTTTTGACTGGAAGTTTTGCCCAGAGAAGTGAAATGATGTCTAATGACTCTAAAATATGCTGTGATGTTGTTATTAATATTCCCTAGAATACTTATAAATTGGGTTAAGGTGTAAGTGCAAAAATCAGATTTTTCCAGTACTTTTGCTTTGGTTTTTTAAAGGTTTTCACATATGTGAAAGGGTGGATTTTATTTTTGCATTAAAATGCCAGTGTGTGCTTAATTATATTTTGTTTTTGAAATGTTTGAGTTGTCATAATTAGAAAACATTAAAACTGGTTCTAATGAGGCAAGGCTGAGCTTTCTGCACATTTGATTTTCAGCTCTCACGTTGAGTTCAGAACCTGTATTTGCTTATTTTAAACACTTGCCACTAAAAACCTGCAATTAACAGGCTGCAAAGGAGTCGTAATTTGGTGTGATCTTTAACTTGGTTGAAATTTAATTAGGCTTAAACACATTTCTATATAAGAATCCTATGTAGTTTCTTGTCTATATTACAGAAATAATGCTGCTGGAGTGATGGAATACTTCTTTGATTTAGAAAATGTTATAGATCATAATAATGCATAGTGAATTGCAGAGATAATATCCACCCATAATTAAATTTTGAAATTCTCTCTTGATACCTGAACTCATTTGTTAGGCAGCTGCTGCTGTTTCTAGATCTCCTGAGTGTGGCATGACCTTTCTGCAGGAAATGGATGTTCATCAGTATCTTCACATCACCTGAAAAATAACCTTGAGGAAATACTGTTTTTTTTTAAATGAAGAAAATATAATTATTTAAAAAAAAGTAAGAAATCATTAGGGCACATGTTCTGCAGGATTTTAGAAATCAGTTTCTATTGTAGGTTCATACCTACATGCAAGTGTGTGTTTTGGAGCACAAGCCATGCTCATGTTTTATGGTTTTGCTTCTCTGGAGGAAGGCTCAGGGCTGTTTCCTGCGCAGGACTGGGGAGTTTTTGGAGCTGGTTCAGGGGAGAAGGACCAGCTCTGCAGTTGCATCTCCACAGCACCTTGTGCTTCCTGGGCTTTGCCCCAGCCCCTTCAGCAGCCAGGATGCTCAGAGAGCAGTTCCTGAGTTCTCCCTACTGTTGTGATGCTGTGGTGTTTATATTCATGTCAATATGAGCCTTTTTAGATAAATGGAGCAAGATTTTCTTGCAGTACTATTGCCATTCAGCTTTCTTAAATGTCTTGGTTTATATGTTGAGCGCTTAAAACATTTTGATAATCTCTGTTCCTCCTCAACTGGGGAACAGCTTGCTAGATATGAAGAGATTAAACAGCTTGAGTTGGTAATACAGAATCAAAGGATTATTTAGGTTGGAAAAAACCTCTTGAGATCATCAGGTCCAGCCTGTGAGTGATCACCACCTTGTCAACCAGACCAGGGCACTGAGTGCCACGTCCAGTCTGTCCTTAAACACTTCCAGGGACAGTGACTCCAGCACCTCCCTGGGCAGCCCATTCCAGTGTCTAATCACCCCTTTGTGAAGAAATTCCTCCTGATGTCCAAAAATTTCTTCTAATGTCCAGTTCTATATAGATGAATTGTGCTACTGCAAAGAATTAATTAACTATGATTGAATTAATCTGTGCCATAGCAGTCTTACATATGTGGAATACTTGTGCATTGATTTCCTGTTTAATTCTAGGAAGTATTCATGCTTTTTCTAAGACTGAAGTTGTTTCAAAATTGTTAATTCTGTGAGGGATTGTAATGTGGTAGACATTTGCAATGCCCCATTGCATTTATGCCAAACAAATTTAAAAAACACCACAGTGCAGTATCAGGACAAGATACATTTATGTGTTCCACAAAATAATCATCAGGATTAGTAGTACAGGCACCCTGGGCTGGTCACTGTGGCTTTAATGGGAAAACACTGATTTTTTTTTTACCTTTGTATCTTGCATTTCAAGTGCTTTGCAGATACCCAGTTGTCCAGCTCCATCAGTTTGTTCCACGTTTGTGCACAGCCTGAGTGGTTTCCCCTGTGTTGCAGGTGTTCTGTGCCGCGTGCTGTAGCCTGAAGTGCAAGCTGCTGTACATGGACCGAAAGGAAGCCCGAGTGTGTGTGATCTGCCACTCAGTGCTGATGAATGGTGAGTGGGGAGGCAGTCCCACATGGGGCACTTCACTGGCTTTGTGTGGAGCTGCAGTGAGGGTATTGAAAAGAAAAATCAAAATACTTTGTTTGGGTGGGTAAGTATTCTACCATGGTAAAGGTGCTTGAGAGACTGGCGTGGAATCCCTGTGGAAAGCAGAAAAACTGGTAAGGTTGCAGTGAGTTTGAAAGCTTTCATTTGGGAGTGCTCTACCAGGATTGCAAAAACTGTAACTTTTGGCTTTTTTTTGCTGTTAATTCAGAAGTGTACTCTATCCTTTGTTGCCTGAGTAGGTAACCTGTTGCACATTTATATGGAATGCCAAAGAGGAGAGTAATGCAGTTGTGCCTGTTCTAGATTATGCACTGTAGGAGATTGGGAAGGTAGTATTTATCCACAAATTAACCCAGCTCCTCTTCTTAACTCCTTGGTGCTAGAGTAGCAAGTCTTGTCTAAATACAGGTCCACAAATATGGACAGCTGAGCTTAGATTGTGACTTTCACACATTCCTGGAGAGTGTCAAACCCAGGATGGTGCTGTGGCTGAAAGCCTGGTGAGAACATGGGACACGGGGGAGAGGTTACAAGTAGTTCTGAAGTTATCATGTAGAACTTGTAGGAAGTTCTGTCACCTCTGCTTGCTGTATGGAGAGACTCTGGTTTTGACCAGCTCAGACTCTGGAATATATTTTGTGTGTTGTCCTTTGTTGTAATTCTTTAGAGCTGTGCTATCAATATGGGCAAGCACAGAGCATTCTTCACTGTCTGTCTTGACACCTCTGAAAATCTCCAGAACTTCCCACACTGGCAGTTACCTCTGGGTGATGATCTACCCACCTGACTTATGCCCATGACACTGAAACAGCTGCTGCTGCAAGACTCAATGTTCAGTTTTCCTGTCTTGAATTGAGAAGGCAGAGAAATTGGGTTAGGTTGAGAGAGGACCCATGTGAGTCTTTAAATCATGAGATAACCTCTCTCATTGTGAGAAATTCCAGGCATTTTTGGCTTGTTAGTGGGAACGTGAATGGGTGTCTTGGTCCTGGGGTATAAGTATAAATCTGGATCACTGAAACTTGATGCCACAAGTAAATTCAGTGGTAGAGGAAAGTCTGACAGGTGCATTCTAATACGTTAAAGATAGAATGAGAAGTCAGACAAATTCAGGCTCTAAATGCAGACTTTTAACTGTTCAATAATTATCAGGATAGTTTCTCATGGAATCTTCATTGCTGCAATTGTTTAGCTAAACTTTGGAGACTTTTAGCAAAGATTTTAACCAAGAATTAGGAAAATTGTGGTTTGTGTCAGCGTTCACACAAAGTAATTTTGGCAGTATCTTTACATATTACCACATAGTGAATTATTTGGACAGTTTTCAGAAAGATCTGTTATTTTGTTGAATATCTACACTAAAACACTAAATTTAAGCTCATAGCTATATTTTTTCTCCAAAGAAGTTGAGTAGTGGTTCAGTTTTGGTTGAAAGTAACGGAGTGCTTAGCCTTGAGATGAGAATCCAAAATTAGTGGACAGTATCTGTTATTAAACAGGAATAATTTCCTCAAAAAAATATCAAAAAGATGAAATATTTCAAAAATATTAAACATTAATTGGTGTGCAGTGGTAGGTTTTAATTATTAATAATTCTTTACACAAGGCCAAGTGTGTAAGGTGACAGGAAATTGTAGGCTGTAATATATCTAGAGATTAAAAACAAGTCCCAGTAATGATGCTGAAGGGGTTCTAAAGTGTTACATTTTGGGATGGAGTTGTGAACACATTTCAAGGTGTGCAAGAACAAGGAATTACAAATACACTCAGCAAAAGACAGCTGTCTTGTTGTGGTGGTGAGTAGGATTAATTTTCATCTGGGGGAAGGGAAGAGTCTGAAAATATTTTGGTTGAAACCCAAGTGTTGTTTTAAAAAGACATAATAAAACTGATGCTATGATAATGATTACCTTTTGAAAGCCTCTCTGCCCTGTTGCCAGGGCAGATGCACATTAATGGCAGCAAACGGTGACACCAGGTTCATTCCTGGTTCATTCCAGGGCCAGTGCTGTGCTTGCCCTGGCTCCTTCTGTTCCTGTCCCTGCTGCAGAGCTTTGTGATGATGCTTTGGGTTACTGGTTAGTTAACCTGTAGCCTGGTTGTATCCCACCCCTCCTGATCCTCCCAGTTCCTTTGTCAGGGCAGGTTTTGGGGCTTTTGTCCCTCTCAGTGCAGCAGGTTAAGCATTAATCTTTGCACAGTCCTGGAAGTGGGGGTAGGAACTATAAAAGCAGTTATTTCATTTGATTGCTGCGTACCTGGTTTGTGTTTCACTGGGGTGTGGGGGGAGGGTTGTGTGTTTGCTGGCACGTTTCCATGGCCAGGCTATGTGTTTCATCAGTTTCCAATGCTATTTTTAGTGTATTTTTAGTTGGTAGATATGCTGACTTGGCACTTTGCTCCATTTAAAGAATGTTCTTTTACTGTGCTCTGACTTTTCTAATAAAGGAGTCCTGGACATGTATCTTTGTGCATTTTTAATACTTCCTTCTTTCAGGACTCTTACTATAACTGATACAGAATTGCTGTTTAAAAAATGCTTCAGTTCAAGTAATTTTCTCCACTGGAATGTCAATACCTTTTTTATTGGCAGGCATTTCACTCTTGGTTTTGCAGGTTGATGGGGGAAGCAGGAGGGTTTATGTTCTGTTGAGTTCTCTTTTGGGTTTTTTTAGGTCTTGTTATTTCCACCTTGGTTTTCTAACAATTTGCAGCTGAAGGAACCCAAGGATGTACGTGCTCTGGGAGCTTAGGTGCCATGATATTTATGGCTGACTCAAAGAATGCATTTACTTGTAACATACTGATATGGTTGTGGGTGCAGCCACACGGATGAATTTTCTGATGTCTTGCTACAAGCCTTCCTTAGAGGTGGAAAAGAAGTAGCCCTGTGGAGATAGTCTGATTTACTCACTGGAGGAGATTTTTGTATGAAAGGTGTTGTTGATAAAGAAGATTTATGTGTTATTGTTTGGCCAATTGAATTAAGACTCATGTCATGCCTTCCAAATTAATAGCATAAGGGGTTTTTTACAGTTTAGAATAAAAGTTGTTGATCTGTACTCAACTGCCCTTGCCACAAAGAAATGCAAGGTACTTTTTATCATAAATGAAAGATAAATCTGCTCAAGTGTTCTGTGGGTTATGAAAGATTTGTAGTAGGAATGTCTATCTGTCCATGCAGTGGGATACATTTATATACATATATATTTATGTACACGTTGACTGTTTTCAGTTAAATCTTTGAGGAAGAAACAAAATGAAGCATGAGGAACTAAGCATCACTCAAGTCCAAGAGTATTGTTAAACTTTTCAGAAAGCACTTCACTATGGACTGATATTTTTATTGCACAGGGCCAGTGCAGTTTCTGCTCATGCTATGGATTTCCTTGCTTAATTGCAGTCTCCTGGGCTGCTACATGAAGGGAATGGTCTTCAGGAGGTGGGAGGGTCCATACTGACAGCAGCTGAGAGCTTAACACAGTGTTTTGGACTGTTAGATACCTTCCTCTGTGTTCATGGCTCTTGTTCTTTGTTTGCTTTAGCTCAAGCCTGGGAGAACATGATGAGTGCCTCAAGCCAGAGCCCTAACCCTAACAATCCCGCTGAATACTGTTCTACTATCCCTCCTTTGCAGCAGGCTCAGGCCTCAGGCGCCCTGAGCTCCCCGCCTCCCACTGTCATGGTACCTGTGGGAGTTCTAAAGCATCCTGGAGCAGAAGGTAAGAGCACTGCCTTTTTCTTTCAGTTTACCTGTAGGAAGAATTTGGAAAGAGTATCTGCACTTCATCCATTCCAAATAATGGCTAATGCCAGTTGTGCTATTCCTGCCCTCAGCAGGGACATCGGGTTTTTCAGGACATGTAAACTGTTCTCAGTGGTACCTGATGCTGCCATAGGGAATGCGCTAGGTGATGTCTTAATTTCCTTCCAATCCACATTTTTATATTTGTTTTTCCATGTTGCTGTTTCATTCTCAGATTTTCCAATTTCCTAGCCAGTGTTGCTGCGAGATGTTAAACGCTGTTTTTTGTGCTCTCCCCAGTGGCTCAGCCTAGAGAACAAAGGCGTGTTTGGTTTGCTGATGGGATTTTACCCAATGGAGAAGTTGCTGATGCAGCAAAGCTGACAGTGGCTGGGACAACTTCCACGGGAACCTTAGCAGTGTCTCATGACCCATCAAAGCCCATGGCCAACAACACTTTATCAGCAGAAGTAAGGGAGTGTTTGGTGCTCAAAATCCTGTGTTTGCCGTGGTTGTGAGTGGTGTGTGAGTTGCTGTGGTGACTGCAGTAAGACTGATGGAGGAAATCTGCTCAGGCTTGTCTTAGCATGTTGCATAGCAAGTGTTGTCCTTATTTGAATGTTTGCAGAGTCCTGAAACAGCCATATCTTTTTAAATGAAATGAAGATTTTTGGGACAGAACACTAAGAATGTTTGTTGTCTGTGTGGCTTCCAACTGTTTGGCTGTACAGCTGGTGTGTGAAGGATATTTGTGTAACACATGCTTTAAAAAAGGTGAGTCGTGGTCAGTAAGGAGTTTGAAACAGTAAGATTACTGTAGTGTGGATCAGAAGAATACTCTCTCACAAAATTACGTATGCAGGAAAGTGCAGATAAAATCTAACCATGTTAAGTCCATCATATCCTGTGTAAGTAGAATTGAGACTCTGCAAAAAGTTAATTGGTGTAGGTGCCTTAAGGTTTTGTGAAGAAATTGGTATGTGTGATGTTAGAGAAGGGAGGTGCAGTCTCTAAGCAGATTTTCTAGCAATAGTTCACATATAGTAATCATCAAATAATCATTTATTTTTACAGAGCCAAATTACTTGGTGCTTCTGTTTCTCCAGCAGACACAGACTCCTTCACCTACATCTATAATAATTTAGCCAGCCAGCTCTTAGATTTTTATCATTATTACTGTGTTAATGTTATCCTTCCTTGTTGTTTGCTTCTTGTAGATTGATAATGCTTCTGTATTCTCGGGAAATATAACTCAGGTTGGCAGTCCTGTTGGCAGTGCAATGAATCTGATTCCTGAAGATGGTCTTCCTCCAATTCTCATCTCCACTGGAGTAAAAGGAGGTGAGGGTATAATTTGGCAGTCAGCTTTTATGCTTACCAGATGCAATAACCTAATGGCTGCTGTGTTTATTTTAAAAATAAGATGCTGGCAGTGCGCTGAACATTTGAAGGAATTCTCAGTAAGCACTCGTGGGTAAATGTTGGGCCACTCCTTTGCTCAATTGGTCCCTATTTGCATCCAGGAAAAGCCCCACCTTGCAATGAAATTCCTGTAACAAGTAAAACATGAAGCAAAATATTAACTGCAGTCCAGAAACATGTGCTAATTTCTTCACTAATCGGACTGTGGGGAACATTTCACACAGAGATAGGTTTTAATTAGCCTTATGAATATTCATGCTTCCCTTCTCTGAAATTCTGTTGGAACATGGGCTCTGTCTGAAGCATCCCCAAGCAATGTATTCAACAACACTATTGCACATCTTGGCCCACAGTGCAGCTTTTAGTCTTTGTGATGTCCCCTTACAGAGGATCCAAATGGAGGAGGCTTCAGAAAATTAAAAACTAATTTTTAAGAGATTAGAAAATGTGTATTTGTTTATGTGAAATTGCTTTCCACAGTCTGATTCATGACATCCTTTAATACATTCCTGGAATGAACTTGTTTTCTCTTCTTTGGTTGTTGTATTCCTATTAGATATTTTGCTGACATTGTGCATTTCTAATGTTAAGCTGGAAGTAACCTTTTATTTCAGGATAGTGTCAAAAGCAAAATGTGAGCAGCATTTAATTTCAAAACAGAGCTGTTCCATCCTGTATTAGGTGTTCATGGCAGTCCAGGACCGATGCCCTTCTGCCTTTCTGTGATTTAAGTAACAGTTCTTAACTTCTTTGTCATTTGGGATTTTAGTTGACATTTTGACACATTTCTCAATTTGATTTCAATTTTCTCCTCTAGTTGATACTGAAAAATAGTTATTTTTCTGAAACAAGCTGCACCTTTCTGAAGAGGCTATCTCATAAATCCTGTTGAAGTTTGAAAATGCCAGCCTAGAAAACAATCAATCAAACCAGCAGTACTTAAATAAGTGTTTGTCTGAAAGGTCAAAACAATAAAAAGAATTAGAATTGGAGTTGTAATGTAGAGTCTGTACCAGTAATTTATGGATTTCATTGTGTTTGTTTCTTTTGTAGACTATGCTGTGGAAGAGAGACCTTCTCAGATCTCTGTCATGCAGCAGCTGGAGGATGGTGGCCCTGACCCTCTAGTATTTGTTTTAAATGCTAATTTGCTGTCCATGGTAAAAATAGTAAATTGTAAGTGTTTATTTTTTAATAAGTCCTAGTCTATGAGAGGGGAAATGTTACTACATTATTAGGAGGAGCAGCAGCATTTTTATTTAGTAGAATAGTCTCTGAAAATGTGTACAGGTTGAAAACTTTGTACTAAGCCATATTAAGGTAAATAGCAAAAGGCCCTTTTCTGGTCATTTAGGTATCAGTACAGATTATTTTATGTAGAAAATATAAACTGGACTGATAGAGCCTCCAGTCTCAGGTTTGGAGATGAATGTCTCCTGTAGAGTTTGGTAGGGCAGGGTATTTTATCACCCATTATCCTTTGCTTCACTTATTCCCCTGTCATCCCACTCTGGAAAAAGCATCTGGGATCCCATAACAATGCAGAGGTTCCATTCCCCTGTGCACCTCTTCTGTCCCTTCTGTCCTGTGCCTGTGTATGCCTGTGCTCAGGGAGGAGTGGCTTCTCATGCCAATTCCTCAGTTCATCTCTCCTGGATAGAAACATGATGAGAAATTGGGAAGGACAGTTTTTTATTAATGAATTGTTTATAAACCTTTCAGAATCTCTTAGATTGCAGTATGATGTTTTACATATGTATAAAAAGGTAATATATTATAGACACAGGTTTTGTTTCAATAACTCAGTATTCTCAAGAAATGAAGCTCAGAGAATGTGTCATTACTGACATTTCTGTGAAGCAGAACAGCACAGTGAGGTCTCATGGAGACATCTGACATCCAGCTCTCCATATTAACAGAGATATCACTGTTGGAAACTGTTTTAGCTGTCAGGATCATGGTACACACAGGCAGCAGCCTGGCCTGTTCCCAGGCTCCTTCATTCACATTTAAATCCTGTCCTTTCATTTGAATACAGAAACTGCTAAAAGTCTGCTCTGTGGTGTTAATCCCAAGATCTGACTGGGAGCTGTAATACTCTGGCTCTTCCTGGGCTGTAAACTGGGAATTGCTGAGCTGCTCTTGTTTTAGATGTGCTTGCTCTCACGGTAACAGATGTAGGACGTAGTATGTCTGTGTGACAGATAACACAACAATACATGCTGTAAAACTGATCCTTGCAAGAGCTGTCTTCCTGCAGTGAAATTTGGGCATCCTTTTTGCAATTCTGCTCTGCTGATCCATGTTTCCATGTGTGCAGATGTGAACAGGAAGTGCTGGTGTTTCACCACGAAGGGCATGCACGCGGTGGGGCAGTCAGAGATTGTCATTCTCCTGCAGTGTTTGCCTGATGAGAAATGTTTGCCTAAGGATATCTTTAACCATTTTGTGCAACTTTACCGGGATGCCTTAGCAGGTAGGAATGCTCTCTGTTTAAAATGCTTGTAATAGATGGTCATACAGGGTCATTTTTGTCACAGCAAATGGCTCTTCTTGTATAAAAGAGTATAAAAAAGGAATAAGGATCAAAGCTGATTGTTGGTTGTTAGTATCCAGTGTTCTAGTCATCTCACGAAATAAAATGCTGGTAACCTTGGGAGCTGCTCCAAAGATTGCCAGCCAGAAAGAAAATTTTGAGAATTCTTGCATATAGTATATTCAATATCTCCTGACCAGGTAGTTCAGAAGTTTGATTCTCATGCTAACCTGTGTCTATTCTCACATTTTGGAGATCCTATCTGTATTTTAAAATAATATATGTATGTACAGAATGAACTGTAGAGCATTTTTAGAAATTATCCATGGATTTTGAATTTTGTATTTTGTATCTCAATTGCAAGATTTTTATATAAACCATTGCACATTTTACAGTTCCTAAGTAATTGGCTTCCACTTGTGGGTATTGTTGTTGGACCTTAGAATTCAAAAATCCTTGCATAAGGAAAAATGCAAGTTGGTTCCATGGATGAGAAAATAAAGCTTGTTTTCCAGAGGCGAAATTGGATCAAGGTTATATGCTGAAAATACATTTACAAGAGGTTCTGCTTATCATTCGTAATGCCTTTGGAGTGACTGAATCCTGTACTTTAATAAAATAATGAAAGCTATTTGTTTCCTAAAATATCTTTATACAACAAAGGTCAGCTTGTCCAGAGAGACTGCCAGGTTCAGAAGGTAATATTATCACATGTCATAATGGATCTTGTGTGCATGGCAAACAACTACTGTTCTAAACCTCAATTCATTTGCAATTCTTTGTCTTATAATGATGTTATTCAGGGGGAGATAAACATGAAAAATGGCAAGCATGTGTATATAAATGTGTATATATGTATATTGCAGATATAAATCCAGCTTGGTGTGTATATTGCTATGAAGTTCTGTATAATTACACTACAGAAATACATAATTTATAACTCCTACATAATGTATTTAGAATTCTTTTTTTAGTACTGTAGTGGTAGTAATTTGATATCCTAGAATTCCACTGGTGCAAAGAGCTGCTTACTATTGTACAATTCTTAATCAGAAACCAAATGTCACTGTTGAAGAATTCCACTGTGTGTTTTCTTTCAGTAGGATCTACCGTGTGTTGTGTTTCAGACATGAAGGAGGAGTAGACAGACACCTTCAGTTACTGTATAATGCCTGCAGGTTTTGTAGATAGAGCACCTTGATAAACTCCCAAAGCACTTTGGAATGCTCTCTCAATATCCATCCTTTTTTTCTTTCCAAGGCACGAGTTGTTTGACAGGCAGAAGGATCTGTTTGCATATTTGTAACCGTGGCTGCTTTAAGCATCATTCAGGCAGAGAGGAGGTGATGCTGTAGGGGTTTCAGTTTAGTGTCTGTAATCCCTTGCAAGTGGTTAGCAGTTCTGCTCTTGTAGGTGGAGCCGTGCTTTCCAAGCTGTTCATTTCAGAGGTACTGCACCTCTCCTGGCAATGAGATGATGGACATTTAGAGCAAACAAGAATTCCCAGTAGAATTTAGAGACTATTTAAAAGCCTGCCTCGCCATTTCATTTTTCATTATATAATACTTTGGCTTAAATTTATTCTGTATCAGGAAACTAAAATAAATTCTCTGGATGTTTTTTATTTATTTCCTTTAGTATAAGTTTTCTTAAAAACAGTAATAAAAAGGCACATACATTTTATTGGAATGGAAACAAGGATTACTTTCAGTGATGTTGATTTTGCTTTGAAGTGATTTTAGGTTCCTTGGGTTTGTTTTTTGTTTGTGAAAAACACAGCATCCCCTTTTGTTTGTTTGATTAAAGCCTAGTCCATAGCAAATTATTTCTTCATGAGTCATGTGAATTTAGGAGTTTGAAATCTGTGCTCAAGCCTAGAAGCAAACTTTTATATACTCATGCCTCTTCCCAGATGTTTTCACTTTCCTGAAGGAATAGTTTGTTCTGGAGGCAGAGTCC
Organism: Drymodes brunneopygia; assembly: GCA_013400955.1. NCBI lineage: Eukaryota > Metazoa > Chordata > Aves > Passeriformes > Petroicidae > Drymodes > Drymodes brunneopygia. Next base: position 221,930 of record VZTZ01035898.1, on the reverse strand, counting down.
TGCCCTCTGTGCTGGGTGTTGTTTGCAGGCTGGCTCTGGCAGGGTGGCAGCAGAGAGATTTTGAAGGAAAAATGGCATTTTTCACTACAGGCTTTATGTATGTGAGTAAAAAATAAAGTCAGTTAAGGCAAGTATTTGTGGCTGCTCACTTTTCATCACTTTACTTTTCCTCTGGCCCCTCTGTCATCGAGCTCCCTGCTGTGTTGCTTTTCTTGTTTGGAAATTGGAAGCTAATGATTTCTGTTGTGATTGTAGTAGTTGTGCTGCTGTAGTGGTAATCCCATGATTATCCTTGTCTGTTGGCTATAAGCCTGGCAGTGAATGGGAAAATGAGAACGTCTGTCCATCTGAATGGGTACTTTGAGGCAGTTGGATGTGTTAATGTAGTGCTGCCAGAGATGCCCAATGCATCAGCTCTGTGCTGGAAGACAATAAAAGCTACTGTTACTTTTGTAGTGGAAATGTAAGTCTGGCAACTGCCTGAAATGGCTTTGTGGTCACCCTGGTTTTTGGGGATATTCCTTGTGAGGGTGGATCTATCCCAGATACAGTTTGGGTATTTTTACTCAGCCTGGGTTTAATTAATTAAATATGGTGGTAGGTAATAGTAGATCTATAAAGAAGCTCATGTAGATGTTCTGAACAGAGAGCAGGTTAGCTGAGTAATACACCCCTGCAACTGGTCTGTGGAAAGGTGGAGACAGAATCAAACTTCATTTGAGGTGTGTGAGTGGTGTTTGGAAGACTGCCACAGAGTAGCCTGAGAAAGTTTTGGATGCTGGCAGCTGCTGCTCTCACTGATAGTAAGTGAAGCATTATGGCCCTTGGCAATAGGAATAAGTTCTTCCCAAATTACTTTCTGATGTGTTTCAATAAAGAGATGCTGACCATGGCCAGAGCTTTGAACGTGGAGTTCATATGGTTTTTCTCAGTGTTGGCATCTGCTACAGATGTGTTGTACCATGTAGGTACATTCATGGTCTTGGCTCTTCTGTGGCTCTTTGTGGCTCTTGGAGCGATTGGGTTTGTGTTCCTTTGCCAAAGGAAATGTGCTCATTTGCTCTTGAAGAAAATCATCTGGCAAGATTTTTCACAGGTAAACATTGCTTTGCATCTCCTGCTGCAGGACTGGGATTCTGAGGTTTTCAGGATGCCAGCAGTGTTTGGTACATGGCAGTGCTTGGCTGTTCTCCCTAGGCCACAAATAAATGCCTTCCCTGAGTTTGGGTGCCAATACCTTTTTTTTGATCTAGCATTAACTGAGAGATAGGAAGCATACATTAAGTATTTAACCTCACTGTTTTTTGGTAAAAGTACCTAACTGGCTTCACCACATACTGAGGGCAATAAACAAATGCAGGAATATCTGTCTGCCTTTCTTGGAATAGACTATTTTGAGGCCAGAAGGAGTTGCCAAACTACTACACAAAGCACATTGTTCATCACCGAAAGATATCTAAGTGAAGAATTCAAAGCACCTTCTTTTCCTAGAGAGCTTTGTAGAGATGCTTAAGATTTAAAGTCAAGGATAACCCAGTATAATTGAGAAAAGAATAAGCACTGACCTCCCGCAGAACTGCTTTAGATGCATCATGCACACTTAAAGCACTTCCTAAATAATGTCAGTTGTCTGATGTCAGGTGCTGGAACTTAATATATGGAATGGCACCTTTCTGCTCACTCTGAGATTGCCTCATTAGAAGGAAGTTGTGATATGTTTTAAATTAAATTACATGCTTTTGCAAAGGATAGTTATTTTTGAAGGTTTTTCTGACGCCTACACTTTCTCCACAAGCCTCTGAAACAGTTCTGTGCTTAAAATGTGTAATGGTGCAGTGGGTTGGGTTTGACAATGTCAGGCTGGGAATAGCAACTTCTCTGTGGGGCCTTGACTTGGAACCACCTTCAGAGACAGGGCAGGAAAGGCTGACAGCCCCTGGTCAGGGCAGAAATGTTTGTGGGACAAGCCCAAAGAGGCTTTTTGACTTGGGTGTGCTGACTGAAAAGAGAACTAAAGAAGTGTGTAGGAAAACACTTGCTTGTTCCCATGCTGTCCACATCCAGGCTCTTAGGCTGTTATAAATAATGAATTGCAGCACAGCTACCTAATCCCAGTAATTTGTCCTCTTGAAGTGGTGGCAACCTCTTGGAGCTTGCACTGTGCAAGCTGCTTGTGTCAGGAGTAATTTATAATGCTGTGGCTTATGGAAGGAAAGGGCTGAACAGCTGAGTTGCAGATTCCACTCTAAGGGTTTTTTCCATGTTTCTGTTGGCTGAAAAATTCTTATTAAGGCATCCCAGGCGTGTGAGCCTTGAAGCTCCATCTCCTGAAACGGAAAAAATAAGTAGTCATCCCCTTCTGCTGCAGCACTTGGCACCAGTCTCAAGTGGAAATGTCTGGTTGCTTTGTCATTCCAGTGGGCAGTGCCACACGTCTCAGATCCATACGGGGTTGTACAGCTGCACTTTGCCTGGCCTCTTGCACACAGAAAATACACAGAAAAGGGGGCAGAATTCACTTTTGGCTGGCAGTTCATACACGTCATACACTTGAAAGGTAAAAAGGATTATTGTGGTCCTGTTGTTGGAACTGAGAACCTCACTAAGTGATTTTATTATCAGGCCTGTAACTCTATTTGGGTAAGAACAGATGGGAAGGGGAAAAGGAAGTATAAATGAAGAAGAGGCGATTAGTGAGGGTAGGTGGGAACTGCAAAAGCAAACGATGCCAGCAGCTATTTTAGATAAGTGAAAATCTTTCTCATGAACACCAGTGGATACACTGGTTTGCAGTCACTAGCAGGATGCCCAGGTTGGTGCCTTGGTGTATTCACTGAGCAGGATTAGTGCCACAGCACAGCTGACAGAGGTGCATTTGCATATGGTCAGGGTTTCTCAAGCAGCTGACACTTGATGTGGCTCTATTATTTGTGGTAGTATGACCAGTAGCTACTATTGATCAAGTATGTTCAGCTGAGAAATTGTAGCCGCTCTAAGAGTTCTGGAGTTTAATCTGGGTGATCATGTCAGCTTTGGTCTGTGTGTATCTGTAAAATTACAGATTGGCTTTGCAGAACAGGGGCAAGTTCCAAATGAGCCCCACCCTGCTATGGGATGCTGGGCTGCCAAAGCTGTCACCTGCTAACAGGGAACTGGAGAACTTTGTGCAGCACTGTGTGGGTACAGAAAAAAAAAATCCATTAAGGGGCCCTCAAATTTGAATAACAAGGAAACCCCTGAACTTACTTGTTAGTTGGAGTGTAAAAGGAGCCTTTTACTTACAGACCTGCGAGTCACTGTATTTAAAGCTGGAGGACCTAAGGTCATATGAAGGACAATATTCAGCAGTGATTGTGCCAAGGTGGTTTGGAGAGGTGCAAAGCAGCATGGCCACATCTCCAGAGGGAGGGCTGGAATAGCTGTATTATTCTCATAACTTGTATTACTGAGGATGTCAAAGTATCACTTCTGTGACTCATACTTTTACTTACTTAAAACCTGGCATTTGTGTGTGTGTGTGTCGTGGGTGTAAAAGGAAGAAACTCTCCAGGTAGTGGATGTGTAGATGGAGACATGCACATCACAGCCTTGAGTTCACATACAAACACTTTGTTATGAGGTGGTGGAGAAAGAGCAGAAACTCCTACTTAACAGTCTCTGTCTGCAGGTGGGAAGGCCTGGGATTGCTCCAGAAGCCCAGGAGGTCTGCATGAGTACCTCAATCCCATGCAATTCCTCATGAGTGGTGTGATCAAGCACACCACGCTCTCTGAAATTGCCTTTTTCTTTGAGAGCAAATCAGGACTATTAATATTCACATTTTCCTATGGAGAATTGTGATCAGCTGTTCTGTACATTATTTGCATGCTGTCGTTGTCATTTGATAAAAGAAATCACACCATGGTTCTTTGCTTCGATGTTAAATGCTGTGTTGGATGCTATAATAACCTAATCAACATTCAGATTCATTCAGCCATTTAAGTGTAAACATTTTTAGAAATTAGAAGCATCAAAGAGTAAAAATGTGAATAAAAATTAGCAATGATTCTCCCCTGTGTCTCTCTCAGTTGCGTTTTACATTAAGGATACTAATGAAATAAACAGTCTTTTGTGTAATTCTTGAAATGACCCAGATCTTCAATACATATCTGAGGAGGAGCCCTGGTCTGCCTAAATGGAAGGACAACCAGTGGACATTAATTGTTTGACCAGGTGCACATCCCTCCTTAAATTGCAGCTGAATCCAGAAGTTTAGTTCAATGAACAGCAGCTTCTGCAGTGGGAGCCCCTTGAATAAGGCACTGAAAAAAGGCTTTATGTGGGTGTGTCTGTAGTGCCTGGGGGAGGTTTCAGGTACCACCTTAGCAGCAATACTGGCCTGAGCTCTCCTGTGATATCCTGTGAGGGCCTGGCACAGGTTGCCCAGAGCAGCTGTGGCTGCCCCATCCCTGAAAGTGTCCAAGGCCAGATTGGGGCACTTTTGCACAGCAGGTAACCTGAGCCCCTGTGTGCAGCAAACCATTGTTTCAGGTGTGATTAATACACATTAATGGTCCAGGAAACAAAGTGAATTTAATATGGATTTTTTTTCCCTTCTGAAAAACTCCTGACATTTCTTGATACAGCTCTCAATCCAGTGAAGTAATGAACTCTTTTTTTTTACCCACAGGTAACATTGTTGGCAACCTGGGACACTCCTTTTTCAGCCAGAGCTTCCTCGGAAGCAAAGAACACGGAGGGTTCTTGTACGTTGCAGCGACGTATCAGTCCCTGCAGGACCTGGTGCTCCCAACCCCACCGTACCTGTTTGGCATCCTCATCCAGAAGTGGGAGACTCCCTGGGCCAAAGTGTTCCCCATCCGCCTGATGCTGAGGCTCGGAGCTGAATACAGGCGTGAGTAGCAGGCTCTGAGTAACTCCTGCAGGGGGATGGAGAGTTCTGCTCTAGAGCACAGCCCTCAGCCATGGGTTGGTACCTGTCAGAGCCACCCAGGCTCAAACAGGCAAGGAAAAGCTGTGTGTCAGACCCACAGTGCAGCACTGAGGTGGTGATGTACCTACAGCCTTTTTACAGCTCTGCTGGGTCATCAGGGAGGTTTTTGTGGAGACAAATCCAGTTCTGAGCAGCTGTTTGTGTCCATTTAGTGACCTGAGTGTTATGTGCAGAACAAGTCTGAATAGCTGGTGTAGTTAGCACAACGGAGAGCCTTTGAGATGTTCAGCTCTTTCCATGCTGAAATGAAATGAAATTTGCTTTTATGTTTTTAAAACCGTGTTCATTTTCCAGAGAATAACAATATAAGTGCAGGGGCAACAAACTTGGCAGTTGGTTGCAAAAATTCTGTTGGAATTAATAATAAATAGGCTGGAGAGAATGTTTCATCTGACCAAAATCTTAGCAGTTAGCATGAAATTAGCATAAAGTTGAGATAAAATAATTTTCAAAAGACATTTACCATTGCTGGAGCAAAGACATTATTGGCAGTTTGTCTATGATGATGGGCCAAAAACTGTATGCCTTACTCATCTGCAGTTTTAATTGGCACATCTCATTAATCCAAATTACTAGGAAAATGATCTGTTGTTAATTTTTTCCGGAACTTTTTTCGAACATTTTAACAAAATGAGTTTTATAGTATGCTGTACAAAGATTTATCACTTTAACTTTTAAAGTTTTGAGAACATTGGGAATTTTCCACAAATCATGTGTGTTGCTGGAGGAGAAAAATAAAATCCTCAAAATTTGCCTTTTGAGGATGAGGACTGGAGGTTAAACATGTCCAAAGAAATATTTTTGTTAAAAGTGTGTAGGTTTTTGTGTGTATCCGTGGGCATTTTTTGGCATTTGTTCCCATCAGTATTTAGAAAAACAAACAAAAAAACAACAAAACGTTCATGTTTTGGATGCGACATCTGTTTTTGAGCACAGAAAGAAATGTTTTGATAGTGACAAACAAAAGTACCTGCTCTGATATATTGGGAAGCCAGGCTTTGCATGATTCCTATAGCTGTGGTTTGGTTTTAGACAGATTCCCTTGAGCTGTGCCAGTTGTGACTGCAGAGCAGTGCCTCAGTTTCTCCCTGGAAGGTGCTGCTTTTGTGTGCTGGGTTTCCTGGGTTTCCTTCCATCCTCCTTGCTGGGGGAGCTGTCAGAATCCAGCCATTTGTGCAGTGCTGCTGGCTGTGCAGATCAGATGCAGGAGGCCCTTGGGTGTGCAGAAAAGATCTGCTGAGCATCCACAGAGCAGCCCAACAGCTCAGGCTCAGGGAATTCAGTGCATCTGGGATGGAGCTGAGCTGCTGCTTGAAACCGGGGTGGCAGACACAGGAAATTGAGCCCTTGCTGGTGCCTCAGGGCACTGTGCAGGGGTTGGTCACTGTGTGGTGTGTGGTGCTTTCAGGAATCAAATCAGTGTGCGGAGGCTGGAGCTGCTTTCCATCAGGAAATCCTCATGTTATTCACATGATGCTGAGAGCTCTGCAGCCCCTTCTGACCACACTGGGAACTGGGAGTGTGGCATTTGGGGAAATCAGGCTGAGTGTTTGCCTGGGGGTAGTTTAGGAATCTTCCTTCAAACATGTGTTTAGGAAACCTTGGCATTATGTACCAGTGCATGAGTCATTCAAGCATTGTGATGGCTTCTGCTGCAACATAACGTAATGCAGCCAGACCCGTGCCCTGCACTCAGAATTGCATCACAGATGTTTTACAGGTATGGATGTCAGCCAAGGAATGCAGATATTTTGCATCACTGACATATCATAAATGTCCTTTAAATTGTTTTTGACATACCCCTGTGGAGTTGGCCATGCTCTCATGAAATAAGGAAAACAGGAAATAAAATAATCTGGGTTATCACTTGAATGTCACATGTCAGCCACAGAACTGAAAGACTGATGATGCTGTAGTGGAGAGCAGCAGGATGGTTGTACAAAAATAGAAGCCATTTCCAAGAAGAAGCTTGAAAAAAGCACTTCAAAAGGTCATCTTTGCCATCAGGGCCCAGGTCCCTCAGTTCAATCCTGCAGTGTGGCACCTGTAAGCTTTCCACATCATTATTCTTGTTTCTAGCATGGTGGGTGAGCAGCCATGGCAGGCGTAAGGTGCATTATAATTTTAAACCCTTCTGCCCTTCTGCTTTTTAAATTCCAGTCTTCCCAGTCTCTTCTTTAGCTGATGCTTACCACATTCAGCTGAGGAGATGGTATTTAGGTCTGGTTTTGCAGAATCTGAGTATGTAAATTTCCATCTGACCTGTTCTGTTGCTGTTCTGTTCTGTTCTATTCCAGTTTATCCATGCCCACTTTTTAGTGTCAGATTTCGTAAGCCTTTGTTTGGAGAGACTGGACACACGATCATGAACCTCCTTGCAGTAAGTCTGAGCTGGAATTTTTGCATTCCATCAGTGTGAGTGGATCCATGTGGGACATGGGGGCTCCAGGTGCACAGAGTAGCTGGAAGGTCTAGGAGATGCAAGAGGAAATAGTGGAGATTTGGGTGAATTTTCCTGCTGTTACTGAGAGTGGGTATTAGCTTTCAACAACACAGTGAATTGTAACAGCGTACCCAAATCAACATCCCAAACCTGTTTGCTGGAGGATGTTGGGATCTTGAAAGAAGTGCATTATTTGCTCAGATTGCTTCCTCAGAAGTGCTGGGTCATCACAGTGTGCAGTCACAGCTCTCTGATTACACCGTGCTCTGACTGAAGGGACGTTATTATCTCTTCCTACTTTGCAAATATTTTCAATATAGGAAATTCTCTTTGATGCATGACCTAATCTCACTGCTAGAAAAACTAATAACTCCATCTAGTAATGTAACAGAACACAGAGAACAAATGTTCTTACATACAGTGATGATATTCAAGGCTGGAGAACATTAATTTTGATGTAAGAAAATGTGTGAAATGACTAACAGTGACAGAGATGTTTTTTCATTTGTGTACTGCAATTACATGGGTTACACACTGGGCTGTCTCTGTCCCTCCCTGCCTTCCAGTCACTGTTTACAATTATTTGAAAGGGCTAAGTAGTAGTCACCAGGATAGTTATGAAACCTACAGTCTTAATGATGATCATCACACCTAACTTAAAATCTTGTTTTAATTATCAGGACTTCAGAAACTACCAGTACACACTGCCTGTGGTCCAAGGTTTAGTGGTTGATATGGAAGTCAGAAAAACCAGCATCAAAATACCTAGCAACAGATACAATGAGGTAATGCTTATAATACATACATTTGTGTACAGTTTCTTTGTGATTGGAGTACCTGGCATCTAAAGGAATTTTTATTTTATTCACTACCACGAGGGGAAAATGCCTCAAAAGCAAATAGTAACTGCATTATGCACGCAGCTTTCAGAAGTGAATGAGCCTGGCTGCACAGGAAGAATGCAGTTTCATTTAGTATTAATTAAACTCTTAAACTCTTTTTCTTCAGGTTTTTGAACTTACATAAGGTGTCATATGTTTGATTTGAGCAAGTTGACAAACTTTACACTTGAGGTAAACTAGGAAGAGAACATGCATTAGCTTTTCTCATCTGTGTTGTGTGTTCCCACTCAAAGCATTTCATAGTATTTGTTGGATTGCTGATTATTTTATGTAAAAGTTCTCTCAACATTGAAATTTTATACATGATTTTTTGTGTGAGAAAATCAGTCAGCATCTGTAGGAGTTAGTGCTGCTAACTAGAGAAAGCTGGGGGAGGAGGTATTTGAGCAGTAATGAAAGGGAACAGTGCAGAAGGGAATTGATTTCGTGATCTGTCTGAAGAGAAAGGGGTAACTTGGTAGTTTGAAACCTGTCAGAGTTGGGGTGAGAGCAAACCTCCTGAGCAGAATGGTATTTGTAAAAGTTCATGTCAGATCAGAGCAGAAGGCAGCTTCATCTCAACAGGGAATTTCTGTGCAAGAGGCATTTGAGTAAAATAAGTGAGAAAAAAGAAATTAATTGGAAAAAAAGTGTTCTTTTATGAAGTTTGAACAAGATGAAATTGATGAAGCCAGAAGATAAAGGGTCTGTTAAAAGGTGTTTTAATTTTTGATGCAGTTGTGCCGGATTGGAAGAGGTCAGTGAGGTTTGAATGAATTCAGTCTGGAATGGCACAGACGATGCAGTTCAGTGTCAGCTGTGCCTGGTGTTTGCAAGGTGTGAGCTCCACTTGTGCCAGACATGGACTGAGCAGGAATGAGAGGGAATTCCTGTGTCAGGGATGCAGCAAAACCTCTGCATCATGCTTGGGTTCTCTTCCTAGTGTGATGCACGGATTCAACTTTCTAAATGGATAAAGTGTTACTTATTTAACACTATTGCTTGTGATTCATTTGAAAAGTTGAATTAATAGAAATTTTTCATGAGTTTACTTTGAATTAAGATTTGCAGATTCACAGAATATTCTGAGTTGGAAGGGACCCACAAGGATCAGAGAGTCCCAACTCTTAATGGCCCATACAGGGATCAAACCCATGCCCTTGGTGTTATCAGCACCCTGCTCTAACCAACTGAGCCAGTCTCAAGATGAATTAAAGAATAAGATCTTTATGTTTATTTAATTAGAAAGGGCTGTTACTCGGATGTTTTCACTATCTAAAAAGTGAAAAACTAATTTTAAATCTCATGTATGTATTAAATTGGGAAAAATTAAGCCTGTGATGAACAAATTACGCATTAATATATAGTTTTTCCATTAAATACATATTTTTGTATTCAAAATTATTTACATTTTCTGTAACTTATAGGTCTCTGGTTGCCTGTTCAGTCCCTCAGCAAAGGTGACTGTAATTTCTTAATTATTTGCCTTCTAACAAAGCAGTTGCCACATCCATTTGTTTTTTGTTGTGCTGAAGGCAACTGCTGGGCTCCACTAAGGTGGCTCTTCTGGAGCTAAAATCCAGTTTCTGGAGCATGACATGATCAACTGGATAATGAAAGACACTGTTGTCTGATGCAAAATCTTAATTAAGTTTCCTCCCCAAACATTACACCTGTGCACATTTGTCAATAGCGAGCATCAGTTAATGTTCCTGACACTGTAATTAAGGTTTTACATTGGACTGAGAGAGACAAATGTGTTGTGTGTAGCTTGCATGCTTATCAGCTCCAGGAAGCAGAGGTGGGAGTGTGAGTGCTGTTAGGAGATGTCAAATAATTCTGCATTTTTCTGGGTTTTCACTGTGCGGGGATTTCTGTCATTTAATTTGACTTCTTTTATTTTAAGCAAACATGTCATTTTCGTGTTTGAAACAAATTCCACAGTTGGGTGACTCCCTCAGTTTTCTTTTGGATCAAAAATCACCAAGTCTGAGCCTCCACTAAGAGGAATAGTGGAGAAAAGAAACTATATAATCTACCAGAGTATTTTGTCAAGGCATGTAACCTGGTGTATGTTAGATGATAGTCAGCAGATGTGTCACAAACTTTTTTGGATGCTTTCTGGAGGCCTCCTTTGCAGAGGAAGAAAATTCCTTTGGATGTCCATGATTCGGATCTTTTTTAGAAGACTCAATTTGGGAACACTGATCCCAGTTTGACCAGTTCAGGCTGGTGGAGCACAGAGACTCTGAAGCTTTGGTGTCTGGTTGTGGCAGAACAGGATGAAGTGGCCCCAATCTGAGTGCCCATTTGGCACTGAACTGTGGAGGAGCATTTATGATTTATGTCATAAACAACTGATGTAGATATGTAAACAAGCCAAGTATTTCCTCCCAGGGTTTTTCTCATGGGTTTTTTGCCTGTTTATTTTTAAAACCAGGTAGAAATAACAGCTTTTGCAACTTTTGTAGCTCAACTGTCCCTTTTACCATTTACTTTAATTGCACAAAAGATGGCACTTTAAAGCATCCAGGCAGTAAAAAACCTGAACCCTCTTCTCAAAAGCAGTTTATGGTTCTGAGTGCTAAAACCTGACATGGAATATGAGAACTTGAGAAGCTTCTGATTAAACTGCTGCAGGAACCACCTATTTATGGAAGTGCTTGATGAGCTGAGTGGAAATGCTAAAGCTTTGTGTTTGCAGATGATGAAAGCCATGAACAAATCCAACGAGCACGTGCTGGCAGGGGGAGCGTGTTTCAATGAGAAGGCAGATTCACACCTGGTGTGTGTGCAGAACGACGATGGCAACTACCAGACACAGGCCATCAGCATCCACAACCAGCCCAGGAAAGGTGAGGGGAGCCCTGCCTCTGCTGCTCTGCACAGCTGCTTGGCTCCTGTGTTGCTGCCCCACCTTTGTGGGGCTTTGTGAATTGGCCACAGCTGGGTTTGGCTGGGTTTCAGCCAGTTTTTGTTAGACAAAATCAGTCTTACCAGTGATCTGACTGGGCAGTTTTGTGATGGAACTGGCTTAGGCAACACCTCTCCATTAGTAATGAGAGCTGGCTTTGGCATTATTGGATGTGCAGGTGAGGTTGTGGTTGCCTGTGCATTACCTGCACTATGTGAAAGAAAGATTAGATTCAGTAGGACATAAGGTTAAATAGGAATAACCAACCACAGCAGCATTTTAATAATGCATCTTCAAGAATCTTCTCATGTTCACCTTAATTAGACCATCTTATTTCCAGGGTATCTTTTTATTACAGTAGGCTGAAAGGCTGCAGCAGCTGTGTGCTGAGAATTTAAATGTTGTGGGTTTGGGGACATTTCTGGCAAAGATATTTATACAGTCTCCAAATGAGAACAAGACAGAAGCTGATTTGGATGTTTTGCAGTATCACTGGTCACTCCAAGCAAGTGTACTGGCATGGAATGTCACTCAGGACTGATGGTCTTGTCTGACTTCTGTTAACCTCACCTATGGGACAAGAGGGATTTCCAGCAGGAATTTCATGATGCTTAGTAGTCATTGAAGATAATTTCACTTTAAGTCAGGTGGCCTTGAGCTGTGGGCCTTGCCAGTGGGTTGGTGTTACAGAGTGGTCCATGGACAGCTCACTCACAATCTGCCAGCTGTGTGGGAATATTTAGAAGTTAATTGTGTACTTGGTTACCCAAAATTAGTAATTCTGAAACTCAGAGGTGTGTAGGGCATGGAGAGGGAGAGTGATAAACTACAAGCATTCATTAACAGAAACAAAAACTGTTGTCCAGTTTAGAAAATAACTGGGTGATTTGCCTTTGTATATCCAAGCTTATTATGTGCAATACAGGCACCAGAATTCCAAGCAGCATTTGTCCTGATTCAGGGTAATCACCTCTGACTGATAGAGCTGATACCTGATCTTGGATAAAGCACTGCTTCAACAAAAGCCTCACTAAATCTCTCCTGTTGTTGTTGCAGTGACTGGTGCCAGCTTCTTTGTGTTCAGTGGAGCTTTAAAATCCTCTTCAGGCTACCTTGCCAAATCCAGTATAGTGGAAGGTAAGAACTGAACTGCTTGCTTAAAACACACTTCTCTTTGCCCAGCTCAGCTCTGCAGCTAGCAGGGCTCTCTGCTCACATGCCTTGGAGTCGTGTTGCTGCTTCAGCTTTATCCTCCTCCTTAGCAAAAACCACCCTGTTCCCTTCAACAAGGAGGAATTTGTGCAGATGCTGCAAAACAGGGTCACAAGAAAATGAGGGTAAGATATGAAATACTTGGCTTGGGAGCCTGTGATTGATTTACTGGTTTGGGTTGAAGGAGGAAATCATGAGCCTAAGAAATAGGGAATGTGTAATCCACCAACCAGCAGAGGAAGCCCTGCTAAACTTCCTCTGCTACCAAATAGCTCTGCAGTGTGCAGGGTATTAATGTGCATTGTTTATGTGTTTGTATGTAGGCAGGTGAGAATACAGCAGGTTGAGAGCACTGAGCTGGTCCCTCTCAGATTTGGTTTGTTGTATCACAGAAATTGCTGCTGCTGGGGCACTCTGGCTGGAAGCTGTTAGTGCCTGCTGGCTGAGCTGCACCACGGTGCAGTCAGGTCCCTGCAGCTGTGACAGTGCAGGCAGGAGAGGTGTAGGAGTGCTCCTGCCCTCGGTGCTGAGGGATGCCAGCTGCCCACGGGAGCAGTCAGTTGGCAGAGCCCCATGGGTGAGCAGGAGCTCCTTGTGCTGCACCAGCTCCAGGCTCACAGCTCTGAGGGTGTGAGCCCACTGCCACCAGAGTGTGCAGGTCATTGTGCCATTTCCTGTGTCTAATTGGTGGTTAGGGTGAGACAGAGGCACAGGGGGACTCAGTCTCTACATGGGGAAGTGTTTCACTCCTGTTATTTTTGCCATAACTGAGATTGACTCAGAGTGATGCTGGGTTAATGGCTGGTTTTTTCAACTTTAATTCAGTGAATTCAAATTCTGTATCTTTTGCCACTGTCAGGCAATCACTGACTTCTCAAACACTGTCACTGCTGGAGTGCTGCTTCCAGAGCCAACAGAGGAGCTGGCTGAATGGAGCAGGGTCACGTGGGTTTTCTGAGAGTGGCCTGAAGCAGGTGTCAGGTTGTGAGGCAAACTCACAGGGACTTTGCTACAGCTGGCTTCATCTGGGAGCTGCCCTTCCTCTTCCCTGCGTGTTTGCCCTCATCAGCACTCAGCAGGTCTGCATTTTAGGGATGTGAGTATTCAGAAATGATCCTATGGAACACTGCTGCCCATGATGCTTAAAATGAACATTTAACCTCTGTTGCAAACAGAAGGATATTTATTTTTTTTCTATATAGGCTGTGTTTGCTCTGGCTTATCTTGGCTTATGAGGATTTCTTGGTTCCCTAGATGGAGTGATGGTCCAGATAACTGCTGAGAACATGGACTCTTTGAGACAGGCCTTGAGAGAGATGAAAGACTTCACCATCACCTGTGGCAAAGTAGATGCTGAAGACCCTCAGGAACACGTTCATATTCAGTGGGTAGAAGATGATAAAAACTTTAATAAGGGGTAAGTAGAGGAGCAGTCACTTGACATTGGTACCTGTGAAAAATTTTAATGGCTCTTGTAAGGTGTATGAGTCTTCAAATCAATAGGAATTAAAAGTCTTTGCCTCTGTTTTGAGTGATAAGATGCAATTAATTGTAATGAAAATGGAATTGAGATACCAGAGCTTTGGGGCATCAATTCAGAAACCTGGCAATGCTATGGATTTTTTTGGCATTGCCAATATCCAGTTATTGGAAACCTCTAATCTGTCTCCATCTCTGTGCTGAACCCTGCACACTGTGGTCACTTAGCTCTGTTGGTGCTTAGCTTGCATTAAGTAGAGCTGGAAACAAAATTGCTGAACATCAACAGTATCTTTGGACACTTGATAGTTAAGCCAAAAGAAAGGTGGATTTGGCACCTCAAGTATTTATGTCAGTAAAGTGCTGCTGTGATGGATTCCGTATTTCAGGACTCAGCACCTAGAAAGGATATTTCTGTAGTTTCAGGCTCTGCAGATCAATCTTAGGTTCTGCAATCAAGTCCTGGGCTGTGTAAGTTGTGTTTCAGGTATTGCTGGCCTACAGCGAGTTTACAAATGAGCAAAAATCCAACCTGTATGCAACGCCTTGTTACTCTGTCAGAACCTTACAGGATCTCAGCTCTGCTGCAAAGCTTTGTTGAAAACCTTCAGGAAGGTCCTTCCTGCACCTGCTTTGTGCTTGTGACCCCTTTCAGGTACTGCCCTCTGATCCCAAGGTCATTCTCTTCTGCAGAGGGTTCTGTCCAGCTCAGGTCTTGTGCTGAGTCAGAGCTCACCCTTCTCCCTCCCTTTTGCAGTGTTGTGAGCCCAATTGATGGCAAATCCATGGAATCTATAACCAGCGTGAAGATATTCCACGGCTCCGAGTACAAGGCCAACGGCAAGGTCATCCGGTGGACAGAGGTGGGTCTGTCAGCCAGGGCTGTGTCCACCTGCACCCTCAGTGACCACAGGAAAGCAGCACATGCTTCCCCACGAGCCTGTGGTGCCTCTCCTGCCTGCACAGGGAGCTGCAGGGTGGCATCCTGTGCGATAAAACATCCTCCCACTGATGCAGCCCACGCTGCACCAGCCACTGCTGCTCGCGTCAGGGTGTTCAGTATGGGGGGACCACAGCAACACTTGCTGGGTTACACACAGGAATAGTTGGTCTCACCTGCCTTTGTGTTAAAAGCTGACTTTCTACATGGAGACAAATCTTAATATAAATTGTTTTTTAGAAATGTTGCTTTGAGCTACTTTCTCTAAAACGTTGCACGTTAAAGTGCTGTGGCATAAATCACTCAGAAAATGCTTGTATGGCTGATGTTGCCTGTGACTGCCAGCACACAAATGCGGATGTCAAAGTATTTCTTTAAGTGTTTCACTTTGCCTGCTGAGGAGGAACCAAGTTCCCAACTCTGCAGCTCAGCACACTGTGCCCTTTTTCCCAGGTCACTAGGGTTCAACAGAGACAAGTTCAGTGATAACAGCAGCAGAGATCTTCAGGCTTGTATTAATAGTGTAATTTTTCTGAACTTAACATCTGTTTAAAAGCTGGTTTTTATCAAAACCATGTGCAATACATAGTAAATTTCCATAGCAAGGCTTTTGACCAGATCTAAGAGGTTTCAGAGGACTATTTAAATTTAAATCTTTCTTCTGAAGTTTTTTTATTTTTTCCTCCCTAAGGCAACTTGTCTTCAGGGGCATTTGTTGGGCTTCCCTTAACAGTTACTTCTTAAGTCTTCATTTGTAGAAGTTTAAATGACATCTAACCCGAATTTTCTAGAAAAGCCAAATGTTGTGTCTTGTGTTGACTCTTCCCTTCAGGTGTTTTTTCTAGAAAATGATGAGCAACACAACGGTCTGAGTGACCCAGCTGATCACAGCAGACTGACTGAAAACGTGGCAAAGGCTTTCTGTCTGGCTCTCTGTCCTCACCTGAAACTGCTGAAAGAAGATGGAATGACTAAGCTGGGTCTGCGTGTTACACTGGACTCAGATCAAGTAAGTCTTCAGTAGTTTGGGATTAACTGGGGGGTTGTTCTCTTGTTCATTCCCCAGAAGGGGAATACACCACTTTAACCAGGAGAATGCTGAAGAAGTACCAGCATCAGATGATAATCAGGTGGTGCTGGCTGTTGTTTGGTGTTTTGGGACATCTGTTAGAGCCAATGCCCAGCCTGACTTAACACAGGCTTGACCCCCATGTGGCACAAGCAACACCTGCTTCGTGCTCAGAGAAGCTTCTAAATTGGCCTTTTTGCCAGCAGTTAATGCTGTGTGAGGGTCCTGCTCATCCCAAGGAGCTGTTTTGACAAAACAGGAGAAAAAAGAGGCTCCTTTTGCCCAGGCAGCCACTGGGAACACAAAGAAGCACAAAGACAAGTGGAAAAGCTGCTTTAGTGTCTGCTTGATCCAGTTCAAGTGCTCAACTTCCCTGGGAGATGCCACAGCTCCTCCCCTCTTCCTGCCCCCGATTCACAGCCTTGTGTCCTGTTCTTAAACCCCACTCTTTGTATTTTTTAGGTTGGTTATCAAGCTGGGAGCAATGGACAGCCACTGCCCTCTCAATACATGAATGACCTGGACAGTGCCTTAGTGCCAGTGATTCATGGAGGGGCCTGTCAGTTGAGTGAGGGGCCAGTCATAATGGAGCTCATCTTTTATATTCTGGAAAACATCTCATAAGAGGACTTCATTTTCTGTTCAGACCTGTTCCAGCAGCAGTTGTATCTGAATCATTTGCACTTTAAAACTGGAAAATTAAGCTTTTGTTAACACTATTGGGGAAAGGGGGGGAGGGGGGGCGGGACAGTTGTTCCATAATTCTAAATCTTCTATGCATTGTCAACAACCAGAGGATCAGGGCAGCTTCTATACTACAACATGGCTATGCTATCCTTGCAGCTAATCCACTTCTGTTACTGTTTAGAAAAATGCTCATGTTTAAAGACTTACAGTCGTGTACTCTCAATGCTCAAAGGGTGCAAAGATCACTGGGGCATAAATAAAAAGTGAAATTCCAACCTTGTACTGTCTGTAGATGGACATGTAAGAAACAACAGTCAAGACCTCCATTCTGACCTCATCCTAATGCTATTTGTGGTTATTCTGTAGACATTAAAAAGTAACGTTTACATTATTTTGACCAGATTATTGGTTGAAATACGTTTGGAGAAGCCCTTGAGAGATAGGGAAAGATTCCCTAGCCATAACTCTGTTTGTCTGTGCAGCCAGAGGAGCAGGACAGGCATCTCTCTGACAGTTACTGAACTGCAGTCATGTGTGTGTGATAGGCTACTTTCCTTTTCTCCTCTATTTACCACAAAAGTCTGTCACATGGGCAGGTTTCTGTGTCAGCCTACAACAACTCTGCTGTTCTGTACTTTGTTTACAAATCTGTCTGAAGTAGAGGAAAGATCAGCCCCAAAGTGCAGTTCCATCTTGTTCCTTGTCCCCAGTAGGTCCTGCTTTTTAGAGGCAAGTCCCAGCCAGGGCAGCTCCGTCCCCTCCCTGCTGTTCGCTGTAGTGTAACGCCAGTGTCATGTAACCCAAGCCAGCTTGCACTTCATATTGCAGCCCCATGTCCAAGCTTACCTGTGATACCAGTATAGAGTGGCTGTTCCTGCATGTTCTGCTGAAAAAGGCTTTGTGGTCAGTTCTGAACACGTGCACTCAGCCCAGTGCTCTTGGTCTCACCTGAGAGGGCTTTGGTAAGGAAAGCAGCTGCTCGTGTCTGCCAGGGCATTAAGAAGCTGGAATTGAGCATCAGCCAGAGGAAATGTGGTTCCATGTTCTTACTGTCTCCATGGAAAGCTGCTAGGAGTGGCAAGAGCTGTAAGCAGGAGAAGGGGTTTGATTTGTTTAGCCAGTTATGCAAAGCAGCTCTTTTGAGTCCCTCCCAGGAAGAGGGGTGAAGGTTTCTCCTCCTGTCTAGAACTAATTAATTTGGGAAGAGAGGTGCTAATTTATGGTGAGCATTTGTGGTCTCAGACATTCCCTATTGCTGTCCATTCTGGGGCTGCAGCAGGGCCTGGTTGGGCTCTGCTGTGAGAGTAACACCAATGGCCTTGCAAAGAGAAAGGGCTGTGCCAGGCCACTGCGAGACTGAGGCTCTGGCTTTTAAGCAAATCAACACCATTGGCTGGGCAGGGGAAAGGTAATTGCACACAGTGATGCATTTTATAGAAAGGCAGCCCAGTGTCTGCACAGAGTGCACTTGGGAATAAATAGCCGCTGCTACATTTCAAGAAACAAAGTATGACAAATCCAGTGTTCCAAATTACAGCTGGCACCACCCAGCCCTTGGAGAAGACAGGCCAGGGAACTGGGACCAACTCCATAAACAGAAGCTGGCCAACAAGAGGGAGCACACTACCACACTTAAAAGGGTGTTAGATCCAAGTGAAGCCTTACCTCTGGCATTTGGGAGAGGGTGGGTGACTTAATGCAGCTCCCTGAGTGGTCCCTGCTGGCCAAAGCAGGAGCTCTGACCCAGCCCCTGCTCCTGCCAAGGTGCCTGTGCAGCCCAGCTGGACTGAGGCCACTTGATCCCCTCTGCACCCTGGTTCTGCACACTCTGGGACACAGCTTGGCACGACACGGTGTAGGCATGACTCCACAGCTGGAAGAGCATTCCAGAAACGTGGTAATAATCTTCCTCCTAGAGCCTGCACTCCAGCTTTGCCACAGCAGCGGCTTTCCAGTTACTTTAGTTGCATTGTTCTGCTTAATAATGCAGTAAAAGAGGTGAAAAATGTTTTATCTCCTCTTCCTTTGCCCCAGAAGTCTTTTAGGTTTGGATTCTGTTTGTGCAAAACACTATCAACTGGTGACTGACATGTTTGCTTCAACCATAGCCTTTGAAATGACCTTAATTACCATGTTGTTAAGAAATGAGTACTTGTTTAGAAAAAAATTGTACTTTTAAAATTCAGTTAGTTAACACTGCAAAAAACTGCATATTATATTTTTATTTTCAACATGTAGTTTTGTATATTAAATTTATTGAAATTAAAAACTAAACACTGTATTGTCTTCATCTGCTCAGGAAGACAAGAGGCAGAGCTGCCTGACCTGTCTGAACTCTGTTCTGTCTCCCAACCTGCCCATCCCTGGCTCAGGCACATCCTCCCCTTGGAGATCCCTGGTTTCTGTTAGCTCACAGAAATTGAAAAACACAAACAGATTTAGTACCCTTTCTTGTATGCTGCTGATCAAAAAGCATTCCTGAAAATAAGTCATCATCCAGTTTTCTTAAAGGACCAAGTGTGACTATTTTCCCCATCACTTGGAAGAATTGTAAAAGCCTATTTTTGTAAAAATACAAGGAACATTTGGGAAGCAGCAGAGTCTAGTGTACTTTTTTCTTTTGTTTTTTTAAATTAAAACCCCAACACCATAAAGGATGAAGGCACAGTACCCTTCTGTGCTGGACAAGCAGTGCAGCAAGCACAGCACACAGCTGGGAGCCAGAACAAAAATGGAGATCTGTAAACACCAACCTGCTGAGGAGCCCTGGGCCTTTCCTTCAGAAAGGGACAGCCCATGGAACCAGGGCGTGCACAGAGGAGGGAGTGGCACCCCTGAACTGCTGCCTGAGAGCTCTCCTCTGGTTTAGGAAACAAAGACCCCAACCCAAATAGGCCTGGATAGGAGAGGACAGAAAAAGCAGTAGCAGACTGTTCACTGAACCATGCCAGCTGCTCAGACACTTGGGAAAAGAATTCTGTTAAAGGTCTTACCTGTGACTTAACCAAAAAGCTCTGGCACTGCCTCAGGGAATTTTTAAGGGGCTAAACCTTTCCCACAGCACTCTGCATAGTTAATGTAACATTCGTCCTGGTGCTACATCAGTAGTCCCACATTAAGGCAATTCTGTCTATTTTGGATAGACCGGTCCCAAGCCCTGCAGCAGCGCGTTCCCAGAGCCTCCCGTTTGCCTTGGAGTTATTAATAAGCACTATGGCTGTTATCAAAATAGACATTAGGTTCAGTAGTGCATTCATTTAACATCTTTGGTGCTTGCAGCTTAGCAGCATCTTCCTGCCTTCGCTCAGCCCACGACTTCCAACATTCCCATGGATCTGGGGAAAACAACACAAACAAACCCATCAGAACTCCTTGCTGCAGCACGGAACAGATGTTCACAGCTCAAGGTGACATTATGATGGAAAATGCTGATGTGAAGGTTCTGGATGGTCAACTAGAAAAATCAATGGAGCAAAATTATTAAGCTCCAGTGATGGAAAGTGCTTGGGCACGAGGCCAAGTTGTTATTTCAGGTATGGCCATCCAACGTGTCCCTCAGCCTGACCAGAGCTCACGGGACCTCCTGACCTCCTTGGCTGGGAGGAAACCACTAAAACAGGCCCTTTGATACCCAAATGGTGACTCCTGCACTGAAATGAGACCTCAGTCTCTACAATCTGACACCATTTGCCACACCTTTGCTTCCAAACAGGTGATGTCATTCTGAAGCTGATGAATATTTGCTTAACTGTCATTTATAAATGTAAAGTGAAACCGTTATGCTAAGGGAGAGGGAGCTCAGAGGCTTCAGGAGATCAAGAAAAGGAAGATGGATTACTCATCACTTATTTTCTAAATAATAATATTAGTAAAGGTGACACCAGGAACTGTCCCTATATTTCAAGTGACTGTGAAACAGCATCCTTGAGATACAATCAGAGATTCTGTAACCTCATTTATAAAATGATGTCAACTCCCCACCACAAATATAAAGAGGAATGCCACTGAAGCCAGAGCTGTGTAATTAGGTCAATGCCAACACAAGACATTATTCAAGCAGAGTTTATCTGTAGCCCTGTCGAGTCCTGCCCAGACCCCCTCTGGATGCAGCGTTCGTACCTCAGACAGAACTAACGTTCAAGGACCAGCCAATTTTCTGTAACTGTTTGAAGATCTTGACCACTGAGGGGCTCCCTGAGTCTCACTTTTACCTCCAGTTTCCCTCCAGTGGGCTTTCTGCCATCAAAAATCTAAAATAACCACAAAAAGAAGTGCAGTTAGGACAAATAGGGGTTATAATGTTAAACTATAGGGCCTCAGGCAACCATGACTTGTGGTTGCCCATGGCCCAAGGGTGACAGAGATCCCTGCAGGTGACTGCAGTGCTGGGAGTGTCACAGCCAAGCACTTCCTCAGATGAGAACTCAGCAGAGCAGGTCCCCCACAACCCAGGCAGGTGATCTAACTCACCTGATACAACACTACTGTACTCACATGTTTATGTGATCCAAATACTCATTTCCCCTCTGGGTTTAAATACGAAGTAGAAGAACACACTTCATCCTGAATACATACCTCGATGATCTCTCTAACTTCACATTCTGATTCCAGCTTGTCCAGCTTCAAGTGTGCTGTCCCCACGTGTTTGTCACTTCTGAAAAAGGACCTGAGCCAAAGAAGTGAAGGGGTAAGGATTGTGAGAACACAAGAGAAAACAAGCCCAGAGGTCATCACTATTTGCTCCATCCCCACATCCAGAGAGGGCTGGTCAGGACATGCTCCTGGAACCCTGCACATCACAGTGCCAGAGGCAAACCCTTAAAAACCAGACTACAAGGAGCAGGATAAGAATGGACTCATTTGTTAATTATTCTTTTGCAACCAAGGTAAAGATGAGAAGAGCAGTGAAGAAAAACAATCAACTAAATCAGCACTTAGAGTGGCAGCAGCTTCTGTCCCTGCCCAGGGTGACAGGGAAATGGCCAGGACAGGGCCATCCTCTGCGGGGGGCTGATGAGTGGAACAGGCTGAAGGGATTCCCAAGGAAGTTGCATTTCCCAGCAAAACAAACATTTCACAGGCACCTGCTGCTTTTGGCAAACTGCTTTTAGGAAAACGTCACATGAATCATTCTGTTTCATCTTGATAAATCAAAATAATTTCAGTAAATAAGAACATTTCAGCTATTGTTTTGATTCACCTACATACTGGTAGTTTTAACAGTCAAAAACTGTCATTTTAGGATTTCCAGTCTGCTGGAATTAAACACAGAAGCATTTTTATCCTGCGAGGAAAACAAACAACCTCTCCCCTCACTTCTGTTGAACAGTTTAATCAGCAATGAGTCAATCTTCACCTGAACAGAGACAGGTGTTACAACCCTTATCCGGACAAACTCCAAAAGGCAGCAGCCAAGATTGAACCACCCAAACTCCACAGAACTGTTCAGCTCAATGCAGAGCATTTCTTGGCCTGCATCCAAGCATCTCCCTGAACCAGTCTCCAAAAGGTTTGATAAACAACTAAACTCTACAGAGTCTGGAGTTAAAAAAGGTAAATTGGCCACACCTGCTGTGTTTTCTTGTCAATCGTCCAGGATTTCAGAAACTTCCTTTTTTATCCACTCCATTTCACAAAAAATAAGCAACCAAACCAACAAACATATAAAAACCACAACCCCAAAGCATCCACCCTTCTTCCTATTATCATTAAGAGATACTAGGATATTATCAAGCAAGACTTGACATATGCAATGGAACCACCAAGGATTGTTAATGGAGCCTCATGATCACATCACTGGTGGCAACAGGAGCCTGAGACTCTCCATCAGTGAGGCCACAGCAAACTCACAGAATCATTTAGGAAAGTTCAGAATTTCTTAGCTCACATGTTGGAATACTTCCTTCACAAGCACCTTAAAATGCAGGATTATGTAACTGTTCTGCAGCGTGTGGAGCTCTTTGCTCATGAACTTCAGAGAATCAGCAAATCTTGCTGAATTTTTTAAAGCGTTTTTCGATTTTGTAACTCAAGAAACAATAAAGACTGGCTCATCCCTGCTCAGTTCCAGGGAGTTGCTGTGAAGACTGAGAACTTGCTCTAGGCTATGGCTTCAGAAACAGCTCTGGGGAAATCCCCTTTCATCTTCAGAAGCTTTTAGGAGAGGCTCAAGAAGAGACTTTTCCTTTGGAAGAATACATTGCTGGGTTTTTACCTGGAAGTGTTGTTAAAGTGAAGTTTAATATATATGACCTGAAACAAGTCTCCTTTGCTCAGTGAGCAAAAATAATTCTTGGGAGATGGTCAAAGAGCTATCAGAGACCCCAAAGCTACAACATCCACAAAAGCATTTCTGAAGGTATTATTCATTTGTAGTCTTAGAAAAGACAGGGAGCAGACAGTCTTTAGAAAAGAGCCTGCATCACTTCATCCTCTCCTTCTCCTGAGGAGATGGCTGGGAAAAGGTGATAAAAACCCCACTTTAAACAACTGGAAACATTTCACAGCTCTGTGCCAAAGAGGGAGTACCCCACTCTTATGGAACAGTCAGGATTGACAGAAGAAGAGTAAGAAAATCAACTTTTGCTTCAACAGAGATGCCAATGGATGATCTGGAGTAAAACAGTGCGACTTCAGCTCACAAACTGAAACATCTGCAAGTTCAAAACTATCTCAGAAAAACCTATGGATGATTTCTGCATGGCCCAGTAACAGAAACAAAGAATAGGACTAAGAGCCACCAGACAAAAATCAGGTTATCTGGCATCCCATGACAGGCATGGATCACAACCAACCCAGGCATGAGGGAATACAGACCACTCCTATTCTGAATAACCCAGTTATGAGCCTGGACTAAGGATGATTTCCCTGAACTGTCACTTGTTAACATTCATCTTGTGATCCTGCTCTCTGAGGTGAGGGGAATCTGCCTCTCTCAAGGCAGCTGCCAGCAGTGCTCAGGAAGTATTGTGAGATCCAGTGAATGAATGCAAGTACAAAAACATAACTCTGGTTCTGCCATCACCTGTCACCTGCTTTACTGCTGTTTATATTTTGCTGCCACTTTACTTCATTGTTCTACAGAGTTATTCCACAGAATATTTAAATTTTCTAGTCCCAATGACTGAAACCAAAATGGGTAAGAATCAAAACAGTTTGAAGTAAATCATTGCTTTCTCGGTCTCACCAACTCCTCTTAACACACTAATCCTCAACTGATCTGAATCAACTTCACTGAATTTGTGCCTTTCTTCACCCACACAGAGGACGCTACAGAGCTCAGGCACATTTTGAAAGCTCTCAGACCTGAGTACCAGACAACTCTTTAGTGCTGGCTAAGAGATTGTGCTTCATATACCTCAGCTCCCTCACTTTTTTTAGCTGTTAGCAGAGAAGCAAACTGTGGACTCACCCTTTGTGAAACACTTCGAATTTGATTCCCTTGGAGCGAATGGCGCGTCGGAAGCCTCGGTGGTTGCGGTTGATGTTGAGCTTGAAGAGCTGGTTGTACTCTGCAAGTGAAATAAAGCAAAAGGAAAGAAAGCTGGGACTCCAATGGTGTGCAGTGCTCTATTCCATGCACCTACTCAGAGCTCTTTTATCTCAGTTTGGCCCATGTGTGAGACACTTCAGAGCCACAGGAACTCCTCCTCAGGAGGGTCTTTCAGTCACTCCCAGGGTGTGTCCCTGTGCCACAACTCATTCACCCTCACCTTACAGGGACATAAACCAAACTGCAGGAAAATCAAACCATTGTGAGGTGACAGCAAGGTACTGGAGAGCTAAAACTAGAGAGTTTAGGTCTTTCAGTAAGTAAACAGTGTTTGTGGCTACGACAAAAGGTACAAAATATTAAAGAAAAAGCAGAGTAAGGCTGGAATGACTGGGAAGGGGTGTTTTGGATAATGTAATTAATACTGGTTTAATTCATGATATAATAGATACCACCAATATTGGGATGAGGGGGAAGAAATTGCGAACACAGCTGGACTTCACCCCCCAAAAAACCCTTTCATAAGAAAGAAGAAAGATCTCTGGCCTAGTTCACAGTCTGACACCAGTCTGTACTGTCCAGGGATTCCTAAGGTGCAACATTTTTCCTGTTGTTTCAGAAAAAAAAGACTCACCTGGACAATTGTTATTGTTAATTACAGGTGTTTTACTCTTTTGAGGTTGTTCCTATTAAAAGAAGAGACAAACATTACATAAAACTGTCAGATACTGTTTCAAAACACAGGCCAGTGATCATTTTAATTGCCACCTCTATTTTATGCCTATACCAGAAACGTGAGGTTTTAGGAGTTACCTAAGTAAGAGGAGTCATGGTATATTCAAGACTAAAATACTTGGATTTCACTGTGGTAACAAGGATAATACTGGAGAAAGTATAAGGCAACACATAAGATTAAATATGAGAGCCATAGATAAGCTACACAGTCACAGTCAATTCAATCCAATCATCATAAAGTTCCTGACTGGGGCTGTTAAACTCCATGACAAACTGTGCACCTTCCACGACACAGTAATTCTGTTCCTCCTGCATTAGCTGGAATAATAAGCTACACAAGGAATTCATCACAAATCATTCAGGGAATTGCCCTACTATTATTTTCCCTGACAATCAATCTGCCACCAAAATGAATTAACTTTTAACCTAAAGTAGAGTACAAACTAAATCTCTGGGGAATGAACAAGGACAATGTGACCTAATTACTGCAGCTACTTTGCAAAACTGATTTCAGCTATGAAGGAGAAAGGTGGTATATTTATTTGACTGTTGGCTAAGCAGTAGAGATCTGGTTTTTCTTTAAACAAAGGAAAATAGATTAAAAGGAACTATGCTGATTCTTACTCATTCCCCAGAAAATTATTCATACAGACCACTTCTGGTTTCAGCCACCCTAAATGAGTTACTCCTTCATTAAGGCCTCGTGTCGCTCAAACCTAAACACAAACCTGGTCTGACTATCACCAATTTCCCACAGGTAATTAAATTAATTTTAGTGGAATTACTGCAAAATTTATTGGGAGGTAGAAATCTAGGCTCTGCACTCTACCAGGGCTAAGCATTAGTCCTGCAAGAGCAAGGTCTGGTTTTGCCCTACACAGCAAAGCCCCAGGACTTCCACTTATAGTAGGAGACCAGTCAGTCCCTCCTCAGAAGCCCTTCTAGCTCTAAGGTTTGAATATTTTTCAGACCAGAGACTGCTTTTAAAGGTGAGAGGAACAGGATGACACTGGGCAATTCCAAGGAAAGAAGTAACATATATGTGTATACGTATTTTTATAGACATACACATACATACATGCACATACACACAAGTGTTAATTAGCAAGGCTGAGAAACTTGCATGGTCCAAGTCCTTTCTCCAGGAACATATATCTTTGTTAATTAAATCACCATGAGCATCTATTTGATGACAAAGATTAACCCTTTCAATTTATAAGAGAGGTTCAAAAGCAATGCCTTTAAAAGCTTGGTTTTTGAACAGAAGAGGACTTAGAGACGTCACGTCTAAGGTGGCCCTTAGTAACAATTCTGTGTGCCCTGGTGTTTGGTGTGTCTGCACCTCTGAAAGAAATGGACTTAGGCACATTTTGCCAACATTGGAAAGAGCCTGATTGTGCCTTCAGGGGAGAGAGGTGGGCATGGCTTAGCACTGAGTGTGCTGCTGACACCACCCTGCCAAGGGGAAGGTGTGCAGAGCATCGAGAGAAAGGTGCAAAGCTCAAACCTGCAGCCAACATGTTGTGTTTCTCAGAAAAATGACTCTGCTTTAAAAGCAGATCCAGGCAGGATGTCTAGAAGCGTTCTCCCTTTCCTTGGAGCCCTCACAAGCTCATGCAGTGGCAGGGAGGACAGGCTGAGGGGCAGAAGAGCCACGACACACTCACCGCACTCGGGTACTGAAATTCAAACTTCACAAACGCATCCAAATCCCTTGGTGACACACCTGGGTGAGACAACAACCAGCCAATCCAAACAGCCAGTACAGACATTGTCATTGCATCTGTCATGTTGAGCAGGATTCTCAGGAGCACCCAACTGTTTTACAGCAGGACTCATGACCTGTCTCTTGACAACTGAAAAACCCATCCATCAAACCAAAATCCACAGGAAGTTGGCATCTAAAGGGAAACACCTGGGGTTTTTATGCTGTTAGTCCTAAGACAGTCTAGGACAGATGGTTTACAAGCTCCCAGGAACAAGGGGCTAAAAGCAGTAACACTGGCAAGGAGCAAACCCTGTCTCACTGAAGGGTCAAAATACACCAAAATGGTGCAAACTTAAGGCAAGCACTTGTAACAAAACAGGAGGTAAAAATGAAACCTTAACTATGACCCAGTTATGAGTGAACCCAGGACAATTAAAAGTTCTTCTCTCTGTCCACATGGATCCCAGATTCTCTTTATTCACCTGTCCGCTTTTTTTTAAAGGTTTTGAGGGGGCTTGAGCCCAAAACCTGGTTGTTTTGTTTTAATGAGTGCTGGCTCCTCAAGTGGCCTTCAAGATAGAGAAATCTCATTCCCCACTACTTTTCTTACCAACTTAAGAGGAAAAAGCCCACATGCCCTTTGGGGTACACACCTGGTGGGGCTGGGAGGTTTATCCCCCTGACAATAAGAAGGTGCATTTCTGTGCTGTTGAGATCAGAAAATATCCTGTGAAAAGAGAAAGACAAAAAAGCATTTTCATCCCATCATCAGCTGATCCACTGCCAGACCTGGATGCCACGGGTATTTGTCAGAGCTTTTTCAATAGTGCACTCCTGCAGAGACCATCTCCACAAAATACAGCAGAGGAAGGGAAGAGCACAAACAGAACTAAAAATATCTCTGAGGCCAGGAACAAAGCCCAGGAGGCAACAGGATTGAGGGAGAAACACAGAGGAAGGAGGAATGGCTGAAGTAACAGAATATAAGAGGGGAAGCTGGAGGCATTTTGAAAACAAAGAATCAGCAAGAGAAGATAGAGAACAACTTCTTCGTATTTAAGTTGTTGAGAATATCCTTTCAGGAATGCTGACCCTAATCCTGGATGCCACCCAGGTTTGCTGAAGCCCACAATTCCCAAAACAAGGGCAAAAGACCAGGAAAGTCATTCCAGCAGCCTGCCTGAGAAATCCTTTTGTTTTTGCACACCTTATCATTTTAAAGGTTCTTTCCTCAAAGTGATGGCTTGGAGGATCCATTCCTTGTGCTCGTGCAAGCTGTAGGATCTCCATGTCCTTTTTACAACCTTGTGCCAGTTTCTCAAACCTATCGAAAAAGGCAAAAAAACCCAGTAAAAAAACCACAGATGTGCTGGAAATCAAAGAGCACAGAATAACCCTCAGCCAGAGCTCAGAGCAACGTGGAGATGCAGGAAATACAGCTACTCACCCTTTCACACATGTACAAACTTTCCAACCCAAACCCCAGCATATTTAGGGGGTCAGGCAGACTCAAGCCTGAATAACCACTTTGGGGGATGACTGAAAGCTGGAAGCAGGCACTGGGTCTTACCGAGTCGTTTCGGCAACGTTTCCCAGATGCATGAATTGCTTGGAATACTGCAAACACCTCTGTCAACACAAACAAAACCAAACACAGATGCACTCAGTGATCATCACACACAGATTCATGACTGGCACAGTTCTGAGGTTAATGACAACCTAATTTAAGAAAAAACCAGGCATTTTCTCAAGTGACTCATGAATGTTCACCACCCCATTCCTCAAGTCCAAAGCACAGCATTTGTTTGAGCTGTTCTCCCTATTACTTTTTAATTACCTAATTTGTAGATATGAGGTTCACCTAAGACTATTTCCAAATTTGAGTGCTCATATTTAACAGTGATAATTTGACAGTCCCAAGCCTTCAAGCACACCCTCTGGCTTCAACTAGCCATACAATCCAACTCTGAAAGTTCTCCATTTTAGGACATGCAAAATCAAAAGTATTTTAAAAGAAAAACAAAAGACCCCACAGAAACAATGATGGGATTATAATATTAATAAATCCCAGAGAAATGTACAAAAGAATCTCTGAAACATTTCTAAAAAATATAAAATGGTCACCTCATGTTGGTCCTTCAGCAATTTTACAAGCTGTGCATAAACTTCATCTGCTTTCTGAGAGAGCCTGACATCTTCATGGTGTACAAAGATAAAATCACCCTCATCATCTGTAGGAGGTGATGGCAGCTGCAACACAAGAACACCACATTTCAGAACCCTTATAGGGAATAGTAAGCACTGAGATGTCCAGGAATATAAAATGAAGCAGATAATTAACAGTCCTACTAACCTTGGAAATATCAACAGTTTTGCCAGATTTTGCTTGCTCAATCTTTAGGTCAAGGCCCTTTGCTGTTCTGAGATAGGTCTTCGCCTGTTCAAGGTTGTTTTCCCTCTTTGCTTTGATGGCTGCCTTCAGGTACTGCTTCTTTCTGTTCTCCAGAAATTCCAGCTGTTCCCTAACTGAAAAACAGTTGTACAGAAACACTCACTCACCTGACACTGCCCCTGAAACAGGTTCACCATGTTCAGTTTACAGCCAGGAAAAGATCAGTGAAAGTACAGATGTCAAATCAGGACATTTCCTTACTGCACTCAACTGTTTCCTGGGCACTTGCAATTTCAAGCATTAAAAAAAGAAACAAGCTTCCTTGTTGAATGCCCTCCTTCATCAAAAAAACTTCACACCACTTCACAAGTGTCATAAGAGTTATTACAGCCCCTAATTTGCAGGCCTGAGACAGAGGCCAGCACAGCTGATCAGTCCACAGCAGAAGCAGAATCCAAACTTTCAGCTCTTCGTGTTAACTTCTAAAAACCAGCAAATATTACAAGCATCATCTGGAGTAATTTCTTTCCTCTCCCCTTATCTGTCAGAAAAGAACCCTGATGAACCAATGTGCAGACCCACTCAGACATATCCCCTCTGCTTCTTTGTAATCCCTTGCTCTCTTAGTTTCTTATTAATGCCCGAGCCTCTTCTTTCCTTGCCAAAACAGTAAGGACAACCACACCAATGAGATTGCTTTACATTGTATAGGTTAGTGCATCAGTCAGCCAGGCAGTTCTACTTCACCCTGAGGGAACTACCCAGGGCAGAAGGGAAGGAGGATGGGATTACAGCCAAGGCACCAGCGAGAGCCTGAGCACTGTGTGAGTGTGACCAAACCACACTGTGAGGTGCTGGCTGTCCCTGACTATCTGTACAATTAATCTTGTACACACAACTGCTCAGTGACCTTAGCAAGGGGAAGAGTAGAGATTGATGAAGCCCTGCCTGCACTGCCAGCCTGAAATCCTTGGGTGAAGCACCAGGCAGAGAGCTCGCTCTGATGTAGGGAGCTCCATGAGATCAATGAATAATTCACACTGGCAACCCGTCCCCTTTAATGAGAGTATATGGAGAGTTCAGCTGTGAGCAGAGTTAAACATTATCAATCGATACACTTGTTGGATCAAAATTAATTAAAAACCTAATCAGCCTTATAATTACACATGCTGTCTCTGTGAAATAAAGCTGCATGGCTGGTCTGGGTCTGCCCTCCAGCACACACACACTGAGGCTCCTGTCAGAGGAAATCTGTGACACACATTCACAGGCTCTCACACCTAAACTTTAATGATAAAGTCTACACCAAACTAGAGCAAAGAACTTGCATGTGGAGCACTGGGAATGGTGATCCCTTCACTCACCAGCTGGAGGGAGACGATCCATTGACTCTGCCTTGTCCAGGGTGGAGGATGATGCAGCTCGTTTCAGATGCTCAGGAGAGCTCTCCTGAGCCACAGCAGATGGAACTGGAGTTGGCTTAACAACCTGAGTTGGCTTCTTGGCAACTGGGGCCTGGGGCAGAGGCTCATTCTAGCAAAACAAAAAGAACTGCATAATAAATGCATAAAATCTATTCCAGAGTCGAGGACAGCATCTCAAGCATCAACAACTATGGTTATCACTGTATCAGCCTTCTGGTATCCCTTTCAAGGGGAGCATAGCATTCCAGACAGCAAATTTTAACTTCTGGAGGTTTATGAGCCAGGCCAGGCCAGCAGGTAGCCAACCTATGCAAACATTAACCCTCCACTATAGATGGAATAAAAGGAATGTTCAACAAGGCAGTGATTTTTAAAAAGCAGAGGCATGCAGAAAATAAATCACCCAGGAATTCTCTCCAATAAAAGCTACTCCAGTTGAAAGCACAAACAATCAGCAACCAAATCCAGAGAGAGACAGAAATCAAACCAAAGTCTAAATGCTGGTGCAGCCTGACAAAAAGCAGTAAGTGTTGAACATCGTGGGAAAGAACAAACACAGGAAGCTACTGGGATGCAGGATAAAAGTACAGATTTAAGTACTTTAGAACAATGTAAAGGAGTGGTGAGGACCCAAAGTGTTTGCTTTGAAAATAAAATCTACGTACATGACAGCTATGGAAGAGCCAAACCCTGCACTCAGACTCTGTAGGTACTGACTGTAATAACATCTCATCTCTCTTGTCTCCCCTACACTACAAAGCAAACTGAAATTACTACTGAGATCCCGTACTCCTCAGACTTTTGGGAAATGCATTTCATCTCAGTACCCTTACCTGGAAATCCAGTGGCCTCATCTCTGCATTCCAAAAGAGACAGTAACTGAGTATTTACACATCCTACCAGGGAACACTAACCTCCTCCTCCTCATCATTCTCCTCCATGTTTGCCAGCTTGCTGGCACTCTCCAGAACAGCAGCGATTGTGCTGCCACCATCCGCTGCTGCAACACCAGGAAGAGGGGGAAATCCTGTCAAGGAAAGGAACACAGAAGAGAGAGTTGAATAAGCCCTATGGTATGTCTTCCATATTTCTTGTTTACTGTAAAGCTGTTTCTATCCAAATACCTATTATCTAATGTATTTTAGAATTCAGTCTAATTAGACTGAGGTCAAGGCCACAAAGCCTTGCTAGATCAAGTCCGAGTGGTGGGCTTAAGATCAGATCTCTCACAGACAGCCAGCTTAAGGGGATGATAGTAAAATGATGCAATAACTGAGCAGTTTTCCAAGCTGAGCAACTGGCAGCCAGCCAAGGAACCTCACAACCTCAAGACTTCAGTAGTAGAGAAGCCTCCAGAACCAGCAAAGAATTTAGTCTCATTTTTTCCCCCTCTCACTGCCGCCTCATCTTAGCAGGCACAGAGTCCAGCAGAAAATCAGTGCTACCCCCAGAGTAATAAACAATCCACTGCTGACAGCTGGGTAACACACTCAGTCTCTGCTAAAAAGCTACTGCAATGCAGAGGTAGCAAACTAAGGCAGAATCACAGGAGCTAAATGAGAAGTGTATAAAGAATATTGCTCTTCATTGTTTTGTCATCCTTCTAAGGATGGGAGGAAGACTTGATGGAAGATAAACTCACTGCCACATGACCAGTTTAGTGTCAGCTTCAGAAAACACAGATCCAGAGCCACTACTAAAAAATGTCTGTTAAGATTTCTCTCATTTAATATGTACCAAGTATTCTTGCTGCCAGTCGCATGAGAAGTGTTAACAAACAGTGACTAAACTGCTTCTAAACCCAGAGATGGCTGCCACAGCACAAGTCTGAGGTACTCAGGCAGGCAGAACAGAAAATCCTGTGCCTCTGCCCCATGTGACATTTGATCCATTGCTCAGCAGCATTTCTGTTTCCAAGGAGTCCAAGGCTGGTGCTCATCACCACCCAGATGCCATGAAGGGCACTGCCATCCCAGGATAATTCACTGCTGCTTTCAGTGACTGCCTGATAATTGTCTTCAATGTAAATCATGTGGCCTCTAAGTGATGGCTGAAAAATATACAGCTGATGTGCAAGGACACTGAGCAGTTCTCCATATTTCCATAAATCTGGAGAACCTCACTCTTATAGAAACTGGTATTTACCAAGAAAGGGATCATGTTCTGGAAAAAGGGATGTTAAACTGCCTTTCAGGGACAGCTTTAAAGCAGGGAACCTTCAAAGCCACACACGACCTGACAAAGCTGGCAGTGCCTACTTTACTACGACTGCAGTGCTGGCCACTGCCACATTTGACAGTGACAAAGCCACCACAAGGTCCATCTCTATCCTCCAACTTAAAAAATCCAGGCACAGCTTTGCAGTGCTGAGTGCATCCTTCAGAAGAACACATCAGGCCCAAGATAAAAGGAAAGATGTTTCCTAGGGGAGAAATGGTATTATGCAAATGAGAGGCAGAGCATTCACAGATGACCTTGCCCAAACTTTACCAGACACAAAACTCTGTGTTCTGAAGAAGATAAATAGGACACAGTGTGTCAAGAAACAGGCTCAGCTGCTGCCTCTGTCACTGTCTAAGTGTGACCACAGGCATGATCTGCTTCATCTCTGCAGACTTTTACCAGCCAGGAGAGCTGCAATACTGATCTGATGTTACAAGGAGATATTCATTAGATATAAAGTTCTGAGGCACCTGACAGGAATCAAAAGAATGGGGGACATCAGGAAAATTTTTTCACTCTTAAAAACCTCTTTCCAGCAAAACTAAGAACCCAAATTTAGTCTCTACTCTAGGAGGACTGACACAGAGGATAGACAAGTAAGAATTTTAGCACCTGCCTATGGTGAAGTTGTTTAACTTTTCAAACAGTGCCAGTTTTAAGCTCCCATACCAAACAGGCAGTCAATATGCAGGAATATTCACTAGTGTCAGTGTTTGGGAGCATATTAATAAAACGTTTCACAATAGCATCAGACACCAAGGCCAGCTACTCACTGAGAAAAAGGAGGAGCTGTTCCACAGGATGAGGAGGCAATATCTGCACAGCCCCTTCAGAGTCTAGCACGTGTACAAAAGTTTGGGCATTAAGATGTTTTACATTCACACTTACCAGGAGGAACAGGTAGCTCAGAAAAATTCACTTTTCTCCCTGCCTTATGGGCTCTTATGGCATCCTGGTATTGCTGCAATCAAAGGCACTCAGTAAGACACAAACCAGAGCTGACTATGAATTAGCAATCATCTGTATTTAACCAGCATAAACACTGTACAAGACTCAGTATTTTACTACAATATGTGCATTGTCTCTATTTCTTCCTCCGAATGCTTTCCAGCTTCCCCACTGGACCTCTTCTCAAACAGACAGACAATACACAAATTATTTCAGCCTTGAAAAAGTCTTCAGCAAGAGAACTGATTCAAATGGCCTTGCTGGCTGCAGAGAGCCACAGCTCACTTTTACCTTGGCTATCCTGTCGTGCATCCTGCCCTTGCGGTCGTCCCCGCTGGCTTTAGCCTGAGCTGCTGCTGCCCTGTACTTCTCCAGCCGCTGCTGCAGCGCCTCCAGCACCGTCCTGGGCTGCTGCAGGGACTCTGCAAAGCACACACAAAACAAAACACTACAGCATAAACATTTCAAAACACACTGGCTGCCTTCTTCCTCCCCTTCCTCCACCTTCTTCAGAGAACACCACTGCAAAGTTTCACTACAAACACTGCTGTTCTAAAGAAAGTTTATTAACTTTTATTTCCATCGCTGACCCAGAAAAAAAGGAGAGTGGATCAGCAGCAAACAATACTCAGGAACATCAGCCAGGTTTACTCAATCCTGCTGAAGTCCAGTGGGAGAGGTCAAACCTTAAAGTGCTTCCCAGCTGTGCTATTTTCATGATTTACTAGAGAAATGCAAAAGTCCTACCTGAAGCTTCTTGGGTCTGAGGTTCAGGTGTTGCAAGATCCTGGGAACTTCCCACCCGAGGTGGTACTTTCTGCTTGGATGCATCTTGTACATGTCCCAAGCTTTCAAGATCTGCCAAGCAAGGAAAGCAGGAAGTTTCACAGCATGTTCCATACACAGAAATTACTGCTGCATGTCACTCAGAAAACCATCAACTTGATCACATCATCTTCCTGAAAGCTTTTTGGCTTGCAAACAGTATCTTCATGGCTAGCTAAGTCTAAGGTTCCCACTATCCACAGAACATGCTTTATAAGAGAAAATCTCAAATGCTGGTTTAATTTAGGTTAGGGCTGCTTGAGGGGGAAAAAAAAGTAAAAATAGTTCAAGTATTCTAAGAATTCTCTCCCCCAAAATATAACTTGGTATCTTGGCAGATGGAAAGAGTGAACCAGTCTGCTAATTGACTAAAATATTCTAGTAACAAAAGATGTGCAGAAACTCCAGTTTCTCATCTTGTGTAACACTGGGTATTTCAGAAAACTACAAGATTATTTGCTGCAAAAATCACGTACTTTTTAAGGCAAGATTATGTCCTGGGTGAAGTTTCTCAGTAATGCCATTTAGTGACCAGTAACTTGAATCATGAACCTCATGATTTACTAAAATAATCTGCCATTTCATTTCTTAGGATAAAATAATCTACTAAAATAAGCTGTAAGGCTGCAAAGATGAAATATTAATTACTGGTGGGGATATTGCATCTACTTAAAAACCCACCAAACTCTCTCTTACCAGGACTGAGGTATCTTCAATACTGATAACTTGCTTTAAAAATCAGACTTCAGTGCACAGCAATCTATTTGTTAATCTGAATGTTATGAACTTCAGTTGAAGCACACAGCACTATCAAACATTACAGTAAATTTTAAGAATGTGCCATTATCCTTCTTTCCTTTTCTTCACTTCAAATACTGGCTGCTATTATCTGCACTTATAAAACCAGGAATATCAGACATCAATACTTGTTTGAACTTGTAATTCACAGAGAGTAACTTCAATATAACTTACTGATAACTCATTTCTCTTCACTGATCTTGACTAGATTGTGAACATGCAGTGAGCCTCAGTCCCAAATGATCTCCAGTTCTTTTAACAGTTTTGCAATCAAATGCAGAATCATTTCATTACAGCATAGAGAGACTTCTGGAAAGGTTTCCTTAAGATAAGCCTTACCCTGAGGAGATGGAGGCATATTCTCGAGGTCTATGGGCTGCCCACTGTCCAAAGCTTCCAAAACCACATTAAATTTCTAACACAGAACAAAACNTCCACTGCCAGAAACTCAGCATTCCATGGACAACTGAGACATTCAGCAGGGAAGTTCCAACATAAGCAGTGCATTGCTACACAACACAAACATCAGGGAAGATGCAGCATTAAACCAGGGCTGCACCTGCTTCTCCTCTCAGATCACAGTACCTGTTTCCACAGCAGGACCAGCAGCAGCACGACCTTGCAGAGACTCTGATTCCAAATGCTCCCTTGCCTCAGGAGAGCCCTTCTGCTCATCATCTGCAGCAGACTCAGCTTTATTCTCTGGTGAATCCCCTGAATTCTCTAGCTCCACTCCTGTGGCTTCAGGTACGTAAGAAGAACTTTTTCCTGTTGCAACAGGAGGTGGCATTTCTTCCTCATTGATTTTTTTGCCTTTCTTCACTGCAGCCAGCATGGTTTCCAGTGTCTGGCACAGAAGGGAACAACAGAGTCAATAAGCATTTTCATCAAACGTGTTACTAACATAAAATCATTAAAAGACAAATTCATACCCTTACACACGACAGGCTCTGTCACACACACCACCACAGACTGCTGCCCTTCAGCTCCCTGTTTTCCTGCAAGGAGAACTTCAGTGCCAGTGGCAGGTGCCCAGTTACCAGAGCAACACAGTGCAAAGGCCTTGCTACCCAAACCAGGTAACTGCAAGCACTTCAGCACCCAGAATTATTGGAGAGCTGATGTGATCCACTCAGTTTTGTCACAGAAAGTCACCAGGGGAGCCATTTATACCAACTGTAGATGGATTTTGTGCGTCTTTAAAACATAGTAAAATATGCTACTCTGAAATGTCACTGCCTACATGGATCCAAGGAAGGAAGGGGTCTGCAGACCTATTTAATGCAATGAGAAATGCCATTAAATACTAACAAAGGAAATGGAGCTTCAGCTCACCCCCTATGGGCAGGAGCTCTCAACCATCTCCAACTTGGGTTAACTGCTGCTCATTGTTTAAAAACCCCTCCTCCACCCCAAATATTACCTTCCTCAGTATTTTTATTTTTTAAATTTAATTTGAGGTTCAGACAAAAGATCACCAAGCATTTCAAGCCAAAACAAAAGTTTTACTTCTTTCATCTTCCACAGAAACTGAAATGGAAGCACAGAAAGACAACAACAACAAAATCTCATCAGTGACAGAATCACTGCTGGGTTTTTTTAGCCATGGCATTGTTTGACCTACTGAGTAACAGTGGCAGAGATACTTTGAAATGACTGCATGTGAGATTGGGGTTCAGACCAGCAACCCACAGGCAGCTCCCTCTTCTTCGTGTGGGGGTGACAGACTGACTGCAAGTGGAATTAAATACTGAGATTAAAGTTCACAGTTCCAAGAACTACATATAAGAGAGAACTCTACACCATTTGTTGACATGTCATTTTGCTAATTAAGCAGCTGTGAGCTGTGAAGTAAGATCTGGTCTATTATCCTCAGTTACACTGCTCAGGCACAGGGAAACTCCCTGCCCTGAAAAATAAAGGAAGTGGCACAGTGCACTAAGCTCATAACTGGATGGAATAGCTGGTTTGCCCATCCCTGTGGCTCTCAGAAAGGCCAGGTGGTTTTGTGTACATTCCTGTCAGAACTGGCAGGCAGTGGACACACACAGACATCTTTCCTGCACTTGTCCTCCCCTGGGTTTGGCCTCAGTTGTTCCCTTTGTATCCCGAGACACCTGGTAGCCAGTGAGCCATTACATCCTGCTCCAGAGCACAGCTCTGAGCTGTACAGCTTTGCTGCTGCCTGAGGTGAAGCAGGAGAGCTGCTGAAAGCAACGGGGAGAGAAAGGCCCTGGGCAGCAGTAAACAAGCACTGCAGCTCTGTGCAAGCACGCCACCTGCCTGGAACCACGAGAGGCTGGAGAGACTCTTTGCTGCAGTTCTTAATTGCCTTCATCAAAAATCCTACTCTATTTCTTTTCAAGCACAGCCAACACACTCAGGGAAAGGCATCACCTCCCTTTGTCTGACAGAAGTGAGTGGAAGGTTTGTACCTAAGGGAAGGCAGCAGTGATGAACTGCAAGGTGTCTGCGCTAGGAAAGCTCCTAAACTTTGCTTCATGGTACCACTGAGTAGTCACCACAGGTTAAATTCATTTTCAGGCAGGCAGGTTTAACTTTAGCTTGTACCACAAGCCCTGCCTCCAGCTACCACCTGCCACATTCAACAGAAACAAAGCTGATGCACAGAAGGCAGCTGAAGCCAGACTTTATCTGTGTGTTTGCTGCACCAGGTGGGTAGTCAGTACCAACAAACTTTTTTAAAGTAACACCAGGTAGCACATGAAGATTTCACTTCCCTGTCAACAAACACACTCCTGGGAAGACCACACTTCAGAGAGCTGACTTTGCCTCCCCCTCACTCACACCCTGATGATCCCAACTCACCTTTAGGCCTCTCTCGTATCGCCGTATTTTGGCGCTTTCCCCTGACTCCTTCGCGTTAGAAATCGCAGTCCTGTAGTCAGCAATTCTCCCCTCCAGCGTCTGCTGTAGCTCACTGGTAACAGCAGGAAGTGAGGAGGTCTCAGAAAAAACAATAAAACAAATCAAGAAAACTTATTTCATCCAGCTAGACGAGTTTTCCCACCGCACTGAAAAACAAACACTCCTCTTCGACACACACACACACAACTGCTGTGAACTGCGTGCAGGAAGGAACAGCCCCCGAAACAGAGCAGCGTTTGTGCTGTGCTAACAGGCCCTGCATCCACCTCGGGCTCTCTCAAAAGCCTCACACAGAAGAATGGGTGGAGAGACTTGGGAAACTCTCCCTCACAGGGTAATTGGAGCCATGTGGTCGGCGAGTAGGTGAGGAGAACAGTAAAGTCTCTCAAACCCCACACAACAGAGGGTGTGAAGAGGTATTTTGGCACAAATCTTGACTTATTCTTTTCTTATTTTTAAAATATGCTTGTTTGCTCCCTTCTGGGCTTCAACCTGGTTTTACAACAAGAGTTCTTTTTCCTCCTCCTACAGCCTGGAATTAGTTCAGTGACAAAAGCAGCCTAAGCAAAGTCGTGAGTAGCTACTTACAAACTCTCCACAGCCACAGAGACCCTGCAGATGGCTCCTGATGTAATTATTGCCATTATCTCTATAGAAACCCTCTCAATCCCATTTACTAATGGGCCCAGTGTACAAGGGCACTGGAATCTGTGGCACACAACTGAAACATGCAGTGACTGAATAAGACACTTGACTGCATGAGGACTGACAAATTAAGCTGAGACAGATTATGCTACTGAAAAAAAATCCAAAACTATGTCAGAGATGCTGAGTTATAACATGTCTCATGATTTCAGCACACTGCTCAATACTCTTAGGGAGAAGATATGAACTCTGGAAGCCTGAACTGCAGTCTGCATGCTCCTATATATAATGAGGGACAAGACATGCTTGAGCCCAATTGTTTACCTCTTCAATTCTATGCTAACATCAAAATTCATCCTTGGAACAAAGCAAAAGGATCTCCTGCAGCCATACAGCACTAGTTTCCCCAGAGGAAACAGCAACAGTGAAGTGTTTCCTTCCTTGGAAGACAAGATCTCTCTAGATTTTTGATAATGATCCTCATACAAGCCACGTGACAACAGTTCAGCAAAACTGTCAGAAACATGAAGCCCATTCCTACCTGTGATTGCAGTTCAAGTAGTTCATCTTCTGGTTCAGCTGGGGATGGTTCTGTTGTTGTCATTTCATCCTCACCGCTTCCTGTCTCACCTTCCTCCCCCAGAACTTCTTGCAACTCTGCCTAAAGTAAAAGCCAACAAAAGGCTTTTCCTCAAAATTTTCTCTGTCCTCAAAAGACAAAAATAAAATCAAGTCTCAAGTTTCAAAAGCTCTGGACAGATCTTGAACCCAAATGAAGAGTCTGAAGATCTTCTATTCCAGTATTTTTTAAATTCAATTTTATTTTATATTATTAATTTAAACTGGTTCTAGATACCACTGAAAAGCCACACTGTAGCCCCAGGATCACCACACAAGTTTGTGGTTGGAGATTTGAAACAGGAGAAGTTCAGAGCAATACTTTTACAAAGATTATGCAAACCTAAATTTGAAATTTCCAAAGATCCTCTACTAGCAATGGCAGTCGAAAGCACTGCTTAACACTCCCTCCCTAAACCCTGCCAGTTAGATGAGTCACTGAAACAACAAAGACTTTCCTGAGGTGTTCTCTCAGGCCAAACACTACTTGAAGCAGTAGCAAAATGGTGGCAGACACCACTTTGAGGAGACTGTCCCTGGCTGACATGGAGTGGGAATCCTCCTGTTCCCTCACTTCTCTAAGTCCCTCACACATATAAGTGTTAGGAAGCTCTCTTACTCTGCTGTGTGGGGGGATGGATCCTGCAAAGACTTGCATCTAATGGTGCTTCTGCAGTATTTTAGCTTCTCACCACAAAGTAAACAGACATTTTGGCTAAATGCAGTTCGGTTAAAAAATTACAAAAATACATACTAAAACTCTTTGCTAACAGTTATGCATACCAACAGGTCTGTATCTTTCTCCAAGTCTTCATCATCTGCATCTTCCTCCTCATCTTCATTCAGGTCCTTCATACACTCTGCAGCCATCTTTTCAATATGATCCATGGGCAGAGGAGCTGTAAAAGGAAATCCCAAGGAGACATAAACCCTAAGGAACAGCTATGCACTCACTGGGTATAAATCCTAAAGGAGCTGCTACCAGCTGAAAGAGAGCAGTGACCTGCCCTCTTGTGCCTCCTTTACTGCACAGTGTCATAGGTAACTGAGAGTACATTTATGGATAAAGGGCAAAGCCTGGGAAGTGAACATCCAGAAAAAGCAGCACTGGTGTTTCTGCAAGTGACAGTCAAGGCAGGCAGTAAGACATTTGCACATTTTCTGCACGGCTGTCTCGTGATGATGAGATTCAGCCTTTTCCAAATTTTTTTGGCTCCTTCATTTTGCAATTTAGCTTCTGGTCTTCATCCTGAAAACTCTACTTAACTCCTCATTGTTGAGTTCTCATCTGTGCTTCATCCTGTGCCAACCACATCTTCCTAAACTTTCAACTTCCTCCACAGGCTCTCAAAGGTGAGGCTGTTTGCCCACAAATCCCAACTGTCCATGTAAATGCCTCTGATACTTCCCTATGCAGACACATGACTGTGACTCACCAGTGGCAGTAAAAGCTGCAGAAAATACAGGTCTTCAGAACAGAGCTCTACAGTCAATTTAAATGGATCCCACTCCCTGCATTTGCTGAATCAGCTGAAAATTAGCCCAGGTACAAAACTGTTTCTGTTCAAATAATCTAATTCACCCCATCAGTGCTTCAGTATTTGCATCAAATACACTGCTCATAGATTTGACCCTCAGCAAAACTTCAACTTGGACTGCAGGCTACATCCAAAGCCAAGTGGCTGTACAGAAAACTCCAGTAGAGGCAAAAAATCTAATCAAGCCTCCTCAGCTGTTTTTTCAGCTCTAATCCAGTGCAGCAACATGAGGCCACAATTTCAAACACGTGAGTGGGTGCCCAGCTGGCACTTATCAGAGACGGCAGGGATCTCTGGGCTTAAGATGTTCTAACAGTGCAGCTTTTGCTGCAGGAGGAGGCCATTCCTCCACACCCAATCAGAGCTCTAGGATGTAATCCAGGAGGGAATTACTGCACCCTGTGCTCAGCCAAGAGCCAAGCACATGAGTTGTACTGGATCCCTTTTTTCTGCCCTTTCCCAGAGAGGATCAGTTTCTCCCCTGTCC
This sequence comes from Drymodes brunneopygia, assembly GCA_013400955.1. Classification (NCBI taxonomy): domain Eukaryota; kingdom Metazoa; phylum Chordata; class Aves; order Passeriformes; family Petroicidae; genus Drymodes; species Drymodes brunneopygia. The sequence continues at coordinate 180,590 of VZTZ01035898.1, read as the reverse complement.
TCACCATAGCTCCTCCTCTCCAGGCAGTGGCTCCCACCACTGCACTGGGCCAGGTCTCAGGAGTCCCCAGTGCCAACTGCTCATCCTCCATGAGCTTCTAACCCATACACTTCCAATTCTAACAGGAAAACAGAATAGCTGCACATTACTTTGGAAAATCCTTTTTAAACCACACATTCAGAAGGCACAGTGTATGTTAGGAACAGTAAATGTTAATTTTGCACTGCCTGAAGTTTCATTTTCCTCTTATGAATAAAAACATCAAAACAACACAATAAGTGACATAATGAAGGCAAGAGGAAAGTCAGCTCTTTAAAAGCTGACAACAATTCAAGAGCTCCTGACACACAGATCCACCCTCAAAATACTATTCTGTATGTTTTAGTCATGAGAAACCTATGTCCAATGGCAGAAGTTTTGCTGTTTTGCCTATCTGCACAATTATGCTTATTACCTTTAAGAGTTTACTAAAATTTTGAAATCTGGAGAGTGGAAATTATTTAGAATTTAGTTTCAGATACAAACACGTCCTCTGTTATCAGCTGCAGTGCTTATAGAGTCACTTTGCCTAAACATTTCAAAATTCTTCATCTCCCTGCTGCTCCATGTGAAGCCCCTTCAAATAATACAGTTAAATTACTGCAGAGCTGCAAATAAGGCTGTAGGTGCACTAACCCTTCCTTCCTGCACCTGCTCACACACCTGTAATCAAATGCAGGTCCCATTTTCCTTGTCCCACCACAACCACTGGCTGCCAGGACAGCTCCCAGATAGGCAGGGAGCACACCTGGTTCAGCTCCCCCAACAACACAGGTTTGTTTCTGCAGCTGAGTTCCTGAACCAGCTCACCCTGCAGCTCCACAAACACGGACATGCTCAGAGGCAGAGCATGCTCACTGGAGTGTCCCTCTCAGCAGCAGCCTTGTTTTCTGGTAGATTACAGCAATCCTGTAAAGCACTGCAGAGCTGCATGCAAACACTACCAGACAAAATTAACAAGATTTTAATACCTAAAGTAGTATTAGAAATGGTAATAAACCGTTCCTAGAGACACTCTAACCTGTGTAACACAAGCTGCGGGATTCTCCAAGTAATTGCATCAGTATTTGCCTCTGAAAAGGGGATTCAGTTTTGGTTACAGACTCCAAGTAACTAAAAATATAATGCTCATTATGTAAAATCATTCTTCAAACAAAAACAGAAGAATGACCACATGACAAACAACCCACCCTCCACAAGAAACACAATTTCCCTTCTGAGATCATCTAGCGCCTACTAAACCTTTTTATGACTTCATGTGCTAAAAAAGCAAGTCTTAATTTAGTCATTAAATGGGCCAGCCCCCATAGATCTTTTTTCTATGTCTACAAGAGCATCAACAAAAAAAACTTTCACATTGTTTGTGGAGAAACAAATTAAACCTTTCAAAGTAAAGGAAACAGCAGTAGCAAATTCAGCTTCTACCAGAGATAAAAATTTAGATAAATTTAAAGATTTTTTTTGATAAATAATAAATTTAGACAAATTTATTAAAGGTAAATAAAATTCAGATTCTTCTACTTACTTTTCACCTTTGGTTTTGGTTTTCCTTCTTTCACTTTTGCTCCTGTGATAGCAGCAAGCTCTGCTTCAAGGTCCCCATCATCCTCACCTTCCCCTGCACCCAGCAGCATCTCTTCAGGATTGAAATCCACAAACAGCCCCAGCTGCAGCCAAGAGAAAATAATACAGAATAATAAAAAACCCTACAGTTAGAACAAAGATGACACTCAAAAATATCACAGTGCATGGATTATTTAGACATTTTCATGCATTCTGAATTTTGTTCTTATTTTTTTACACACCACTTCTATTACCACAACAATGCATACCAGGCACCCATAATCCTGTAAGGTACATAAATCTTAATATCCCACAAATATTCCCTTTAAAACTTTACACAAACTGTTTCTTGAAATCAATCCTATTTAACAGTCTGACATAACAAGGTAGAATAAAATGTTTGTTTTACTGAGCCTCATGGAGTAGATACAATCAGGGAAGTTCAGGACAGTGCCTGTAACAGCTAAGCTAAAAAATATTCACTTATCGTTCACACACAACAGGTCTGACATGTGCAGAGACTTCACCCTTATCTCTTGAAGGAGCTACATTTATAAACACACAACTGTTCTGTCTTCTTCTTACATCAGTTTCTAAACCTCACAGAACACACACACAGAAACAACCATTAAAACTCAGCAAAGCCCACACTGCACTGGAGAAAACCATCAAACTGGCTGGCACAGATCATCAGCTAAGAGATAACATCTCAGGGAACAATATTAATAACAGTAATCAGGATATGACAGTAAGGGTTATCACTCTTGTGGCAAAACATTCCAAAATACATCAAAGGAATCTCTGGGGTCTTAGTCCAAAAGGTATTCTTATAAAGTGCCATTTTATCACAATTTCTGTATTTCTGGTTAAGATACTAACTGCCCCGGAAAAAAATAAATTATCTTAAGTATGCTAAGATATTTTATAAACATGAATGAACTGAATTAGATTCATCCTATGAGGTAGGTGAAGCTTTCATCAGACTTCTCCAAAGCACAAGCCCTTATTGATCCTCACATGGCCAAGGAGGCAGGACTTCAGCTTCTCTCCAGCACAGAAAAAAACATCAGCTGTCATTATTCTGAGGGTCAGCAATCTCCCGTCTCAGGGATCTGAAATGCTTCAAGAAGCTGCCTGTCAGTTTATAATTTATTGTAATAATATATTTTTTTAACCCAGTAGGAATTGAGGGGCTGGTGGCTGCTGCTCTGAAATATCCTGTGCCCCTCTTTGGACCAGTTTATAATCCTAAAGGAGAATGTGAAACACAGAGCTGAGAAACACTGGTTCCAAGGGCCAGCAACAGCATTCATAATCAGCAGTAGTTGGTTTCCTAGCCCTGATCCTGCCCTTGACATTCTATAAGGCACTGGGCAGATCAGTCAGCCACCCTCTGCCTTCTCCATCTCCCTGCTGTAAAGCAAAACTGAAGTATTTGCAGACTTGGCTAGAACAGAAGGAAGGTGAGGACAAGATGTGAATAGGAAATATTTATAATGGTGATCTAAAGATTCAAGTTCTGTGGAAGACACATAGACCTTTCACCAATGTGCAGAAAGGATCAGGAGCACACAGGATCTGTTCATTACCACACTGCAAATGTGCACAGCAAAGGAACTGCAGCAAGCAAAGAAGTCAAGAACAGAATCCAGCAGTTCTAGCTCCAAGTCCCAATCCATTCAATAAGGAACATTTCCAATGAGATTAATAGTATCGAAGAAATATTTAATAAAACAGAAAAAGTAAGTTATAAAAAACTTGCAGTTGATACACTACACAACACAAAACCATTTTAAACCTAATTAATTTGAAAGTGAACAAGCCATTTGTTTCAAGAAGCAGTCATCCATGCTCTAAGAATAATTAACTGTATTGAATTAAAAATTAGTAAAATACATTAATCAGATCCCTGATTTACTCTCTATCTTTTCAGAGTGAGGCTTCTTTTTTTTTTCCCTGGAAGGAGGAAAGATATTTTTACCTTTTATCTTCTCCCCTGCTCAGACGAACTAAGTTATACACTATATCTCTCACCGAGCTGTGCAAACTTTCACACTGGAGCCATGGTGACATTATGGATCACTAATTACAGCATTCTGCCTTCAGCATGAAAATACTGGTTCCTAAGAAGTCACCAAAAGAGAACATCTTAGCTATTCTTTCTATTCTAATATCCTCTTCCAATCCCTTTTCACATTTCTCTATATCCTTACCAATTATCGCACCTGTTACTTGCCTCTAAGGTTTCTGAAATTCCATTATAGTTCTAACACATTCTTTACCCCTAACTACACTGTTTTTCTGTCACTTTTCTACCCAGAATTTTGCCTTGACTGTATTTCTAATTCTGACAGTCGCCTGACTTCCTACACCTGCCAACCATGACTAAATCATATTTCTCTCCACAGGACTTCTGAAACTACATGCAAAGGTAAATAAGTACCCAAAAAAACCCCAACACACAGACACATCTGAACTCACTTTTACCTACAGGAA
>VZTZ01035898.1:0-176055 GCA_013400955.1 Drymodes brunneopygia | reverse complement strand
GGCCCGCCCGCGGCCCCGGCGGCAGCGCGGCTGCGCGGAGGGGCGGGCCCGGCCCGGAGCCACGGCCCCGCTTCGGTCCGAAGTGTCCCCTACACACACCCCCGGCACCGGGGCAGCAATCCCCGATAGTGATCGATCAGACGAAGGAGTTCTGTGTTTGAATGGCACGATTCCTGCGGTATTGTTACAGTCTCCTCCATGCCAACATAGAGCCTGGATTGCAAACTGGAAGTTCCTTGTAATTATGCGAGGAAGGAAAGTTTAAGCACATTTTAATGATGCCTTTCGTTGAGTAGAAAAGTCACTGAGGAAAATCTACACAGTATACCAGACTCCATGAGTCTTAACAACAAAAAAATAATGATGCAAGTAATCATTTCAAATAACCCATTTTGAATAATCCATTCCAAGTTTGTACACCTCAATTAAAAGGGGACCAGCTACCAGCATTTAAAAATACTTCAAAAAAACAAATAGTTTGAAATATTTAAAATGCTTAGAAATTCATTCTTTATTATTAAAAAAGAGTGCTTTAATACATCAAATAAGCAAAGCATTTAAAAAAATACATTGCACTATTTCCATTTTATCCACAATTAAAAAAAGATAAAAATAGACGGTATTTAAAATATTTATACATACTAAAAGCAATAAAATCTCTTTTGCTTTATTCCTCCTTGAGTGCATACATGACATCGTCCTGGCTGAGGTTCAGTCGCACCCGCACGTGGAGATATTTATTGCTGGCCTCCACCAGCAAGAGCCTGCAGGCACCAAGCCTTGAACAAATTGCCATGATTTCTGACACTGTGGGGCTCTGCACTCCTTCCATCCTGCACAGGGCCACGTGGTGGTGGTAGATCTGATGAAAAAGAGGAAAGGACACAGGTTATGTGTCCTGCCTGCTGCAACGGAGTGTGCCAAGGTGACACAGAAAAGCTGCCTTCCCCCCACATTCATGGGAGGGGAGATAAAACAGCTCCAGCCTGTTCAGATGCTGTAATTTTATATAAAAATGTTTAGAACTATATATTTCTGTAAGTATTAACATTTAGCTTCCACACTACTCATGACTACTCCAGAGTCTTCACAGCTCTGCTAGCACCAAATATTTTATGGGTCTACTAAAAAAACCAAAGCTATCAGTGATAGATTTGCCTCTGGAGAAAAACAGTGATGCACAAGTTGGAATCAACTTTCAGTTTTCCTCCTTGGACTGTTGCCTGATAATTTTAGTTTCTCTTTGATTTTTCCTGTTATAAAGCACGTTAGGGTAAGAAGCATGAGATGTTTTAACATGCAGGCCAAAAAAAATAAAACCATCTTGTGATCCAGATCATTGGTGTCAGTAACAAAAAGCCCCATACCTCTTGAACTGTCGCCTCCTCAACTCCTGCCCTGCGAAACTCTGCCAAAATTGCTTTCAAGAAGATCTGTTCATGCAACGAAGCATTCCTGAGTCGAAAAACAAAGCAGACAAAAATCCATTTGTGAAGTTCAGAACCCATGAAACATCAGGAGGAAGTCTGGAAGGGAAATTTCTTGGGAGCTACATATTTAAACACAAGGTGGGCTGTTTATGTCACAACTGGCCATTGTATCACAGCCTGCAACTCTGGCTCCCCAAATTTTGTTTTTGAACAAATAGTGCTGTGAAAGAGACACAAAAGCAAAGGAAATGTTTTTACCTGATTGCATTGACATATGGTGATGAGAACATTTCATCTATGGCTTCAGTCACGTGGGCCATCCTGACAATCTCTGGGGTTCTCTTCTCCCTGGCGAACTCGCAGATCTCTGTGGCCCTTCTGCAGATATCCAGGCACCGTCGGGCATCCCCCGACAGCGCTGCCACCTGCAAGTGAACATCACAGGTTTGTAACAATATTTCCTACCAGCTGGGGAAGGAGTTTAGCAAGAATCAAATACAAACAAACCCCAAACACCCTGAGCACCCAGTGGGAGAACAATGCATCTCTGAACTATCTCTCTACAATCCCAGATCCTGAACAACAAATCTTACTGACCAAGGCCAACAGAAGCACTCTCCTCATCTCCCAAATCCCCACCCTGATCTGGTCACCATAAATTCAAGACTGAACTTTTTTCTATGACCACAGAAGTCAGAGGTTAAAAAAAATTAAAGGTGAGCAATTCACTTCAACACCAAAAGCTTTCAGATCAATTTAATTATCAGTGAAGACCTCTACCATAATCCAGGTTCATGCAAAAGGAAAAAAAAAAGGGGAGGTGGCTATGACACAAAAAACGCTCCTCGGTTTTTCTATACTCATTAAATACTGATTTTAAGAGTATACTAATAACTTTAGAAGGTCTCAAAGAAATATCCAGGATAATCAATTTACAGTTACAAGTGCCTGAAAATTTCTGTGTCTGAATTCTCTGAAACTAAATGCTTGTTAGAACCCCATTGTGTTTTACAGTTTTAATAAAGCTACGAAGATTCACCACGTATAGTACTGGCCTAGTTTTCCCAGTAGATGCTGGTAACATACAAAAGCTCTAGAACCCAGCTGGGGCCAAGAATGAGAAACCCTGCAGAAAATCTAATTGCAAGGTATATTTCTGTATTTTCTGAAGAAAACTCATACTAGAAAAACACAGCAATTATTCACTCTGCAAAACCATCACTATTATTCTTACAGAGAGGTGGTTCCTTCACAACAAAACACATGCTTGTATTTACTTCTGACATATTTATGAGCACTCTTTTTTAATCCTACAACGATGTAGGATGTTTTGACATAATTTTAATAGATTACTTTAATATAGAGTTGCTAATGTAACACATTAGCAGTGCACAGATCTCAATTTGAGAATCTACTGATCCCCAATGCATTACTTATGTTTTGTACTACTGAGTATTAAGACAGAACAGAACAGGTATTATCTGTTATGACAAGGCACCAAACATCTTGAGAAAGAAAATTAATATGGCTGTTTCCACTGCCACTGGCATGATATCTTTTTCAGGATTCTCCAATGACTCACATTATGCTAAACACTGGAGACAGTTGACATCTTATCATCACGACTCTTGTCATGCCTTCAGCTCTTGGAATATGCTGCTGCCTTCTCAGAGTAGGTGGAAAAAGCAAGGACACTGCTCTAGCAATGTCTTCTGAGAAAATACCCTGAATAATGTATGATCTAATCATGCCCCACTTGCCTCCAATGCAGAACACAACCACAGAACCAGGCCTAACAGCTGTTACAAAACTCTCCCTGCTGTCCCCACACTCTTCACCCAGTGCAACATGAAGGACATTTATCTGCCCTGTGCTCACCTTTCTGGAAACCAGCTGAACTGCATCCTCTTCAAATGCCTTCACTCCCTTCAGTCTGGATGAAATGATTTGCTGTAATTGTTTGTAGGTGTAGGGCTGAAAGGACATTCTGGTGAGGCCCTACAACGAATGACACAACACAGTGAGAAGTGTTTGTGGTGCTGGAAACTCCTAACTGCTCATGCACGGCCTGTGTTGTTACTTCTACTTTCTCTCATAGGAGCAATCAGTCTTTCACATCCTTTCCCTCCACGTGACATGCTCTAATCAATCATATTTGTGAAATAAATGTACAAATCCACAAAACTGTGACTCAATGAGCACCACTAGTTGGATCTCCCCACTGAAAGGCCCGAGAAGCAAGTGAAGCTATCAGAATTCATATTTATCTTACAAAAAACTTTTAAACAAATCAGAGCTCCGCAATACAAAAATATTTTGATTACATCTGTCTACACATTGTTTTTTAATAGAGTAACAGCAGGAGCTGTGAAAAAATATTAATGTCTCCTTTAGCAAATCTGTATATATATATGTATTGACTTCAAGTTAGCCATCAGCCAAGAATTAAAACTCTCTTCTCGCTCAAGCTAATATAAACTGCCCTCAGATGAGGACAATCTATGTTACAGATGGTGCACTGCCTTTCATCCTACAGGAGACCTGAGTTTTGAATTTCTTATGCAAAACTTCTCTTGTGACTATAAGGACTCAGCTGATCTGCAGTGGGCTTAGTGGGTGGGGGAAGGCAATTCACACCCTGTGGAGCTGTTTTTGAGTCATGGAAGGATAGAGGCACAGAGTACTGTTTTTGCAAAACACTTTTCAGAGCCGTGATGAGATGACCTAGGAAAATGTATTCAAAACAAGTGGAGAGTGCATCCAATTTTCTTTGTTGGATACCTTTATATAATGTACCAATTGATGATGGCAAACAGAGAAGTAAGTAGGTGCCTGGAATGAAAGGGGAAAGAGCCAGAAGAGAATTCTTCTGAACTCTAGAGTAAGCAGCTTAACCATGAAGCACGGCATATGATTATCCAGATCTTAATATATTTAAAAAGGCACCCATATTCTTATTTCATTCTTACAAGAACATAGTGTACGTACACAGCATAATACCTGATTAGCAAACAGGCTCCTGAACTTACTTTGCTAAGATTTATATGTTCATTATCAGTCCTCTGGAGAGGGAATTATAAAAAACATTGTTCAGCTTCTGATATAACCAATCCTACTTTTCTCCTGGACTGCTTTTGATTGCATCCAGTATTTAATCTGTTTGCCTTTTATGGCATAGCAACAGAGCTGCTGGGACATACCAGCCTGCTTGCTACTCTGTTCATCATGATTCTCTCTGGCAGGTCCATGGTGTTGGCAATGGCCAGGATGATTAACTTGGAGTGCTTTTGGGTTGGCCAGTCAAATAAATTATACATCACATTCTGCTTCCGGGTCCATAGCAGGTCAAGCTGCAGAGATAAAAAGAGAAGAATCAGACTGGAAAAAAGAATGGCCTCTTATTTACAGTACCTGATGGGTGTTTGAGAACCAGCCCCGTCACAGAAGATTTCTCATGTGATTCTGAACAAGCTGTCTCTATTGCCTTTCCTTTATCCATCTACTAACAGGACTGCATTTGCTGAATTAGGGCTTGTCTCTTTTGGAAAAGCACAGTCCTACTCGATGCTTGAACAGTAAATGTTAAACAGCTGAAGTTTTAAAGCACTACTGTGATACTAATACTACATCTAACAAGATTCAAAGACCCTCCAAATGAGAACCAGAATTAGCTTACAGCAAAAATAAGAGTGCATATGATTATTACTGAACATAGCACATTCAACGTTTTTCAAAATTGGGTATGACTTATTTCTCTGTGAGTTTTCACACTGGAAAAGCAGCAGCTTCCAGACAAAATACAGTTGAATCCTCTGGTATTTAGAATTGACAAACAACTTACTCCGTGTCTTGGAATAACAAAATAAAAAATCAATATGAAATCCAAGGCAGACAACAACATGGCAACAGGATACTCAGCCTTCTTAGGAAACTGAATTTAAATAGGTAAGGCGAACTATTTGTGTCTCCTCTCCTAAGTCTATTCCTGCTACATCACATGCGATACACTCAAACCATGTATAATTTCTTTTTCCATCCGCCAAAAACTCATTTCTTACAATCCTTGGAGGAAAGAAAACAAAGGATTCTTTGTCTCACCTCATCCACTATGAGCACTGTGGTCTTCCTCTTTGGTCCAGGTGTACTGAACAGCTTTGCCAGCAGTACTGCAGCATGGGCTGCTGTCACCTTCTGACCTGTCAGGAACTGCACAAGGGTTGAATAAATATTGCAGATTAATCACACCAAACCCCTGGAAATCCAACGTTTGATTCCTATTCAGTTTTGCCTTTCCCTAACAATCAACAGCAAGCACCTGGATTATTTTTTCCATGGGGGAGTGAAAAAAAGGGGAAAGTAGCTCTTAAGACACTCTGGTTTACCAAGAACCAGAGAAGAGAGACAAAACAATGCATAGCTAAAAAGAAAGGCCCACAGAATTCTCTGCAATTTGTCTTAGAATCATTAAGAAATCCTGAACCCACCAAGTCTAGAGGGCTCTAAACCCAGCATATCTCAAGGGTATCTCTGAAGGCACACGTCTACTGAAAGCCTAAGTCAGCTGACAAGAATAGCCTGACTTCAGTAATCTTGGACTGCTATTAAAATTCTAATGAATCATCAGCAGGATCTATAATTAAATTTATTTAACCGTGAGCTAAAAAAATACTTGCAATACCTTTTGCAACTATGTGGCAAAACAGATGAGCTGACTGTATGTTACCTCTTCCCTTGCAAGTCCAAAGATATCCAGAAATCAAAGCATGACATTTCAAAATTACACTGCAGATGCTGAATCAATTGTTCATCATAGTGCAAAGTCCAGCAATAAAGCAAAATAGAGATTGCATTTGAGAACTGTATTTCTTTTCTACAATCTCTTATAAACCTAAGATTTGGTAATTACTAAACAAGCCAGAGCACAACATTAATGTGTAATCTCTACTTGCTTCATGTTTCCAATTCAGTCAGGACAGTTCAAATCAGTCATAGAAAGGAGCTGAATCACAGAGAATCCTGATTCTACAGCTCTGGTGCTGAGTATCCAATATACCACAGAGTTCAGTTGTTGTGGTGGAACTGGACCCTTACTGCACCCAGGTATTTAACCTTATCTCTTTCATCTGTTCAGGGCTTCAGTCCCTGTTCCATCTCTAAACTTTCTTACAGCAGTGAGGGACTTTCCTAACTGCAGAAGGGAAGCTCTAGAATTTGCTTCAGTTGTGCAAAGAAACATCAGCAAACTGCAGCCTAGCTCTTAGTTAGGGTTCTTGGATAGTAGCTGAGGCAGAAGGGGTTGGAGAAGGACGTGGTTCATGTGAGTTTGTACTCCCCTAAAGGATGTTTCACTGGGCTAGCTTAGAGTTCACGACCCATGGGGGCAACAGATTGTACTTCCAAAGGCCTAGTCTTTATTCATTTTTAGATTTTATGCTGAACAGGATAGGAACAAAGGATGTTAAAACACATTCACACAACCATGAAATAAGGTAATTGTCAGGAAGCCTCTCACTATGCTAAAGAAACACAGTGGCCTGGCCTCAGCAAGACACTGTCTAAGCAGATTTGAGGAAAGGATGCAAATATGCAAATTTAACTCCCAACTATGAGGATAGGGACATTAGAACACTAATGTATGCCACTCCCTGCTCAGAAAGATGATGTCAAACTTAAATAAATGGAGCAGAAGTTTATATGGAAATGGAACAGATGCTTCAGGAAACCATTCAATTTCCAGGTCACTGGTTTAAAGCTGGCCTAGACTGAGAAAGCTTTTGAGCAGTTACTGTCTAATGCCTACTGGGTGATCTTAATCCAGTCCTCAGAAGGTTAATTCCCACCCATACAACACAAGCACAGTCAGTAGTCCCAGATGGATACTGCAAACTAGTTTGTCATGGATATCAGATATACACTTTTGTTGGCAGAGATGGCCCCTCTTTAGCTGATTTACTATTATGACTGACCAATTAACCATTAAGACGCCCCTAATTTTTCTACTGCTATACTGACTTTCAGAGTTGTCACCTTAGTAGCTGTTTAAGCAGATATGCAGAAGAAGTTATATCATAGGAAAATATAAAAAGCTGGATAAGATTTTTTTTACATGAGTAGATGCAATAAACCAGACTATTTCTCAGCCACTACCCTTATGCAGTAGAAAGCAAAACAGTTCAAGAAGTTGGCTAAGGCCTTAGGTTAATTATTTTCTAACTTGCTCTAAGATAAAAGCACAGTCTCTTGGAGGGACTGGGAAGTACTGATAAAAGCCTTGAATACTGTGATATATCAAGGATCTGATGGTAAAGTGTAATATCTCTTCTCCCAAACCCAGGAGCCACTGAAAACCCTTTACTTACCTCTAATATCTGCACATAGGCTTGGTGAGGGTCTGTCAGCTTCATGCCATTGATCTCCACAAACTGGAATGGTGGCACTTCATCATTTTCTGCCGCTTGCTGAAGACACCGAATCACTTCATGAACAGTTGCAGTTTTACCTGTTCCAGGCACTCCAGAAATGTACATGCACCTGCAAAAGGAGAGCACCTCTTCAGCAGCCTGAGCAAAATGGTAACATTCTTGGGATTGATGAGCTGGGATTCCTGACCTCTGACACCAGTCTGGAATACTCCTCTGTCACTTCAGGCAACTCCCTATATTTCAGTTACCTTATCTACAAACTGGGACTCATAACACATTGGAGGATCATGAGGATTTTTATTACTAAAGCAATTAACAACCTAAAATATTTTATAAGTGTAATTCATCTTTGTTTTTAAGAAATAGTTTTCCAAACATCTGAAACTGACCAGTTGTAATTTAGTCTTTAATTTCAATCTGTACAATAATAAAGAAGCTCCCATTACTTCTATGCACAACATCACTTAAGGAAGAAAAATACCAGGAAAATTGAATGAGGAACTTTAAACGATGATAACTTTTTAAATATAAGTAGCATTTATCATGTGACTGCTGTTATGCCACAAGCAGATGTGATCTTGGTTATAGTCTTGCCAAACTCACCCTCCTGTACCATCAATAAGTTTGCTTTCCACAAAGTTATAGATATCCTGGAATTCTTCCTCACGACAAGGCAGAGATTCTGGGACAGCAGAAACATGCAGCCTTTGAATTAAAAAAGAAGAAAATTAAAATTGCAGTTCTGTCTGAAGATCTGAAACAAACAGCCAGATACTCTACCTTTCACACTGTGTGGAGTTTTTCAAATCTCTGTTACATACTTTTAAGTCTGAGCATCAATGTCAAGTATCCCAAAAGAAATAGCCTAGTCTCTCTCTGTGTGCTCCTAAGTTATGCAGCAATAAAGATCTATCTGTTTAAATTCACAAACTATTTGTAATTCAATGCAGAGGTAGGATAAAACAGGAGAGATTGTTTATAGGAACTGAAACCCAGTTTGAAAGATAGTAAGTCCTGAATGCCTTTTTTTTCCACTGTGAAGATCTCCAATGATACCTGTAAAGTTTTTTCACAGACCAAGAAGAGACAAATAGTGTACCTTTACAAGCTGAAGTTAATCAGAGAGGATCTTTGTTTTTCTAATGTTGCACAGAATAAAGATACCTAATTGTGAAGAACGTAGCATGGACTAGTTAAAATAATTTGAAACTGTGGAAGTAGTATTATAAATACTACCAGTATTTGTAAATCTAGTATTGTTCTGTAAATTAATAAATGCTCTTCTTGGATCAGAACACCATGCATTTTATCTATTTTATTCAACATGGTAAAGATGACATTCTCCATTTCAGCACAGCCTAATGCTATGCACACCTAATGCAAAAAAAGATGATTTTCCTGAGCACTAATTACCTTAATCTGGCTTCTTCCAGTACACTGGCTGGTTCCTGGGCTGCTTGGATGCGCCTGGGAATTTCTGGAGTTGCATTCCGTGGTGTTCTGGGTGTTCCTTGAACGGGCTGCCAAGAGAAATTACAACCTCAAGCAGATTTTCTACAAACAGCAGTTTCTGTTGGAAACAAATCATTGATATGAGTTTCCCAAACATTACTTATGCTAGGGTACAAGATGAACTGAGAACCAGTATTTACACAGGGAATTACCAAACAAGCCTTATGGTGTTTTCTTCCTAAGAAAAAGGGGGTGGTGACAATTACACCTTTTAACTGTCTGAAAAATTCTGAGTTGCTAGTCCTTTTCTGAAGTGCTGCATTATAAAACGATCTGGTTCTTAAGAAACAGCATCCAAACCAGTAATTTCTCTATTCAGGCTACAGTTTTCTGATCAATGTTGTCACAATATTCACAACATGCAAATAGTTTATAAATTTGCATAACCTACTCATATCAAAGATTATATTAATCCAGATAATGCTTCATTAAAAGAGGTTCAGATACTTAACTCTGGTAACACAAGCATTTAACTGGCCCAGAAATAATAAAAACAGCTCTTTTATATGGAACCTTACAGTTTTCTTCAATGGCTTTGCAGGAGTGTGAACTGCTGACTTCCTTGAAGATTTTGGGGTGCTGAAAATTCTGCTGGATGTAGTTTTCTTTTCTGGTGTACACGGCACATCATCATTCTCCTCTTCCTCGCTACTTGCAGAGTAGGAACTGTCAGAGTCAGACAGATCTTCCTGGTCCAACATGCTGTAAGAAACAGAAATGACTTGAGCTTTAAAAGAAATATACACAAGTCAACACATCACAGAGCAACATTTGTACACTTTTGGCTTTTTCTGGAGTTCTTGTAATCAGCAAGCCAACGTGTTTTCCACTTCAGCTGCTAATTTTCCATGACTTTTTAACAGACTGGTTTAAAGGAAGTCAGTTTTCTGAAGAACATCACGATTCAGCTTTATGTTTCTGAACATAAACCAGTTTTTGCTTAAGCACCAACTAAGCCATGCTTCTAGAACCATTTGCATTTCAGTATTAGCCAGACAAACTCTCAAGGCTTCAAGCTATCAACAGCAATCTCAACAGGAGATCATGGCTGCAGGGTTTACCTGATCTGCTCTGCAATGAGAGCACTTGTTTTCTGTGCACATGTTCTGCGAGAACGAGGGGTTAACACAGGGCTCTGGCTGCTCCATTTCTGATATCCAGCTAAACTGGAAAGAAAGAAAACAAAGCTAGTTGTATTCCCTTCTCTTTGCATCACACTTGTAAAGACACAGAGAAGGCCTTTCAAACTTCAGGCTCCATTGTTACCACTGTCCATCCAGCGTGAATTCTTATTTGTTATTTACAGACTGGTTATGGCATGGATGCTGGCAGCACAATTTCCCCTCTTGCACTGTGTCTTCAATACATCTTTGCCAAGGAAAACAAAATATTTGCTGTATTTTGCACTGCCAAACTGAAGGGACAGGGGCACAAAACAGCTGCAGTTTTATTTTATTGAGAGGTGGATGTTATTCCATTGCCTATTTTTTTTTCTTAAGAGAAAGGTAAGAAAAAATTCTTTCCTTTGGGCATCTCTTTGATCTGCTCTTTGGAATGTATTTTTCTTTTTGTGTTTTGATATTCCTCGGTTGTCTTCTTGGGTGCCTCTTCATCCCTGCTATAACTTTCCTACTGGCTCAAAGTACAAAATGAGATGAATTACAGATGCTTTTATTATTTGTTGACAGTTCTCAGAAGTTTTTTTAGATCTGTAAATACTACTGGAATGCCATTACCTTATCAATGAAAGGTAAACATTTTCATGCTATACATAATTAGTGACAAAAAAAGGTGGAAATTACATTGTTGCATCCACATTTTTACTCTTGGAAAGGAGGAAAAAGGACTGGATTTCTGGCTTCCTGCAACATTTTGCACATGAAAGTTTGTTCCATTCTTCTCCTCCCCCAGTTTATGCCATTTTTAAAGACCGTGTGAAGATATACTTGAATAGTTGTGCTTTTTGAGTTTTGATTTCCTTCCTACATAAAAATTAGCATGGAAGTATACATACAATTCTCATGAGGACTCTCCTGAGGCCAATCAAACCCCTTTCTACAGTCCAGCATCTCTCAACACTTGCCACAAGTAGGGCACATCTTGATCATGGAGTGCAGGGAAGCAGATTTTCATCCATATTGATGGGTAAAATCATGGCTTCAATTTCCTTTCACATCATCCTACCATTCCCATTTCCAACATCACCTCTCTGTTCCTGGAACCATGAACTGCTTTTCCATCTTGAAAGTCAACTCCTCTTTGGATCTCTCTGATCATTCATTCACCTCCAAGTGACATTTTCTAAAGCTTCAACATAGTGCATTTGTCACTGTTGAGGCTCTCTCCCTTCTCTCCTTGTTCTCAACAGGCAAAACATGGCACATGCAGAGACTACACCTACTTTTCTCTCCAGAAGTCTTTCATAAATGTGTTTTAAGAGAGCTTCACACAAATAGAAATCCCATACAAAAACAATGATAAAAATGCTGTCACTTACGAAAAACAATGATAAAAATGCTGTCACTTACGATAGAATGCTGTCTTTCTCGAAAAGATTCTTGTCTTTTTCACTGAAATCTTTGACCTTAGTGAAGGGGGACAACTGTATGTCACTGAACCTCTGACAGTCCTCTGCAGTCTCAGATATTGACTTGAACTTATCATTGCTGCAGGGGATCTTCGGTGGTGAGCCTAAAATTTCATTCGTGAATTTCACTTTCCTTTTAGTGGCTGATGCTTCTAATGGTGCTACAGTATCACAGTCATCATCCAAAAGACCCAAAACTTCACATCCCAGCAGCCTGCCTTTGGACCTTGTGGGACCTAGAAATGAAAAGCAAAATGAGCTTTTGTCAGGCTTCAATATGGCTGGTTTGGTTAACTTTCAGAAGACATGGTACAGCTGGCTCAGTGACTGTTGTTTAAATGAAAGCAGATGGGCATTTCACTCCAGGAATAAGGAACTGGATCACTAGAGGGCACTTCCTCTAAAAAATTACTAAATAGAAGACAAAAGGATTTTTTCAGTTTTCTAACCCACCTCCATCACTTACAACTTTACTCAGGTCCCACACTGAAAACACTGCATGTTACACAGGATCAAATATACTTATTCAACCAGCTCAATGTAAACATTTTAGTGCACAGTTAGTCAGAAGATTAAAGAAAGTGGGACATTCTGAGGTCAAGTGAGGTTGATTGGTAGCATTTCAGTCAACAAGCACTTTAATTTAGATTTATCAGATACAAATAAAGCATTTGCAGCAGCAGTTGGATATAAGCAGCAGAGTGCTTGAAACAACAGACAAGACAAACAAGTGATGTGCCTGCCCAAAAGGCTTGGCCTGATCCCAAAGCCCAAACAAGGTCACTGAAAATTTTGATGTTCAATGTTACAATTGTTTGAACTAGCCAAAAGGCAGAAGCACAAAACATATGCAGAACTACTGAATGACAGAACATTGCCATATACATACTGTTTAACTCCAGCTTCTTCCTTGCTGTTGGGGTTTTGGTGTCATTATTAGCCACTCTTTGAGAATGCCTCTCCTTAGCGAGGGAGGACTTGGAAACAGAATGTTTTGATTCTATTTCCATATCAACGTTTTTTGGTTTTGTGGCACTCTGAACAACACTCTCTGTCTCTCTTTTCACAGGTGTAAGGTTGTCTGAAGGAATAAATGCTTTCGAAGAGTTTGTGATGACACCTCTTTTCTTGTTGGCTTCTTTCAGCTTAGAGAATGTGTCTGGGGACAAAACCTTAAAGCACTTCCCATCCCAAGACTGTTTGACATAGAAAGTTTGTTCCTTGTTTAATGTCATAATAGGCAGCTCCTCACCCAGATGCAGTGGTAATACCTGCAAAAACAGAAAATACCAGAACACACATAAATTAATGTTTACTGATAATTTAGAATTCAGCTATTTTCTAATCACAGATCTTACTACTGCAACTCATGCAATCCTTAGTTACTAATTTACACTACAGGGCTGTTGCTGTTTCTTTCTTCCCTTGCTGTGTAGAAGGGTTGCAGAACATACCATGATGCTTTTAATAATGGTCTCTGCAGCTATATCAGTATCATAGCCAAGAACTTGATCAAAAAACACCTCCTGGGCAGAAATCTCTCTTTTAAGCAGCTTCCGTTTGTTCTGAGGTATCTCCTCCAAACGGCAGAACCACTGCACAACTGCACGTTTGTGCTGAGCACCTGCAACAAGGAGAGAAAGTCAGGGAACATCAAGAATTTTATTGCCAGACTTTAGCTGAAATGCCAGCAAGGGTAGAAATCATCCCTGGACACAGGGGATAAAGCATCTGGTAAGAGACTGCAATTGCCATTTTCTAAGCGAAATTAAAATGTCTGAGTTGAGAATTTTAAGGGCTAAGGTAACACCTGCACAGGGTCTCAATCACAAAAATACCTGGAGACCAGCTCCAGACCACCAGTTCCCTATCACAAACAATGAGGTTCCTTATTTGCACAGATGTGATCTCAAACCCTGCTACCTAAAAGCAGTGACATAAAAGGAGAACTGAGAAATTTCAGGACATTATTTGCGGTGCCACTGTGCTTTCAGAAGCCAGAAACAATTTTTTCACTGGCTGACAAACCGGGGAATATTTCTGATGAAATATCTTGTTTTAAAGGAAGTTTCAAGGCTTTCATTCCTGCAGGAAAAGCATATTCAGTTGTGCAACCAAAAAAAGTGCATTCATAAATAAATAAGCTGGAATGATACATATCTATGTTTTAAAAAAGGTAAAGAAAATTAAAAACCCTCAAGGCATTATAATTACAGGACAAAAGAACAAAAGCTGTTCAAAGTAATCAGATACAGCTAATGAGTAGCTCCCAGTTCAGACTCGGACAGTTTTTGTATCACCCACCTCCCATGATTTATATTTTCATATCTATCTCTGTATAAACAAGTAGTTCTACAAGGGACAGAAGTAACAAGTCCCATTTATTCAGCCTTGTACTTTCTTGTTAAATTGCCTGATGCCTAATGAGATGCAAATTTCAGGGCTGCAGTGCTCTTGCTTCATCTGGATTCTCCCATCTATAAATAAAGCACTAGCTCACACAGTCTTCCTCAAGGACCATTGCTTTTAAATTAGACAATTACATAAAAAGAATGCAGAAATTACAATATGCTTAATCTTTCCATTTATGTATCAAATTTAGCTGAAATTAGCCATTAGTCCCAAGTATTTGGGGGAGCATGTGAATACAGATGCAATGATTACCAAAACTTGATTTTCTAATAAATTAGCCCAGCAACATAGTGTTAATGCTAACTACATCCCCATGAAAAAGGTAACTTTAAAACATGTTAAAATTTCCCAGGCAGAAAGTTTTTATTTCTCTCACCATCTTCATATAAATCCACGAGCTGTGCCACATAAGGCTGATCTGCATTCACTCCTTCTACTAAAATAAAATCACCAAGTTGTATACAGGTTTCTGTTTTGCTGTTTTCTGATGTAATAAGGATCCCCCTAGAAAGTGACACACAGAGGAAGATTTAGAGAATTTCATATTCTTCATAATTCACATCTCATTAAACCTGACGTCCTATCAACTTTACAGTTAGTTATGTCCCTTCTTGCAATGCTTACAACTTGGTACCCTTATTAGAAGCTTTCATTTGTAGTTCAGTAATTAAAACTTAATCACAGATTTAGTTAAATGTTTTTGCTTATACATTATACAGTTTGTAATTCAAGAGCTTGGTGACAATGCTTTTGTTACATACATACAGTATCATGACAAAATGCTCAAAACCTTACTCATATTGTCAATGATTGCCATGTTAAACTAAAACACGTCAGAAAGGTAAAGAAACATTCATTGATTAAGTTTCCCAGAGCAAGACAGAAATAAAGGTTATTTACTTGTACTGGGAAGTCCTCAGCTTTCTGTCTGAACCCAAGGGTTTTCCATACCAGGAGTAGATAAGTTTGCTTTGTTGCCGGGTGTTCATGATTCCCTAGGAAAAGCTGAAGCAAATAAACAAACACTTTTTGATTATTATTTAGAACAAAAAAAAAAGAGGAAAGATTGGAATATACATGGAACTGCTGTCGGTTCTTTCAGCATGCATGAAGAACGGTGGTTGACACAGAGAAGTGCACCTTCCCCAAAGCCCCAGACAAAACCCCTTCCCGAGGGATGAGGGGAAAACGAAGATATTTAGTAGTGAGTTGTTCTTCAATTCCTTTTCCATCCCCCGCGGCTCCCCGGCCCTCACCGCCATGGCGGGGCCGGCTGCCCGCCCTGGGGAGAGCGAGCCTCGCTGCGAGCTGCCTGAAACCGCCAACGACGTTTCACTTTCGCTCAATTTTTATGGTTTCGTTTTGGTTTTTAATTTTTTTTTCCCTAAGTAAGACTTTTCATCTGGAAACTCAGGGAAAAGCCACAGGCAGCCCCCAGTGCCGCTGACCGCCCGAGCCCGGGCAGCACATGGCGGCTGAGGGGCCACTGAGCGCCCGGCGGGACACGCTGAGGGNGGAAGGGGAAGGGGAAGGGGAGGGCGGTGCGGCCCGGCCCTCACGGGAGCGGGGCTGAGGGGGGAGAGTTCGGAGCGGCGAGCGGGGCCGCGCAGCCACCGCCGCCATGGCCAACCGCACGGTGAAGGACGCGCACAGCATCCACGGCACCAACCCGCAGTACCTGGTGGAGAAGATCATCCGCACGCGCATCTACGAGTCCAAGTACTGGAAGGAGGAGTGCTTCGGCCTCACGGGTATGGCGGGCGGGGGGCCGGGGCGGGGCGGGNTAGTGAGTTGTTCTTCAATTCCTTTTCCATCCCCCGCGGCTCCCCGGCCCTCACCGCCATGGCGGGGCCGGCTGCCCGCCCTGGGGAGAGCGAGCCTCGCTGCGAGCTGCCTGAAACCGCCAACGACGTTTCACTTTCGCTCAATTTTTATGGTTTCGTTTTGGTTTTTAATTTTTTTTTCCCTAAGTAAGACTTTTCATCTGGAAACTCAGGGAAAAGCCACAGGCAGCCCCCAGTGCCGCTGACCGCCCGAGCCCGGGCAGCACATGGCGGCTGAGGGGCCACTGAGCGCCCGGCGGGACACGCTGAGGGACACCCAGGGACTCCGGCAGCACCACGGAGCCGCTAAGCCGCCATAGCCCCTCACACAGCCCCTAAACCGCCCGATCCCCTCACACAGCGAGCGAGGCTGGAACAGATCACAGCGCTTCATCCGGTCCCACCTTCCCCGCTCTACTACGGTCGCCCCAGAGGACATTGCACAGGATCGCGTCGGCACCTAGAGATAGTTCTGGGCTATCTCTAGCGAGGGAGAGCGCCCAGCCTCCCTGCGCAGCCTGTCGCAGTGCGCGGTGCCCCGCAGCACCAGCGCTTTGCCCCCCGCCCNGGGTCGGGCCGGGGGGCCCGGGGGGAGCCCGCGCTGACGGCCCGGCCCGTCCCTCTCGCAGCCGAGCTGGTGGTGGACAAGGCCATGGAGCTGAAGTACGTGGGGGGCGTCTATGGAGGGAACATTAAACCCACGCCCTTCTTGTGCCTGACGCTGAAGATGCTGCAGATCCAGCCCGAGAAGGACATTATCGTGGAGTTCATAAAAAACGAAGACTTCAAGTAAGTTGTAGTGTGGGTTTTGGCTTGTTGGGGTTGTTGTACCGAGAGAAAGTGCCCGAAACAGCCAGGGAAACCTCAGTGCAGGGTTTAGTTCTCAGTGGGCCCTGATAAACTGTGCTTACTCAAGACCAAGTCTTTCCTTTTGCTTTCAAGACTGCTCTCATTGTCACTTGGCCTGTTGGAAGGGCTCATCTTTGTGGCATGTGCTGTCTGTGATAATAAACCTCTACGTGAAGTATTTGGAATGAGCTGCATTAAGGAATTTATGTTAATCTACTTTTTCTTCAGTATTTCTTGCATCTTTGTCAGTAATAGTGCCCCATACAGACATTATATATGTAAAGTGTATATATGTTTTCTGTATTATTGAGGAAGTGATGGAGCAAATCTAAATGGTTCTGTATTCTGGTTAGTGAACTGATTTTCCTCAGAAACTTATGGGAGAAGCTCTTCCTTATCCAAACTGCTAAGTGTGCAGGAAGCTGAGATCCATGGAAAGGTTTCCTTTCCAGGTATGTCAGAATGCTTGGAGCACTGTACATGAGACTGACCGGCACTGCCATCGACTGCTACAAGTACCTGGAACCGCTGTACAACGACTATCGGAAAATTAAAAGTCAGAACAGAAATGGGGGTAAACACTCTTACTTCTATTTAGCAGTATAATTTTTAAAAACTGTGGTATAACCAGCCCAATTGGTAGAAGTTGTCTGAAGTGTTTCTGCTTTACTTTAGCCTCTAGCATTAATTGTCTTTGTCTTTTAAATGCTATTTTTCACCCCCAGAATTCGAGCTGATGCATGTGGATGAATTTATTGATGAGCTACTCCACGAGGAACGTGTTTGTGACATCATCCTGCCTCGATTGCAGGTTGGGAAATGTAGATGGTTATGGAATTCCTAACTGCACCAAGTTCAGTAGCTGTATTGGCTGCTGGCTTGTTGTGTAAGGTATGGGTTGCCTCCTTAGGTGTTTGTTCTTGCTTGAGTTATGTTGAATGAAGTTGCAATTTCTCCTAGAAACGGTACGTTCTGGAAGAAGCTGAGCAACTTGAGCCTCGTGTTAGTGCTCTGGAAGAAGACATGGATGATGTAGAATCTAGTGAGGAAGAGGAAGAAGAAGATGAAAAGGTTTGTGAAGTGTTTTGGAAAGGAATAGCTGAAGCTGAACCCCTTTAGAAGACGTTATAGTCTATGACAAATATGTGAGGGGAGGCAACAGAAGGCTGCTGGCAACTCATGCCTCCCCCAGTAACATATTTTCATATAAGCAGCTTGTGAGGACTTAGACCCTGAAGCAGTTCTTGGGTTGTCAAGTCTTTCTGTCTCTTGAATTCCACAAATCTGTATCTGTTCTGTGTTAAGCATATTTAGATCAATTGATTTACATCCATATGTGATGGAGAGAACTAAAGGTGATGATGGAAGTTCCCATGACCATCAGTCAGTGCTGCTGTACTTCTCCAGGACCAACACTATGAGAAGTGGCTCTTTGAATTTCCAGCTGGCAGTTTTGGCCAGTACCACTTGAGGATGGGACAGCTTGGCTGCATGACTTTTGCAATTTATATTCATTGTTCAGAAATTCTTACTGATAGCTTGAAACCTTGGTGAAGCAAGGCTTACAGCCCCTCCCCCACTTGTTTGCAGCTGGAGCGGATCCCATCTCCTGACCACCGCAGGAGGGGCTACAGGGACCTGGACAAGCCCCGCAGATCTCCGGTGGTGCGGTACCGGCGCAGCCGGAGCAGGTCCCCAAGGAGGTGAGGGGACTCTTCCCTTGAGCACTGTTTTTACTGTTGTGCTGCAGAGGGCTGGAGCACAGCACTGAAGGTGGCAGTTCAGCCAGAGCCTCGCACACCTCCCGGTTCCTTTAGCACTTCCTGAAGTGAGGAGTTGCAGCCACAGTCAACCCCTCTGCCTGTTTCTCCAGTCCTTCTCTAACTCTTGAACTTGCTGGCCAGCTTTAGCTGAATTTGGCAATGCACTGAAGATGTTAAGGAGAACCAAGTGCTTTGTTTTCGTGTAAGCCAGAGGCTGCAGAGAAAATCCTATTAATTGCTCTTAGTGGTATTACACAAGGAAAAATTCATCACTAAACTTGCTCACTGCATGCTCCAGTCCTAAGCAGGTCCACGTGTAGCAGGCCAAAAACACTAATGGGAAGTAAAAGCCCTGGTGGTGTTGCTGAAGGATGTGGGAAATGACACAGCTGTTCTGCTAATGATTTGTAATGATTTTTGCTTTTCTCCCCCAATCGCAGGCGCAGCCGTTCCCCGAAGAGAAGAAGGTACTCTTTAAATCTGTTATTTGAGCTGAGCAATGTGCATTTGTAGTACAGCTCTCTTACAAGCTGCCTTTCCCTCAGCCCATCACCGCGCCGGGAGCGGCATCGCAGCAAGAGCCCGAGACGGCACCGGAGCAGGTCCCGGGAGAGGCGCCACAGATCACGATCCAAATCTCCAGGTATTTCTGTCACTTCCAGATTATCTCTGGCAAGTCTTCATCAGCAGCACATCCACTGCCAGAAAAATATGTGTCACCATATCGAGATGGTAGCACAGGTGCTAAATCTGGCTGATAAAACTGCTGCTTACATGAAAGCAGAGCTGGAGAGCTCCTTTAATGATTGCAAAATTGTCTTGAGTAAGCTTTCAGATACTTGCCAGGAGGTTAATTTGAGTGCCTGGTTAAGGTTAGGGTTGTTCTGGCATTATCTAGCACATTTGGTCACTAGAAGCAGTTTGCATTAGCAAAACAACAAAGAATTCCAGTGGCAATGGAAATGACTATGGCCTTTTTATCTCACAGGACATCATCGTAGTCACAGACACAGAAGTCATTCCAAATCACCTGAAAGGTAAAGGCTTGGCCTGTTTCTTAAGGACAATTTGGGAATTGAGGACAGGTTTTACAGTATTGGCCTTTTGTTTTTTTCTGTTTCAGATCTAAGAAAAGTCACAAAAAGAGTCGGCGAGGGAATGAATAACAAACTAAACCCAGCCCAAAGTTTAAGGATCTTGAACTGCAGTCTAATGCTGTCCTATCTGCCCTACAGGACAGCTGGCTCTGTACTGGCTGCTTTAGCAGTCCCTTTCTTTAATCATTCTTGTTTTGTTGTCTTGGATTTTTTTATTAAAAGTAAGCGAAGGATACTTTTTATGTAGTTAGTTACTCACCCTTGTGATAGAATTTGAATTTTGTTTTATAATTGATTTTTTTGAAGCCTGTAAAAACTCATGAAGAGCAATAAAAAAAGGAAGGTTTGTCTTTAAAGGCTCCTGGCTGTTTCCTTCCTCTGGTTGAAGCTGGCTTTGTTCTCAAATCAGGGCCTTGTTTTGTCAAACTGTCCCTGCAGTCAGGTGCCAAAGGAGGTCTGTGTTCAGTCACAAACACTGCAGGGCTCCTGTAGTGCAGCCTCTCAGAGCTCCAGTACAGGACAGGAAGCAAGGCTGTCACAATCCAGTGTGTTTACTGAAAGTTCACTTGAAAGTGCTCTCCAACACTTGGCTGTCATTGGGTGCTTTGTAAAAATCACTCTTCAGTGTAATCTGCTGCTTCTGATGATGCCATCAGTGAGTTCAGAAGGTCAAGGTAGTACAAAGCACTGCTTAATTCTTCTGGAGTAAGAAGTTCAATATATTTGAAGACAGTACACCACTACTTTGAGCATAATTTGTAGCCTCCCTGTGACTAGGGACAGAATTTGACACCATGATGTTCAGCTCTACCTTCTCTGAGTGAAGTTAGCTTTCTAAATTTAGAATATATAGGATATAATTCTCCTCTTGCTACATTTGAAATCAATTGTTTTAAGCCCTTGTGTACCATTTCTTTATTCATGGCCTTGCTTCAAGAGTAGGGAGAGGCAGGTTTTTATCCCTGAACTCTGCACTTAGGGTTTCAAGATTCTCATATTCCCCTGGGAGTGCTGACAACACAGTGTGCCTGGTGAATTTATGGAAAGCCCTCTGAAATTGCTTCCCAGTACAGCCTGAATTTTCCAGGGTATTTGCATATTATTTTGCAAAGCTGATAAACAGGAAAGCAGGTGTGCTCTTCCTTCAAGTATAATACATGCACTGCCTGTGAACAGCACATGAAACAACACCAGCATGGAGAAATACAGGTCTTGTGCTTGTACCACTTGTTGAAAATGCTCATCTTTCCAAGATCTCCACATTAAAGCCATTTTTATTATTCTAGCTAAGGAGAGCATGCATAAAAATAGGGAAGAGGAAAAAGTCTTATGTCCTTTTTTTGCAGTTTTATTTTTCTTTTTAAAAAGTTTTTTGGCACTACATAGTTCTGTAAAGAATAGAAGTGACAAATTTTTAAACACATGAAATCCCCTTCTAATTTTATTTTTTTTTAGAACAATATATATAAAGTCTGAAGCAACCAAAGTATGAATACAGCTAATAGAAAATAAAGAACTTAATTTTAAAAATTCTCTCTCTTTACAGTTTATCAAGATAAAACAAAACACAATTCCCCTTAAAAATAGGGTAATAAAATAGATGAAATTTGTATCACTCCGTTTTGTGATACTAGTAAAAACTATAGTTCATATCTATGTACAAATGATACAGTTTAAAAACAGTCTTAAATAATCTTGTATCTAAACATGTTGCATTAAGATTTTAAATCAGAACCTGAATTTCTTCCTCCCCTCCCCCCACCCACCACCCCATCCAATTTCACTTTTTCTGTTGAATGTAATTCAGATTCAAGTGTGGGTGTCCTTGAGACAGAAGTGAGAACCGCTGGTTACTCTGCATCAGTGGACCAGCTAAAAGAAAATGGATTACAATTACTTCAGCAAATCACATATTTAACAGTGCTTGGCTATATTCAGTGTACTAACCCAACTTAGAAATAAAGCCATTTACTAGACTGACACAAATGCTATCTGTACAACTAAGCCATTTAATGGGACAATGCAGAATTACTTTAATCCTATCTCCAAAATTCCCTAACAATCACAAACATATCATTTTGTTCCATTACTTCAGTTATTTGATAAATATAATTTCAGTATTTTAAGTAAATTCAGTTTTCACTTGGAAACCCTGCTAGAGCCAATAGATTAGATCTTGAAAAAGGGTTTGGTGCCCTTATCTCTCATTTTACACCAGGTGACCCCAGCAACACGGAAGCTGCACATCCTTCAAATAAAATTTGAGCTTCGTTTCTCTGGTAGTGGAGATCTTTTCCCTACAGCCTTTCCCCATCCTGCCAGATGCTGAACACCTTTACCTTTCATAAACATCAGAGCTGAAATCAAGTCAGTCCTTCCCCAATCTCTGATGAAATGAACCTGACCTAACTTTGCAGTCAGTGCTGCTGACTGTGGGTGGGCTGGACTAAACCTCCAGAGGCCCCTTCCAACTTCAATTATTCTATGGTCTTGCAAGTTTTTATCTATGTAAGTCATTTCACAAATAAAGGTACAAAAGCCAAACAAAGTGAATTAGGATGAAAATTTCATATTCTGAACATGCTCATGGGCCAATCATCTTAACCTCTGCTGAAGCAGAGGCAGCTCTACAGTGAGCCAGCAGCAGCAAGGAAAAAGAGGCTGGAAATGCAACAGGCTGCAAGCTGGCTCAGATTTCAGAATTTTCTGTTAACCCTTCCCTCCCACAAAGATTTTCATTCATCCACAGAGGAAGCCAAAGCGTTGATTTGACTCTGGGATTCGTTCTGGTTCCAGGGAGCCTAGCAGTGACACATGATTGCTTGGCTTTTAAAGCCTGTGAGACAGTACAGACATGGTGCATGAGCTGTTGGTTCACATAGTGGTTCTAGTACCTTGAGGGTAGAAAGGTTTGTTCGGTGGGTAGCTGGCATTTCCCTGCTGCATGTAGTTCTGAGGCATATTGTAAGGCCACGCTCCTCGGAGGAGAGGAAAATGGGTAGGGGTCCCATGGTCCCAAGGGACAGAAGGAGGGTTCATTTTACCAAACTGTCCTTGGAAACCCTGATCTAGTTTTCAATTGAAAGGGAAAAGCACATTGCAAGTTGAAATAATTAAACAGTTAGTCACAAATACAATTTACATCTTAAATAACAGTTTGCAGGGGATTTAATGTGATTAGCCTGATGTGCTACTTTTTTTTAAAAATAGACATCAGTAAAAATTACCATCTAAATTACTTCATTATTCACTATAATAGAATTATTGGGAAGAGAGAGGATGAATCAATATTAAAATCAAGAGCTACAATTTCACTATTTTTACGACTTTCTGATGATGAAAAATATAAGGTCTGAACAATGTTACTACTGTCTGATCCCACACAAATATCCACTGTCACTGACACAGCTGTGACATGAAAGCTATTATCCTACTGCAAGAAATAACTCTCAGATGTACACTGGAATTCCACTAATACTTCCATGCTTAAGAAACATGCTATCTAGATCACTGGACTGACTTAAAAAAATATTTTTAGAGAGAAAAATACAGACTTTAAAATAAATATACAAATTGTAAAGCTATTCCATTTACAATTCTGATATCACTGCAACATTAAGGATGAGAAATCAAGCATCCAAGGAGGCAGGGCCCACAACATGAGGCACAGCTCTGGAGTATGCATGAAGGAGAGTTGTCTGTCTTGATACTTCTAATGATCCTACTTCTGATCAGTTGTCTACTGAAAAGAAAATTAAAGTAGCTCCTTCCAAGTCAAGGTTATGTGAGCCAGGACAAAGTTTCCTCAAACTTACTGTTCTCAAATTGTCCTGAGGAGGTAAGAAACCAGGCTTTAAACAGACAGCTCATCTCTACTGTGAATTCACCGTACTGGCATCTAAGCCAAAAAGGAAATAAAACTGATGCAAATACAAAGAGGAAAATTACTACGATAGGGAACTAGGAAAAGGATTGTGATGAGATTGGAAATTGACAGAAGATGGGGGATGGGAAAAAATAGTGTGACCAAGAGCACAAGAAAACTGGGAGAATAGAGAGGGAATGAGAATTTATGGAGTTTGTCTGAAAGAAGGGAGCTACCTTAGTAAAGACATGTGGATTGGAAGGAGCTGCTTGAGGGAAAGACAAAGCTGGAGAAGGGGACAGATGAGAAGATCCGAAATGGAGAGGTAGGGACAGAGCACACTGGAGACACAGAAAACACATGGATAGGAATTCCTGTATCCTTTAAAATATATTCCCCACAAAGCTTTAAATAGAAAATCATGTATCCTCAGCACCTTAACATATATTTGAAGCCCATTGGTGAATTATTCCTCATCCAAAGCTGTTGACTCAGCTGAAAATCTGCTGTTACTGACAATCACCTTATTAGTGCAGAGAAAGGCTGGGCAGGAGATTCAGAATTTTCATCTTGTGATGGAACAGCTGCACCAGTATACTGCATTATCAATTTATTCTTTTAAACATAGGAGGACTTACACACTCACAATACATCAGAGGACCACCACCATGATTAATGACATAAAGGTTTACAGTCAAAATTTAGGGGCTGCCACAGTTCATGTTGCAGAGAAAACTGAATGGGCTTTAATCAGTATACACTGCTTTTTCTCAGCCTCAAACATATCAGTGTACTTGGCTTTGCTATGAGGCAAGAGGCTGCTGCCCACTTGTCACAGGAAAACCTATTTTCAGGAATCAGCATCAAAATTATGAAAATTAAATGTGGCAGGATAAGCCATAGAAAAAAAAAAAGAATGGATAAGATCATATTACATTGTACTAAAGGTGAGGAGACAATATTCAACTTGCACAGCTGTAATTCTGCCAGTCTCTAAGTTCATGGTTGCAACCTCAGCATTTGTCTAATAAATTATGTAACAATGTGTTGATCTTAGAGGTCTTTTCCAACTTTCATGTTTCTGCGATTGTCCAATATAAGGAATCCATTATTTGTCAGCACATTCACAGAAATGTGAGTGATTCAAACAGTGATGAGGAGGTTTCTCAGTTGAATGCAGGATTTCTCATTGTTGCACAGCCATTAATGGCAGACAGGACTAATGCCTAAAAGTTACGGTTATCGAGTCTAATCTTTTTTCCTATAAAAATATTAAGACAGGTGAAAGTCATGGCTGGGTTTCTTAAGCATCATTTTTTTTTCATCAAACAGGCTCAAAGAGTTAGCTATTCCTGTAACACTTAACACTTGTTCACAAAGTGCAAGAGGTTTGATACAACAGAGAAGAGTTACCTGAATTCCCCACAGTGCCATTGTTCACCAGTGAGTTTGGAGTCACAGGATTGTGCCAGTGTCCCTCATGAGAAGTGCTGGGGATTCCCATGGGCCTGGCAGCAGGCTGTGCAAAGATGATACTGGGATCATTCAAGCTTACACTGCTCTGGTTATTTGTGGTGCTGCTGCTGCCAGATCTCATAGAAAATGGAACATTTGTAGAATGAGGAGGGTTACCCGGTGCAGAGTGAATAACAGGCCCATGAATAGGCCAAGAAGTGTTGGGAAGCTGAATTTGGTGGTGATGGTGCATCTGAAGTAGTCCCAGGTTATGCAAGGTGGAATACTGACCTGGGGGAGATTGGGGAAAGTTAAACAAAGGCAGCTGGACCTGATGGGGTGGCTGTGCACCCTGCTGTGGCTGAGGAACGTGCTTAGACTGGGATATTGATTGTGGCTGAGTCTGGTTAATGGAGGCTGGCTGAGAGGAATTCTGTGGGAATTGTTGAGGTTGTGGAGAGTAAGATGACTGATGCGAATCAGACTGGAGGAAAAAAAAAAGTATGTATTTCTGATTAGTTCACTGGTTATTTAATGGTGTTTTCTTTAATAAGCTGTATTAGACTATACATAAAACAGCAAAGCACTCCCCAGCAGCACCCCAAACACTGCACCCAAGCTCCCGTTGGCTTCAATAAGTGCAGTTCAACTGACACTGAGTTTCACCAACAGATAATTTGGTCTGTTAATGTGGCACATCCCACCATCAGAAACACCATTCTGAGCAAACATTAGCCCCACGCTCTTCATTATACTCCTCACACGCTTGTTTCTGATTTTTAATCAGTGTCTTCCCTACCCAACTTATTTACAGCCCAGTATCTCATTAACTAATTGCCTTAGAGTGGTTCTTACTACTGCACAGTTTTTAAAGTCATCCCAAAGTAAGCTCCTAATATTTCTTCCATTTTTTAAAAATCTGTTAAACAAGAA
Organism: Drymodes brunneopygia; assembly: GCA_013400955.1. Taxonomy (NCBI): domain Eukaryota; kingdom Metazoa; phylum Chordata; class Aves; order Passeriformes; family Petroicidae; genus Drymodes; species Drymodes brunneopygia. The sequence goes on along the minus strand of VZTZ01035898.1, from coordinate 149,907 downwards.
ATGCAAATTCCAAAAACCCAGTTTCAACTTTCATATTCTGCTATTAGGCCATGGCTAAAGGCACAGTAATAGCAATTATTACAGCCTTTGCAGAAGTCTGATAAAGCTTTCCATTTCACCAGCCACAGAAACAGGCATGAGGCTATTTTATCTGTTTGGAATTGCAACTGAACAGAGAAGCACTTCACAAACTGGAGTGGCTGGGAAAAGAGTTACTCAGTTCATCTGCCAACACTTAATGCCAATATCTGGATTCCCCAGTCTGGTTTTAAGCACTGAGACAAGATGCTGATGGAGTAAGTACTTCCAGAGACATTCAAATGAAGCAGATACCTAAACCAGAGAGGATGACCTGAATCTCAGATCTCATTGTCCCTGAGACTGACTCTTCTCTCCACAGACTACAGCAGCCAGCCAAGCTCCAAGAGCCTCAGCTGCTGTTGAGCACCTACAGTTAAAGGTCTCTGCAGCTTGTCACTGTCCCTGATTGCTCACCTGTCCATTTAAACTGGCAGTCACTTGTCCCCAAGAACCAGAGGTGTCTGCAGGACCTCCCCATGCCAGAGCATCCCCTCTAGCAGCACATTCCGTGTGTCTGTGCCTGGGCACAAGCTGGAGTCAGGAAGCTGAGACTGCTCCCTGCTGCTATTCCAACTGTGCCTTTATGGGTGCCTCCTATGCCTTTCTATCAAACCAGGAAGAGAAGGTAAAACCTGGGATTTGAAAGATGATCCCTGGCTTAACAGTTCAAATGTTATAAAAATAAAGCACATGCAGTGAACTACAAACATTCCTGCAAATATTAACCCACCACAAGCATGCACTGGATGTTCCAGCAGCAGGAGAGGAGGCATATTACACTCCAGCCTTTTGATCTGCTTCCCATTCTCTCCCTCCTACTCCACCAATATTCCCCCTTCCCATTCTTCTCAACCAATTCCTGGACATGACGTCTTCACCAAGAAATCCTGGCCAAATGACAACCATGCAACACACAGAGAGCCCATGACATCCAGGTGAATGTGTACAAGAATGTGCACATGATGTGTCTGCCTCTGAGAGCACCCACACATTCAGCTTTGATTCCTCAGGCAGAAATAAAAGGCTCCTAAAAAATATTCCTGTGGTGTGTTCAGCCCTTCACTTAGATTAGGGCTGTCTCAGTCTCTCTTTAGCAGCACACTGTAAGTCATACGGTCTCTGTCACTGGAGCCAGCATTCCAATAAATGCTTGCTGATCAGTTAGGGAAATGGTAAACTGAACAAAGAGCATCAGTGATCAGCACCCCTGACTACTGTATTTGCTTACTTGCCAGCTTCATTAGCAGGCACATGCTTCTCAGACTAACAGCTTAAAATAAATTAAGTTCTGCTGTTCTGTCTGCTCCAAAAATATTAAATGCCAACAGTTGTATGTGCTCAAATACCCTCTGCTACCCATCTCCACTCAGAAGCAGATTAAACATATTTTATGTAGCTCTATAGAGACTTGAACAAATTCTAGGATAAAACTACCAAAAATGTTTCCATTGTTATGCTTGTGCTGCTAGCGAGCTCTGGCAGACTTCTCACTGAAGTATGACTCAGCTGTGTTCTGTCTGTTCATGACAGTCCCTTAAGGCACATCTCTTAAACCACAAAGAGTCATGGTTGTCACTAACCCAAGTCTCCAGCACGTTAACAGTGAGCTATGCTTATCACCCTTAGTAACACCAGAACATTGCCAGAATAATGGGAATTTGAAAGGCAACCCAGCTTAATCTGGCCTTTCAGAATTGCAAAGTATCTCATATCAAACTTGACTATGAGGTTTCCATACTGAAAAACCATAAATGCTCCCCAAGACACAGCACATCATAAATCAAAATACCACTAACTGGTAGAGTGCAACACTGTCATTTTCAAGTCCAGAATCTGCCGAGAAAAAACTGCAAACCTGTTCCCAGCATGGCTGGTTTGTACAGCTTTGCTCCCTGCAGTGCCCCACTCCCAGAACTTACACATTCTGAGGACTGCCTGGTGCGCAGGGGTCGCTCCACCTGCTGCTGGCCCACAGCCACCAGCTGGGCATTGACCATGCTCCGGACCAGCTGCGTGCCTGATCAAGGAACACAAGTGTTAATAAAACCCACAGGATGGTAGAATATTGAGCAGAACTGGGAGTCAGCAAACCCTTAACTCTCATGTGACACAGAGTAGGTAAATTGCTTACACCTCTCCTCTTCTTTAAGTGGAAACTTTTCCCTTTACTGGCAGCATACAGCATTAATAGGTATAGGAGCTAAACACAAAATCTATTTTTGAGCAAAACAAAGCCTAGCAGGAACAAGGCTCACCTTGCTGTGAGGCTGGAGCTCTACTTTATATAGGTTTCCACATTACTGCTGTAAGCAGTGGTATTTTAAATAGCAATAGTGACAGCAGAAACTTCTGGGCAAAGAAAGGAAACTAAAAAAAGACTAAAGGATAACAGAACACAGAAGCAAGGCTCTTCTGAAGTTCACTTATGAATGCTTCCTCTACTTTTTCAATTACCACAGGCACCAAAGGGCCTAATTTGAATGGGTTTGCAAATAATCTTCTCTAAGTACTATCACTAATTTGAAAGCTGGATTTAGCCTAATTCATCTGTATGCTTTTTTGGAAGTGTTACTGAAAGTGCTGGTTTTTGCTGAGAATACATTTACTTACCTCTCACAGATGATGGAGGGTTAGCTAACATTTGAGAAACATTTGGAAGAGGAAATGCATTTAATTATTATTATTGTTATTATTACTATTACTACTTCTAAAAGCACCCATTGTGAGTGGGAGACAAATAATACCCTGAAGTACACTGTATTTTACTGCTGAGCACATTTTTACCACCCATGCAAAGACTGTACCTCAGGAGGCATTACTCCCCTTGAAGAAAAGCAACACAGACTAGAAGCTGTATTTGTAATGACTGAAACCTTACTTGCAGGATTTTTTAAAGATAATTACCAAGTCTGTACAGAAACCAAGAGAAAAGGTATCTCAGAGCTTTCATATGATCCTAACACATAAACTAACTTACCTGGCACACTATTATTTCTCTGACGCGTTTGTTTGAATTCAGGACAATCTCTCCTAACATGACCCACATCCCCACAGATGAAACACCTTTTCTCTCTTGTTTCTCTGTCATCTTCTTTCACCTCTTTTTCATCATCTTTCTCATTCTCCTTTTTCTTCAACCTGAACAATAATTTTTATTAGCAATATCACATAACCACACACACAAACACATAATCTCTGTAGAGTTGTTGTACTATTACGTTCAAAGGGAATGGTTACATAACCAACAGCTGTACCAGAATACAAATACCTCAGGAATCCCAAAAAACACTTCCAGATTCTGGGCTGGTTAACAGCCTGTACAAACTTAATGAACTTAGAAGCTCCCTAGACTTGTCCAAAAGCTGTATGACTCTATTAGGGCAGAACTATGCCTGCAGTTAAGTTCTAATACAGCAGGAGAACTAGTGATCAGGAGCCAAGAAAAGTAAAGGACTTTTTCCACAAGGTATCTGTAGGATTGTTGAATAATAGTATTATTTTGTGAGCTGTATGTACAATCTGAGATAGATTCTGTATGGCTGTGTTGTTGTAGCAGTTTGTGTGAAGAGCAGATCACAACTTCTTTTCCTGAGGCAGAGGTGAAAGGGTGATGCAATTCCATGTGCTAGTACTTGTACAGAGAGCATCTGAAAGAAACAGCCCACCTGTGACCACAGGGTTCCAGTGCACTTTCATGCATCTGGAACTCCGCTGACTGAACAAAAGGCTGTAAAAATAAAGATTTTGTAGCAGGAAGAGACCAAGAATCCTTTGAAGAATTATGAAGCGCACAACTGAACATAGTGAGTACCTGAAAGAGCCCAGATTAATTTGCATTCTAAGGGCTTCAACAGACTTTAGGAGGAGTCAGACTACCTAAGCTGAATGGGTCATTAAATAGCCAAAGCTGTAAAAAGTGAGGAGTGCACATTCTCTGTTAATTCCTGCTAAATTCTCTTTGGAGACATTGACCTGCACTTACCAGGGACTCCTTTTGCAGGAGTCCTGGACCCAAAATTCCTAAGTGAAATTAATGAACAAGTGCAAGATCACCAAGTGACTGGCACTAATACGATGTTACAGAAATGCACCTTAACTATGTACGTTTTAACTAGTCCTAGGTTTAATAAATGAACTTTTACCTGCCTTGCAGATGTACGTTACCAGATCTACAGAACAATTCAAATTCAACACTGCCTTCTGAACATGATCACTACAGGAAATCCATTTTAACACACGATAAATTTTACAGCCAGGTAATGTGTTCTCCATCTGAATGTTTACACTATAAAAAGATAATTCAGTCATCTAAGTTTTAAGTTAAGCTTAACTACATATTAACGTACTGTAGACTGTAGATTTTACTCTGTGTGTGCTTCTATAAACACTTCAGATTTAAAGAGGTGATCAGAAACTGTTGTAAGAAAAGCAAAAATAGGATGGGAAATTGAGGACCAGATATGAAGCTTTGATTTTTCTCTGCAATTTAGCAATTTTTTCATTTCCATTAAATCTTCAGAAATCCAAATCCCTCATGATTTAATCTCAAAGATTTCATGATAGCTTTGTGTATTACTTACCTCCTTCTCTTTGGACAGTCTTTCATGTAGTGACCAATTTTTCCACAGACACGACAACATCTGTCATTGGGTGCCAATTCCCCATCTGTCAGCACTTTTGAGTCAAAAAAGTATTCCTATCAAAACACATCAGACAGATAAAATATATAAACCATTCACTTCTAAGACTGAGAAATGACAGTAAAATTGTCAGCTTTCATCTCTTATTGCTCCCTGAATGTTACTGCTTCTGAGATTATACTTGGTCCTTTTCTTCCCTAGATAATGGCAGCTTTTTCAGAGATATGGAGCAGTTTGGGCTAAAGAGGGCTATTTGGTCTCAGGGACAGAGGCTGAATTTGCAGAACAGCTTATCCAGGCTTCAGCCTTTTGCCTCCCCAAAGGCCCTTCAGAGGGCAATTTTTTGCATGTGATCTATTTTGGTATCTGAGTCACTGCTTGTGTGCTTTCCAAAGCAGCCAACGTCCCTTCCCAGATGACATCCCCTTAGACTATACACAGCTCAGGTGGGAGACAGATGGAGCATCTGCAGACTGACCTGTATCACTCCCCTCCCTTGGAATTTGCTCAGGACTGCTACAGTTCTGATGTGTGTCAGCACAAAGGCCACAGCTTACAGCCTCTGAGCATGATAAATATTGTGAAAGTACTGTCTTGCCCGAAAGATTGAAATAGAGGTACAAACTCAAAAAAAACCACATAGATGAAGCAAGCAAATGGAAAAGAGAAGATAGGGGAGGATGAAGGGATTTAAAAGCTTTCAAAAGATTTTAAAAATCCTTTAGAAACTCAGGTTCTGTTGAAAGCTACTGGGAGAACAGTCCTCTAAACTGTTTTAGAAAATGCCTTTCTAAGTTGATCTTAAAAATACAAATCACAGTATTTTGTTCATGTTTAAAAAAAAAGAGTTGTCTCTTACACATCAATGACCGGACCCTGTAGCACAGAGCTGTACTTTATCCAAAATGATACTGCATGAACACATTCCTCACCCTGACTCACTAGGCAAACTTTAAAGATCAACTGTTAAAAAAAAAAACCAGTCATCATCCTTTTCCCTGCTTAAGCAGCAATCCTTATTATCTTCACCAAGTGGAAAAATAAATAGAATATAACATCTCTTGGATCTGTTTTCCTTAGCTGCATGAAGAGCCAGTAAAGTTCCTAGAGCTGTTCCTGGGTTTTACAGCCAAATTTGCAGTTTTCTGCAATACTTAACATCATACATTGCGAGGTTTTATAAAAAACAAAACACTAATTAAGCTTACTTTCCCCAAACCTAACAGTAATACCCATCACTCATCCAACTACTCCTCTGAATTTTAAATTGCAGGAGCCCAATACTAAGCTGTACATTTAATGCAGATAAAGTATAATTACACATATTGTGCACATCAAATTGATAAATACATACAAGAGATTTGCTTTGGGTGCATCAATTCAGTGGACAAGGAAAATTAAAAAACATACTAAAGACTCTGAGGACTTACAGCTTCTCTTCCAACAGCTGGGTAGAATGGGGTACCAAATAACTTTCTCCCATTGATAAATGCCTTCATTATGAAATTGGTCACTATTGAAGAAAGACAAAGTTATTAGAAAACAGTAAAGACACAATTCAGTGAACATTACTTGTTACTAGATGTTAATAGCTTACTTTTCCTAGAGACTCCAGCACCCAGATTATGGTTCAAGTCAAAAGGATCTGCACAAAGAAGGGAGAAAAAAAGTCAGAGCTGGAAAAAATACGCTGCAACACAATTTTTTATTTTAACACAGAGAATTCCGTTTTAAATGCATTGACAGAGTAGATTACAGCAAGGCAATGCTGAGAGTTCTAAAACTGTGACTAACCATAATACAGTAAGAACAATTCACTGACATTTAGTAGAAGTTACGAGTCTCATCAATTTTGTGAGCTGTAGGACTTGTAAACAGTGGTTTTTTTAGAACACTGACTGTAGTTTCCTCACATAAAGATCCTGTGCAAAGAGAACAGCCTGTCAAGCAACAGAGTTTCTCACTCCTCATGAATGGAAACTCAATCCAGCAGAGGAGTACCTTCAATGGCAATACATTTGGATGTCCACTGCTTCTCAAACGTGGTTAACAGCTTCTTCTGCCGGATGCTGATCACGTATTCCTTGAAGTCAAATTCCTCGGTGTAGAATCGCAGCAGCCCCAGCCAGAGCTCTCCAAGAGATTCAGTGTTCTTTCCAAGAGAAGGCAGACGCTTCTTCTGCATGCAGTTGAGACAATTTATTCAGCTACAGTTACTGCAGCACAGCTTCTGCTGTAATACCTCTCTATTTACAAGTTTGTCTACTATGAATGGTTTCTTTTGGTTAAAGTAAGGTTAAATTACTACAGTTAAGACTAAACTTGGACTGTTTTTAAGAATAAAAAGCATTTTTCCTTATGTTATTTAGAAATTACTTAAAATAAACCAACCAAAGCAGAAACTCATTTTAGCAAAACAGGACTCATTTGGGAAGTTGCAACACTATGGATACGGAAGTTTAATTAATTAATAAAATTAATCTTTTATATATTACACTGTTAAAAAATTATTACTTTCCCTGAAAAGCAAGGTTTAAGTTTTAGTGACTCTTCTGGAATTAGAATATTACCAATTCTTCCATGTCATCAAAGAAAAATGCATTCCATCCATCCACCATTCTTTGTGGAATCTGTTTGCCATCAAATATCTGCCAGAACAGAGAGTGACAGTTACCGCTCTAATTCAAAGTCGCTGTAAAATACTTGCAGTTCTTTTGGTAAAAAAAATAATATAAAAATATAAATACTTCTAATTTTAACAATTACGTCTTATACAGACAGATTTTCCCATTGGTAAAAAGTGTGAAAGTCTTTTTGCATTGTTGCTGTACCTCTCAAATTATTTGGATATTTAATTTTTACTTGTTCTTTGCAACTAAGAAAGCACGACTGAATTACCTCGTCAAGATTCCAACATCTCTCTTGCCCACAGATTCTCTAAGGAGACTTTATATGATTTCTATTACATTTTGACTTTAGCACAGCCAAGGGGAAATTCCACTGTTATTTAAATGTACTCTCGGGGTAGCAGTAAAATAAAAACCCCCAACCACTACTAAAGTATCAGCAAGAAAGTCTATGAGTCTCAACTGCAATGCTCAAGCCAATTTTCCTCTTGCACACAGAAACCAAGAGAAGCAGAAAGGGATTATTTTCAGACGTGCTTGGGAGTCCCAGAGTGTACCCAGGAAAAGGCAGACAGCTGAATAATTACATTCTCTCCGCCCATACAGTGGGGGTGCAGAACATTATTTTCTTAATAAAGTTTCCTGGCACAGGCAAAATATTTCTTCAAAGTTGTACCAAAACATCAACTATCTTTTTTTTCCCTCATCAAATAATAAAGTAAACTTTTTCTCTTACAGATAGTGTTGAGCAATAAATAATGCTTCTGACAATAACTGGTTGAAGAGCTGGACTCACATTTCAAGAGCATCTGGTGCAGTCTCATAATTACAATTCCCTTCTCTCCAAACCACCTGCCAATTTTTTTCTATCCTGTTCAGCATATAAATATCATTGTAAGACCAAAATCCCACAGTAAATGTAACAGCAGAACTTAGGCACAACAGACTCCCAGTATTAATCTAATTTTCTTGGTAAGTTTTACCTACTAAAACCAAGAGGGAGTTAAGAACCTGTTGATTAGAAGGGTCCCATATTTCATTTATCCCCTCTGATCCTAAAATCCCAGACTTCTCATTTGGCTTGAAGAAAAAGTGCATCTATTTTCATAGCCTCATTTTCTGAACCTACCTCCTGAAGAACTGGAATAACTGGTGGATTTCTCTGCTGTAGAAAGTACAAAACCATAAGAATATAGGCATACGAAGACAGACTACCACGGGATGCATCACCAATATCGCAGCGCTGAAAAAATACATTTTAAACAAAATGCTGAATTCACATTTTATTGTTCAAGACTAACAACTATGTCAGAGAGCAAACAGAAACCCCGTAAGTAACAGCAAATACATTCACCTCATAATTAAAAATTGTTTTATGAAGCCTGAAAAATAAATGCACCCAAGAGTCAACTGCCATCTGGCAAATCCACAGCATAATTTGTCTAACAGAAAAACAGAAAAGTTTCTCATAGCCAAAATACATTAAAAAAAATTATTATGTGCCAAACTGAAAAAAAAAGCCCCAAATCAAAACCCTCAAAACATAAATCCCAGGTTTCAATACCATAAAATTTAATTTTCCTTAACTCAAGCTGCAAGAGTTGTTTCTACGATTCCTTATTATTTTGGTTCTCCCTCCCCTTTTAAAAAAATAATTCATTAACAGCAAGTATTTCCATGTTATACTGGCAGTGCAGGCCATACATGGCATTTTGCTAGCAAACATACACACACCTAATTAAACCATGGTGCAGCCTGCACAACACAGTGCAAAACAAACATCCCTGACCACGTCAGGGAGTTGGAACCAGATGAGCTCTGAGGTCCCTTCCAAACCAAGCCTTTGTGTGACTCTGATCAGTGAATTACCTTACTATGCTTAAGTATCTCATTACAGTATAACCTTTCCACAGCACCTGCTTCTAAGTTATCCTGTGTTTTGAGCCTGTGTCATATCAAACAACGCATTTTTAACCTCCTAGGGCTGGAAAAAACAGGGATTCGCAAATTACTTTCACATTAGCAGCAGCAGTGACAGCTGTTCCTGGGTTTTCTGCCAATGCAAACAGAGGAGGAGGCATTTTGCTTAAAAACAGAGTATTTGTATAGCTACAAAGTCACTTCCATACATTTACATTCAGGAGTGTATATCCCACAACTTGTATATTTCATCTTTGCAGTAATATTTTTAGAACACGAACAATAGTATGCAATGCTACCACAAAAATGTAAGATTCATTATTATCAACACAAGGCATTTTTAATCTGGACACAGAAGAGACATGGTAATATTGTGCACTACTGTGACCACATCAAGAAAAAAAATCATTGCTAGTCTCAGTGACAGTATAATGAATGTGTCCGTTCCATTCTGGCACAAAGTTATTTTATTCATCTTGATGTATTTTATTACATGAACATCTGGTAGCATGATGCACTCCCTATAAGCCAATTTTTATTTGCCCCAGTTCCACTAAGCTTTCTTTGGATGTGCTGTATTTAATACTGCAGCTTGAATAAAAAGCAACACCACATTTCAATTATCAAAGGCTGCATAATATAAGACTTTGATAGAATATCATAACAGAAGATGCAGGAGATCTGACATTTTCAAACTCTAAAGTCAAGTACATCCTAGGCACATCAAATAGAGGCTCAGGCATTCATTTATCACCCCATACCTACCTATTCCTGACTTTTATACTAAGTAAAACAAGACAAGTGTGCCAGAAGAAAGCAGCAGTAATCTCTGGGCTGGTCCCAGATATGGAAACTTGGGAAGCCCATGCACATCCACATGCCCCTACATCTTACAGTTACCAATTTTTCCAGTTTGGCTTGGGGCTTGGGTGGGGTTTTTTGTTTGTTATAATTGCAGCTGGTCTGAAATTGAAGAAGAAAAGGAAAGTTTTCCTTTCATCAGTTTCCTATTACACAGAAATCTTTCAACAGATAGCAGAAGGTTTGATTTTGACACACACAATCAGATAGAGCACAGTAAGCTTAAGAAAGTACACTTCATATAAGCAGCATTCCACTGTCTCCTCTCCAGTTTGTATTGGCAAAAGGCAAACTCAATGGCTGCAGCAGAAAACACTGTATTGTACAAATAAGTACCTTCTTTTTACATTACCTTTGCAAAAACTTTCATTGTGTAGCCCAGATATTGCACCCTAGGATCAATAGCTGCGTAGGTAGCCAGCATCCTTGTGTTATGCTGTGCCTGGAAAAGGGGAAAAAAAATCAACCAGGTGTCAAGGTGAGCCAATTATGTAAGAAATTGCGCAATTTCATAGTGTCAAGTGCAAGCTGGAATGAGCTGTACTATTCATGATGGCAGACAGGCCACAGGGGATGTGGCACTAGTGGCTTTTCAGAAGCATCCCCAAAACAGGACTTTCTGTGCCACAACCTGCTCTCCCATCAGGTCATACACAGCTCCTTGGGTCGGGCTGAGGGTGTGGGACACTGAATTTAAAGAATGTAGCAGAAAAACAGGAACACACAAAAGCATTTTCATTCTGGTTACAAATCATTCCCTCAAACAGTTATTTGGGTAAGACAAAAAGAATTAAAAAGCTTTCTTGGAACACAAAAGCAGACACAAGCAGATGCTCACCAGTGTATTGTACAAACTAATATCTCCTTCCAAGCCACTCCGCCGGTGTTCAAACTTAACAATAGGCACTTTGGCTGTTGTTATAGGCAAGATGTTCCTCAAACCTGGGGAAGCAACACTTTAGTACATAAAACATTTCCATTAACAACATTTACAGTAAATCTATGTGCAAAACAAATAATACTTTAAAGCACCTACCTGGATGCTTCTTAAGAACTTTTGCCAATCCTTCTATTATTTCTTTACAGTTTAATTTCTAGGAAAAACAAAGATCACAGCTTCCATTAAACATGGATCCTATTCCAACAAACACGTTTACTATCACATCTATTTCATAGGTGAAAAGTCTATGTACAAAAAGGAGCAAGCATTAAGCACTACATCTGTAGTACACTGTGTGCCTATAAGGCATTAAAAGTAAAATAGGCTGGATGATGCTTCAGTTGTACAGAGTGCAACAAGCCAATGTGCAACTAGCAAATCCTACCTTTCCTGTGTACAGAAATCTTAACTGAATTAAAAAACCTTCGAGAATTCCTGAATTTAAACCAGCAGATTTTATCAATTTCAAAACTCTTACCTCTGCGTTTTCATGACCCTCCAATGTCATGCAGATGTCTAGATCACTGTCCCGAAATCCAAATCCATTCTTTGAGGAGCCAAATAAGCAAAGCCTGGCTTTGTCTGATCACAAGAATAGATAAGAAAAAGGTAAATTATTTTACAGTTGAATGGTAAGTGCTTAGTATGAAATATTGCTTAACTGTGATGTGCAGGTGTCCATAAAAATGAGTTTAAAGAGAGCTTACAGTGTCACTTCAGCTTTGATAAAGGAGGAAGCACAGAACTTCAGAAATTATTTACAGAAAGTAAGGCAAGACAAAGACTTACTTTATATAATTTTTTATGACTGAAGTAAGTTACAGTTACTATAATAATTAAATGGCATCTCTAAATGTGGTGCAATGTTTTGTGGTATGTGACTGCACTTTCCTGCTTTTAATAAATCAAAATAATGTGCAAACCAGTACAGCTTTACCCCACAGATAAGACAGAGCTACTCTTAAGTTAGTCCAAGTGACACTTCTGGTTCCATTCAGAGTTTATCTAGGTTGTATATTTTTCCTGTGACTAGGTAAATTTGGTCAGAGCTTTTGTAATCATAACAGGCTCTTCAAGAAGACACAAGCAGTAAGATCACAATACTTTATGGAACATTCTTTCCCAAGTGCTTTGTTTACATTTTTGTTTGAAACACAGTATTATTAAATATTTTCATTCTTGGAAAGCAAAATCATGCAGTTAAAATAAATTCCTTCCTAATTGCAAAGAATATATTTATCTGTTCAACTGATACTAATGCCAAGAAAATAGATCTAACACCTATTCACAGCTTTTTTCCTAAACTTTAATACAATCAGAAACCTTAAGTCTGTGAAGGCTTTGTAACAGGTCTCAAACCTCAGCTGCTGCCAGTAAGTGGAGGCACAGCCAGTGGATGGAATTCCCAGTTCCTTGATGACAGGTCAGCTACAGCAGAATGGCCTTCCATGGACTGGAAATCAGGAGATCTGGGTTTGGTACCTGGCTCTAGCACTGTTTTACACCTCCTACAAAAAAATCACTTGGCATCTCTGTGCCTTGACTTCCATCACTGTAGTAAGACACTTTTGCTTGTTTTCTGTAAGGGATGTGAAGATAAACTCATTAAGATTTCTGAGATACCCAAGCACTGGTGACTAGGCAACAAATGTCCTTGGCCCACAACCAAAGCTAACACTAAACCCAACCAAACTTTCTTCCTGGCCTGACTGGAGCAATCCTGTGCTTGCATTACTACTCTGGCAGCTCTTCCTCCACTCTAGGGACGTTTCCATGGAATAGCATGAACGGATATTCACTGCTGAAGTTTGCAAGACAGCTTTACAAATGGAAGGACAAGACATGCCTCTGCTTCAAGCAGGGAAATAAAATGAGACAAACCACATCCTTATGCTCTGGACAACACAACTGAAGAAAGCATTCCGAAGAGTCAATACCTACTGTTACATACCATTATACTCTTTCCGAATAAATCTCTCCAAACTTGCCAGTATTTGTTCTCTGTTTTGTTGCTCAGATAAAGGAGGCGATAATTCATCTAAGTAAAAACAAATTAAAACAGTCAGATGTGACATTCAGCAACTTCAAAAATCTTTTTCAGCTAATTAAAAGATTGGATGTTTTTTTTTTTGTAATGTTTGCTTTGCTTAAATCTGTGGTTTTCTTTTTATATCATTAGAGTCTTCAGGATTTCATTTCAAGGCATCCAATTTTTCAACCACAAAGCGGCTTGGTGGGCACTTGGCATCCAGCCAAGGTCAACCTACCACAGCACCCCCATAAGATGCCACAGAATCTGACAAGCAGAAAAACTAGTTTTTACCACAGCCTGATTTCTGGGAACACCAGTAGCTTTTTACCAGCCCAGTGAAAAATTCCATGTAACATCAGTTTCTGAAATCTGTTATAAGGTGTCACAGCCAAGGATTATCTGAAAATTAAAATATTGATCCATTTGTAGCCTAGGGCACCTGGAAGAGTTTCTTCCTACTGAATTGTAAATAATTGTAAATAAGTAATTTAACCCTAGAGATTTTAATTCTTCCAGGTTACAGAGCATAGTATACAGCAGGGTACAAACACTTTTTGAACTTACCAAAACATCTTTTACACACTATATCAAGAATTTCCCGAAATCTGTCTGTCATTGGTGGTAGTGGTTTTAGATCAATTTTCTTGAAATCCTCTGGGCAATCATTTTTGGAATGTCCATCCCGTTTGCAGATGCTGCATACTATAGTTGGTGGCTTTTTTGGGGGGGAAAAAAAAGAAGGGAAAATTGTATTTGTGCTCTTAAGACAGTTCAGCAGACCTAACATTTCCGAGCAACCAAGAACATTTAACACATGAACAACAACAGAGCCTCTCCAAAGAGCAGAACACCTCTCAACAAGCTGCATTTAATTCTTATAGTGCCTAAAAGCTCCTGGAAAGGAGAGGAAAGGGAGAAATAACCCACAAATAACCAGAAAGAAACCCAAGATTTTTTGTGTGGAAATCAAAAAGCTTTGCATAAGATGGGGGCAACAGACTAATCCAAACACACAGGGTGGCGTTCCCAGTCCTGAATAACAGCTACTGTACAAAGGCCAGAGCTCCCACTCATAACACAGACTGAAACAATCACTGGGAGAATCCCACCATCCATCCATTCTTAGATTTTGTGACTTAAAAGTAATGGCTCAGTGATACATGACCAGCACTGCTCACCTTTCCTGAAGTAAAAATAAACTTATCAAACACATAATGCATTTCTTCTGTTGAGAGTCTGCCTTCCTCCTTGAGATCGTGGGTTTCCAGCACTGCTTTGCAGCTGGGCGAGGTAGCTGGGGTGCCAGTGCACTTGGTCTGCGGAGACAACTCCGTTACCGAACTCTGCCGACTTTCAGTATCAGAAAACTCATTACTGGAATTTGTGTCATCTGCCTGATGTGCACTGCAGTTACAGTGGTGGCTGAGCTCTCCCTCAGTTAGACACACTGAAATTTCTAAATCATCCCTCTCTTTAGGTGATCTTTCCTTTGATTCACAGCATTCATTAGAAATAAGGGATAAAGCTTCTTCTTTGTCTTCATCATAGCTAGAGTCCAATGTTGAAAGTAGCAAAGAGTCCACGTTCTGGGAAGTACAACTTTTGGCTACAGCTTCTACCACTTCATTACATTCAACCTCATTCTCTGGTATGTTACATCCACTTCCTAGATCTTCTTTATCTACAACGTTTTCCCCTTGTGGAAGGCAACAGTTTGCTACTGGCTCTTCAGATCTTGTGGATTTCTTATTATTCATTTTCCCTTTTTCTTTTTTCTTGGTATCTGGCTTGGATTTAATCCCATCTTTACTTTGTGGACATGCAAAATATTTATATGCTGTCCTAAATCGCTCCAGGATGTACTCAAATACCATCTGGCTATTTAGACTTCGTGCAACATTCCTCTTTAGTGCAAAAGGATCTGTGAAGAAAAAGAACAATTTAATTAGTAATCTTTAACTTACACATTTCACAAAGCAGCTGAAATCCCTAAGTTATTATAGGACAGTTAAGGAGATTCTTATATTGTAATCCAGAATTGTATCTGGATATAGTTAGAGAATGAAAGACCCACAAGTTTTTTCAGAATTCTTCCATACAAAACACACCCATGTGCAGCCATGAACGGCTGACTATCATAAACAATTCTAAATAAGTGTTACTCAAAAAGAAAACCATGGGTATATATGCATGGGTATATTATGGCAAATTTCCAGACTAGAAATTAAAATAAACATACAAAGGCAAAATAAATAGAGGCCTGACAGAACCTTTTTTCCTCCACTGAAGAAGGATTTTCATTTCCCCTAAGAAATTAATTTGTCTAAAAGTAACATTAAGGATGTAAGGACTGCATGAACCAATCTCAGAAGGATCCATTCTTAGTCCTTCCTAATGATTTCTAGATGAAACATGCTTTCCAAGCAAAAAGAGCTCCTGCATAGTTGCTATAAGTTTGCCCGGAAGATAGTACCAAACTGAGATTCTGTTATTCATAACATCAGCTAGAAACTTAACATTGAAAAAAAAAAGTCAAAAATTTTAAAAAAACAAACATAAAGCAAACAACAAAACAAATAGCCCAGCCATAGCAGGTGTCAGAACCAGAATGCAATCTGGTTTTTTGAAGTTATTTCTCATTTCTTCCTCAGTGATTTGTCCTGTCATCTTACAACCCACATGTTGAATAAACACTTCTCTACGTTTTCTAAACCCTAGCTAAAAGTGATGGAAGAAAAGAATTGGGAGAGAAAATTAAAGTCACAGGAGTGATCTTAACATCCACTACTTAACCTGTGCCTCAAGAATTCATTACTTGTTTTTCTGTTTTACTCTTCCTTCTCACTCTTCTTGTACCTCATTGACTCATCCTTCAATGTACCTCTGCACCTCATTCTCTGTCTGTATGATTCTCTTTGTCCTCTCCATCGCCTCAAGTGTTACAGATAAGCCACTTCAGCAACATCTCTAGAAAGTGTTCAAAAGTCATTATTCATGCTTTTATCAAAGTATCACCTTACATGGTTTCTTAGCCTTCCTCAAATGCCCAATTCCTCTACTCTGAAGGCCAATTCAGAATGCCATACATTGCTCTGTAACTCAGTGACTTTCCCTGCTTTTTTAAACAGAGAAAACTTGTCTTTAAAGAGACTAAATAGCTGACAAAATATATCTTTAAACAATTTATTGTCTAGACTCATAACAGATTTGCAAGTTAAGCAAATAAAGAGGCTAATGCAGGATGACTACAGAAGTGGGAAGGGATCAGCCTACCTTCAATGGCTATTCGCCTCTTAGGCCAGTTTTTATTCTCTCTGGTTAAGAGCTCTTGTACCCGTATGCTGATGACATATTCCTCCAAAGCAAATTCCAGTGTGTAAAACTTCAAAAGTTCCAACCACAGTTGCCCCAGTGAAACTTGGTGAGGGGTTTTGAATGCTAAGAGAGACTGAAAAACAGGACGAGAATGCTCAACTGCAACAAGAAATGAGTATTCCCCCTTTTTTTATCCTGGTTCCATCCAACATCAATGTTCAAAATTGAAAAAAGAGAGATGAGAGATAGCAAATGTTTTTCAATTAAATAAAGTCAGGACTTACAATCCCATGTTTCTCTTTTGCATTGTTTTGGTTGTCCACTTCTGAGCTTGATGCCTTCTTGCCACCACCTTTCTGTTGTTCAACTTTAGCTTTGCTTTCTGCTCCAACGGAGTTTTTTGCTGCACCATTAGTGGGTGGTTTGTACTCCCACCTCACAAATTCTTCGTCTTCCACCCCTTTCAGCTGGTGGTCATCTGGCCTCTTCGAATCAAAGCCTTCAATCTAACAACAATTAAAGTGGCTCTGAAACAAGACTGCATATAATACACACAGCCAAAAGTTTTCAGCAAATGTAACACTGACTACTGTGGTATTCATACCCCTCAAGATCAACAGATGTCAGAGACAGAAACTCAGAGAAATAAAGAAGAAAATAATTGCCTTTTCTCCAAAACACAGATGATACAAGTATACAGCCTGTGCCTTTTGAAAAAGTCTTCAGAATCATCAAGCATCATCTGTGTGAGCAGTAAGTACCGATGCATTTTATTTATCATTTTCTTTGGCAACCAAAGTCTGCATTTTTACGAGGTTGTAGAACACAGAAATAATGCCAACAATGTAACAATAAGGCTACTATGTTACCAAATCACTCACCCAATTGCCCAAATAGGACGGTAAAATACGTGGTTTTCTTTGTTGAAGAAAAAATATCACCATTAAGGCAAAGGAATATGAGGGAATCCCACCTTCAGCCTGACAGTCAATGTGACAGAGCTGTAAGGGAAGAAATAATTACTTTTCTGATGTAACACCAGAATTTTGGTTTACAATCTATTATAAAAGGACAAATCCTCAAGAAATGTGAGAAATGTACTAGAGTGAAACACAAAATGGTGTTATCTCAGAAACTGCAGTGGTCATGCCATGCCACATACAGACAAAATACAAACTGCAGCAATTCATACAGTGCCTTAAGGAATACTATCTTATCATATATTATTCTTCCCTAGTTTCACCACATTTTGTGATTGTGGGACATATTTATGCTTTTATCTAGAATTTCAGTCAACTCTGAAATGTGCTATTGTACAGTGGCATCTCATGTATGGAGGTGGGGTGGAGTAGTGGCATGAAGTCTCTTCTACAAACATATTCATGGTATGTTATATACTACATTGTACACAGTGCTTAAAAAGAAGTATTGAGGATAATTAAATAACTTACTCTAGCCCAGTAGCGGAAAGCCAAAACCAAGGGAATCAGGACAGGCTCCAGTTTACCCAGTGCAGCCAGCAGGTCAGTTGTAAGGCAAGCCACGTCATTCCTAGCACTTACTTTACATGTCAAACCACTGCAATCACAAATGCAGAACAGATAAAGGGTTATCACTTTGTGATATAAATGATGCTTGGGGCAGGGGGGAGGTGGGGCATCACACCCACTGTAATAAAAACATCTATCAGCGTCTCCCTATGTAAGAATACAAAATTTTAAAACAAAAGCTACAGAATATAACTACATTTTCTTTACTATTAACTTATCGACTGCATCTAGAACTCACAGAGGTCATTATAGCTAAAAATATAAAACGGCCTCAAGAGTTTGCTCTAAGTTCTGCCATTACTTAATTATCTTGCACAATTCAATTACCAAGTGTATTGTATATATTCCAAACACTGAAACAAATTAATAAGTTAATTAATACTCCAGACCTGCTGCATATTAAGAGTTGGTAAACCCACAAAACATTTCCTTTAGCTTCTCAGAATAATTACTTCGGTTCTGTTACAAATAAAGGAAAAGACATCTTCTTGCATTTACTTCCCCAGTTTCAGTCCATACCTCTTGCCAGTCAAGCAATCGTGTTTCATTTTGGAGGTTGCTACACCTTAGGAATTTACTGAAACTGTCAGATGACGTGTCCTTTCCAGCAATGAGTATCTTATAAAATGGTTTTAAAGCCTTGGCTTAAACTGCTGGCAAAAATTTTAAATAACTGACAACCACTCCACTTTTCCTCCAGCTAACTAAAAGGAGAACAGTAATGTCAGACTCCTACAACCAGTGAGTTCTGTGTAGCACAAAAACTAAAGTAGCTTTCTTTTTAGATTACATTTCTGTGTATGACCAATTCTCATTTAATACAAATGTTAGCTGAATGTTACAGTAATATTTCTTGTCAGGAGTGCAGGCAAGCAGCTGCTATGAACAAGCACAGTTGCTCATTAAAAACCTTTTTCAGTCACACATACCTTTTAACATCTTTGCAAAAGACAACAGGAACTTTGGCATGGAAATCTGACTCCACATCTGAGTAGACAGCTAAACAAGGAGAAAAAAAAACCACATTCTCTTTCAAAGATTTTTACAGTTTTCTCAATTCTGTCTTTATTATATTTATACCGTGATTTTTCAGAACAACTCAAATTAAGTGCTGCACAGCTAACCAGTACCAGTATTTTCTGATTACTTTTGATGCTCACCACCAGCATCAGACAGCCAAGCTGTGTTCCTGACAGAAGCATGAGGCTACGAGTTTTAGGAGTCTTGGAATAGCTCTCACTCATGTCCATATGCAGGTGGAAAGCAGCTTTTGAGTTTACTGCTTAGAATTCATCCTACAAAAGTTTAAAACCTTTTGCTCTGGCATCTGACACTACTGCCCCAACTTCTAGCAATCTGAACTGGACCAACAGGGCTGCCATACTCTTGCTGCCACGCCTCATCTCTCACTCACTCACACAAGCACTGGTGTTCATAAAAATCACATTCATAAAAACAGCTCAGATACTTTGGTTGAAGACTAATAATTTTTTCTACATTTACAGAAAAACTGAGCATACAAACAACTAAGCAACAGATGGAATGTTAAAAAGAAATGAGATGCAACTAAAACTCACCACTGTTCTTCAAGATCTCAAGCACCTGGATCAGAACATCTGGTTGACTCATCTACAGTGACAAAATTAGAGCAGGTTACATGATTGAGACTAACATTTTATTTTACATTCCATTTAAAACTACTTGGGTTGCACAATTAGTTACTCTGTGTCCTTCAAAACAGTGAAATCACATGTCATTACTAATGAAAAAGTTAACTGTACCTGTCTACACCATGAAAACAGGTGCCAGTAAACCTAATAGCTAGCTTTCCTTTAGCCTACAGATTCTTTCTATTGTAATTCTGCATTAACATACTCCATAAGGGTAAATAAAAACATTTGCCATGTATTCAACTATTTCATTGTCAGGGTATGCTACTAGAAGTGGACAGCAATAAAGATATTAATGTCAGTACTTATCCAAGGTTTTAAAGGTTATCATTTTAAAACATGTGCAAGTGCAGCAGCTGAGTGTCTATCAAGAACATGCTAATATCACACATTAAACATGAACCAATAACTGAAGTATCTAAAGGTAAATCATACTGCGCTGCAGGAATTTTGTACCATAAACTGTAAACTGGGATGTGATGTCTACTTGAAAGTGACTAAACCATAAAAGGAAAAAATGTCACTTTTAGCCCCAACTGTAAAAGGGGGAGAATCAAAACCTACAAGAGTTTAGAGTCTGAATCATGAGCTCATGGAAGCACATTTATCCAGAGCCAACTATTTTCATACTGCTTCAATGCTTGCTCAAAAAAAATTAGAAAAAGCCTAGCATAAGATTGTCCAAACAAAACAAAAAAACCACCCAAGAATTGAAGTTATCTAAAGAGTAATGAAAACTTCCTCCACAGCACAGCTGACATCACATTGAAGATTAGATACTTTGTGTTATTCTAACTACTTGTGCCCCAGAAGAAGATGAAGGCAATGGAATAGAAATAAATGTGGATAGCCTTGATTTTAAAAAGTCTTAGTTAATACAAGATAATATCTACACACCTTAGGGGGGAATTTGATATCAATGTTAACATCGCTGGTCTTAAAAGCAAATCTAGTTAAACAGGAGCCATACATCCTCAGGGAACAGTCTGGAGAAAAAGAAACATAATTATTTAACAGTCAATATTTTTTTCTTTAGTGGATGATGCATACCTTGCCTTAGATACTGCACCTCACAAGTGGCACTCCCAGATTAATGGACATTGAGCCCCTTTCTCACTCGTGTGAAGGGCAGGCATTTCCATAACACAGCACCACAGGAAAACAAATAATTCAAATACTGTAACCACCAAATGTTCAACATTTTTCAAGCCGTTTTGAAGTTTTTTTGCAATGCAGCTTTAGTTCTGTTTGTTTTTAATACAAAATTAAATATGAAATAACAATAACTGTCACCATCTCAGTGTAGGATTTTATACAACAGCTTTTGTTAACTACAGCTTGAGTTCTCTGCAGCAGTTAGCCAACTATAAAATTGTTTGTTGCCTCACAGACTTTTGTATGAGGCACCAATCTGTTGATTCCATCAGCAAGCTCCAACACACAGATCTTTACAAAACATGCACATAAAGCATAAATTCAATATAATCCAAGGCACAGAGTACAGTGTCCATTCAGTGTTTTAGTTGAAACAGTTACCTGCAAAGGTGCAGAACAGATCTAAACTAACTGGGAAGTACCTATTCAGCAATAATATAAGAAATTCCATTCCATTCCATATGCAATAATTTATCCCGATTCACGATACAATTTTTGCAGACAAAAACTTTCCTGTAATAGAAGTTAGGGTCTCCCATATTTAAATCAGCTGAAAAAAGAGAGTGTTCTCAATCCTTCCCACGTCCAACATCCTGCTCAAGCAGGGTGACCTAGAGCAGGTTGCCCAGACTGTGTCCAGCTGGGTTTTGAAGGATGAAGAGTCCACAGTTTCTCCAGGCAAACTGTGCCAGTGTTCAACCACCCTCACAGCAAAGAGGATTTTTCTTTTATATCTTTCTTTATGGGTGTTCTGACCAAATCCATTCATCAGAAACATCAACAAAATTACTCTTAAAAGAGAAAATAGATCTTACACATACAAACCTATTTTCAGTACTTAGAAACCAGCCCTCTCAAAAAGAAAGCCTGTATGGTTAATAATAATAATAATTCACAATTTCTTCCAATGGATTTTCATAATAGTAAGAATTTTTGCATAGTTCTAATGTGAGCTCAAGAGGAAATCATGCCAGAAGATCAGATGTTTTCTACACAGTGCATGAATTAAATTTTTTCCTAATTTACAACTTAGGAAAACACATTCACTAAAACATAGCTGGCTTTGAAAAGGAGAATAACAAACTGTCATTCACTATTACAGACTCCCCTTCCACTACTCCTACACCTCCACAAAAGCTCATCAGTCCAAACAAGTCAGCCAGACAAAGTAACAATCATTTTCCTGAGTATTTATGTAAAAATGTTATGTGGAAAATCTTTGTCTTATGCTTCCCACTATCAGTGGAAAACTCCCTGGAGTGCCAGAACAGAAGTTTGCACTAGGAGCCACTTACTAGGGAGCAAACAGATTAGCAAACCTCCACCCTACAAAGCCCAGTTCTATTCAGCGACTTATGTTTAAGCACATAGTTCACAGAGCACCTAAAACTAAAGCTGATCATCTTGCAGATAACAAAATCTTTCTTACTGCTGTATTTTTATAGAGGAAAGGGGAAGAAAAGGTATTTCTAAAACAAAAGGACAGTGTAGAATAACACTGAATTTCAATATAGATGAAATTAAAAATTTAAAACTTTTTTTTGGCAATGAGATTAGTATTTTCTTCCGTTCAGATGCACTGAACACCAAACCACTGTTAGAACAAAGTCAACATCACTGCAGCTCCAACAGTCTGATTCCAAACTCCCAGTGTATTAACTGTAGGAGCTGATGGGAAACCAATGTAAAGAAGCAAATGTCAAATATTATCCTTCTTGTTATGTTATCCCACCACTTTAAAGAAGATCAACAAATACATCAGAAAGAAGAACAAATAAGCATGATCATATTTTCTTCTTTTTGTACGTAAGTTAATTCTTTAAAAATCAACAGCCAGCCTGTACTAAAAGGTCTGTATACATTAATATTGTCTAATATCAAGATAATTTAACTCCAAATGCACTCATTCACCATTAATGAAGGTATCAAAAATATATGTAAAAATAATGAAAAAATTTTCACCTAAACCCAATGGAGAATACTATGAATACCTGGTAAAGGCTGTTGAATAATTTTCTCCATCTCGTTTACAATTTCTTGCCGAATTCTGAAGTCCTCATCTGAGATGCCTTGTTCATTCGCTGCCTCGATGAGAGTGAAACTCAGAGCAGCCAACTGTGCAGACGAGGGCGGTGGGAGCGCCCGCAGCTCGTTTTCCTCTTGCTTTTCCTGAATAATTGGTGGATGATAAAAGTAAAAACTGGTATTTTAAGAGGAAAAGGTTATCTCTTACTGCTATATGATATTGGAACACACTGGTTGTGTTATTCTTTTTACATGGGGTCCTGACCAAACACTTCCAAAGGCAGGAACTCTGCCTGGCCTAACTGGCCAATACAACAGTGTGGCTCCCAGGAATGACTGCAGATGCTCAGTGTTCAAAACAGAGTATGTTATTTCACAGTTGGCAACTGGGGAGGAAATCTTCTGTAGTCCATTCCTGAACCACATTTTCTGACAGTTCTGAGGCAGAATTCATCCAAGAAAATAAAAAGCTGTAATTGTTTCTACATAATAAAAGTAACTGAGCTGGAAAAGTCACATGGATTTTTTCAGAGTGGATTGTACTTGAAGGAAAGATATTAGAAAAAGTATTCCTAGCTCCAAGGGAATTTGTTGAGTCCCATTACTGCTTAAACTGGTGCCAAAAAGTACTGGATTTAGTGCATCCAATCCCACAGCAAGATCATGTCAGATGTATCGAGCCATTTGGGACTCAAGTAATTTGGGATTAAGTACAACAACCCCTTGTTTCATGAATTCATCAACTACATGAAATACATGATTGAAATAAAATAACCATAAAATAATTTTGCACTAAGAAAACACAACAGTATGAAAATGTTTGTCTAGTTCTAGGCTGCATCTCTCAACTTTTCTGTTCTTACCTGAACAAATTTAATGTAATAAAGAATATGAGCATTTTTAAAGCACTATGGGATATTTTTTATGTCACCACGTTAGGATTTTTCTTGAGTTGGGAAACCACTGCCGCTGCTACGATTATTTGATTGTCATGTATCTCACAGAGCTGTAAACAGGAGTCTTTTACAAAGTAACATTTAGACAGTTACACAGGTATCACCATAATGTTGCATACAACATAAAGCTGTCTGGGGTAAGTGTTAAAAAGTGAAACTGCTCCCTGTCTTTCAGAAGTCCACTCAGTGCTAAAGAAACATCACTGCTCAATTCTCATCTTCATGCCCAAATGAAAAACATGGTAAAAATGTGCTTATAGATCAATCATAGGGCTGGATCATTCTGTTAAGCATGATGTAATTAAGGAGACAGTAAGAGAACCAGAATCCTTTATAAATAATCACTGGCCATAATGTAAAAATGTTACTTTCTGAGATGTAACAGATTTATGGCATTTGGAGTCTTCCAGGTGATGACTTGCACACGTTTTAGAATTAGAGCATTAATGAGAAACAGAAGTATGGCAAGAAATCCATGGAAACATGAGAAAGTAATTTGACTGAATTTTGGGGAATGGTTATAGGAAGAGTAATTTTAACCATCTAAATGACAAAATCCAACATACTGGGGAATCTGTAGCTCTTCATCAGCATTTACAAAAATGGACTGGCAAGAAAATCCATGCACCTTTTTATTGGATTTTTAGAATGTAACAGCTCTTTAGAGCAAACCATAGCACCATAGTATCCGATAAGGGAACTGGTTTTCTCTTTGTAAGCCTCAGAACTGTTTTTCTTATTAAACACATTAATAAACCCACAGTGATGATGAGTGAACTGAACCCTTCCCTCCTGTAACTCTTCTAAACTTCACAAGTATGACAAAGTAAAAAAAAAACATAAAAACAACATCCCAACCTCACCTCCAGTCCCTGGAGGTCTTGCTACCAACAGCATTACTTTCAGAAAACAGAAAAACTAAATATATTTTTATATAATATATATTTCTCACCTAAGTTACCTTGCATTTTATTACTAAAAGTATGATGAGCTGCTCACTACTCAGAGACACTAATTCAGAAGCAATGACCAAAAACGTCCTTTCCTCTCTGCCTGGACAAATCATCAAGCCCTTCCTCTTAAACAGAAAACAGAAATTTGTGCATCTCTGCTCAGCACACAAACTTTCACCTAAATGAACATGACCAAAGAAAAGAAACCACACAACAAAAAATATTTTAATTTAAAAAATAAAATTAAAAAACAGAGGAGGAAAAGAAAGAAAAACATAGCCATAATTTTGTTAACTTACCATTATATTTTTCTTATGACGTTTTTCCTTAATATGCTTGTGAGCTCCCTGGATATTTTCAATGTGGACTAAGCAGAGCTTGCATAGATACTGACAGTTGGTGTATTCTGGGGAGCGCTGAGGGAAAATGGCCATAGATTAAAACAAATATTTATACCAGTAGTGCCTGAAAAACTCAATTCTTTGATTAATAAACTGTATCTAACTATTATGTAACACTTTTAATGTCAAAGTGCTTCACAAACATTAAGCAATCTTCAAACAGCAAGAAGAAATGGATTTTTACCTGTATGAAAAGAGGGGAGAGCGAGGGAAGGAAGTGAGAGGAGTTGAATATTACATTTCTGAGTAAATTCAGTGAGGTAAGATGAAGGCTGAGGAGTTTATGCTTCTTAAGGCTGACCTGAAGGCCAGTAAGCCATTCCCTTGTCAGGTGAAGCTTTTCATAACTGGATAACTCTCAGCATCTCCCTGCCTTTCTCTGATGAGGAAATGGCAGCAGTTCAGCCATGTCCAGCACTGCTGTTGTGTCACCCGGGCTGTCTGCACCGAGCACCGCAGCGGCTCTGCCCGGTTAGAAAGAGTGTGGCCGGGCAGCCTGGGGGAACATGGCCACTTCCCAACCACTGTGCTCAGCCAAGGTGGACCCTTTGGCAAGGGCTGATGCTGTGTGAGGAATAGTCTGGGATGCTAAGATTTGGAGACACATGCAGAACAAGCACCTTTTTGCACAGACAGGCTGGGAGACATGGAGTACGTAAATGGAGTGGCTGCCTGGGAGATTCCCCAAGGCTGCAAGAAGCAGCCAAACCTTCTGAGATGATGGGGAAGAAGGCAAACCACTATTTTCCCAGGCTCCACAAGGGGATACCATGGAGTTTATTCTGCCAGAAAACCATTAAGACCTACTGGAATAATAGGCAGAAAGGACTCTGCAAAGAGAAGGGGTTGTTCCCAAATACTCTACTTTATCTGTCTCATCCTGCAATTGTATTTTCTTGCTCTAACAGATCACAGATACAGAGACTGGAAACCTGTGGATAAGTTCACTGCAGAGACAAAAGGGTTCCAAAAAAACCGCTTTAGTTTTTCTCCAGGCTTGTTGGCATTTTCCAATAACTAGAAGAGAAAAAAATCTACTTTACCATTTTCCTCCTATTTCTAATACATCTATATTTACTAAAACCAAAAAGTATACTGAAAACACCAGATGTTTAAGCAGTGACACAATGAACACCATTTTAAGACACTGAGGTGGACCATAGATCAGTTAAACAAATTTGACTTACCATATGGAGACCTAAACCACTGTCAATTTTGGGCACGTTTTTCCACTTACTGCTTACTGAGCTGGTTTGCTTTTGGAAAAAAACAAATCTGACATTCTCCAACTACAGAGTAAATTTTAAATTTAAATTTTAAATTCTGCTTTAACTACTAATTCTGTTTACCCCTATTTTCTCTTAGACATGTACCTAGTAAGATGAAATTAAACATCCATTTGGAAAACAACTTATAGACAGTTACACCTGGCTACCAGGAAGACTGAAGTATTTGATGCCTGACGACTAAAGTAGTTAAAAAATATTTTACCATTCTTTTAGAATAAAGTGAGTATCAGCAGCAAAAATATTTTTGAAAAATTTTGTATTTCTTTACAATATTGATCTGCAGTATTATGTCAATAAATGTTGCCAGGAAGGCTGAATCATGTAATAACTTTTATTTTGCCTTTACTGTGAAGACTTTTAAAATAATGTAATTATGCTTAACTCCAATGAAAAGGGCATAAACTCAAAATAGCAAGACAAAAAAATTACAGACTACTACTTGTGTAAGATAGATGCATCCAAATAAGCCAGGTCTCATGAAATTTGTCCTTGGATATTCATGGAGCTAATCTATAAAAGAGCCAGATGTATTTTAAAGGACTCATGGGAAGGTTCCAGATCATCAGGAAAGAGAAACTTAAGAATATCTTTAAAGGGCTAAATAAGATGAGCCAAGGAATTACAGACCAGTCAGAATCAGCATTCAGAAAAATATTGCAATAAATTTTTAATAAGCACATAGGGAAAAAACAGGACAGAGGTGACAACCTGATCTGCTACAAATTGCACTAACCCCATCTTAGGGTTGCTTTTTAAAAAATAAATCATAGCTCTTGAAGAAGCAGCAGCAGACGTATCTGAATTTTACGAACTTTTTGTCACTTGTCATAGTATCAGTCTCAAAAGGAGACCATAAATCCTATCTAAATAAGGAACAGTAAGATGGGAGCAAAACTGCTGAGAGAACTGTCCTCAGAGCACTCATACTTAAAGCATATGCCAAGTATTCTTCAGCAAGGGTCCCTGTCGGGGCAGAAATATCCACACTTTTGTTGAAGAGGTGGGAAACGAAACAGAGGGTGTGCTGACTATAAATGTAAAAGATATTAACTTGGAAGAGGATACAGGAGATGTAAAATGACAAAAATTCAGTGATCACAAGCAGAGAAATGGACTAAATAAGCTCCAACTAAATAATATCACAGTAAAGTATCATTCCTCCTTAGGTATTACCAATTGCAAAACACACAGGGCTGGGGAACACCTGATAGAGCAATTCTTAAGGAAAGGCTATGGGGATCATTGCTCCTCCAACTATAAGCCAACATCCTACTGATGCTAAAAAAGCAGAGATCCTAAACAAAAATGCTGTATTTCAGAGAGATGAAGTCAGCTTTCCTCTTTATATGTAAGACTTCAGCTGAAATTGCAAGTCCAGTTTTGAATACATTATACACTATGGGTGTCTAGAGAAAAGCAACAAGAATAAACCAGGAAGTAAAAACCCTCAAGACCAAGGAACAAAGAGAGAGCCTAAAGAAGGTTTGACTGCAGAAATGGGAATGATTTTCCCATGTCCAGAATGGTGTGAAAAAGAAGTAATAAACTGTTGGTTATTTTCCTAGGAGCGATCAAAATGCTACAAGAGACACTTGCATTAGACATTAAGAAAAACTTCTGGGTTACCTACACTGACTTCAACATTTGTTTCACTAGAGATAATATTAAAAACAATTTAGGTGAACATTTTTAAGCAGTCATCTTCAGTATAGGGACTGGTAAGAGGTAACATACTAAAGAAAGCTCAAGGTTCTTTTCAGTCCTCCATTCTGAATTTCCAGGGAACCAGACTTAAATATTATAAGATAAAATCTTATTTAAATACTGGAACTGTAACAATTCAGAGCTAGAAAATTAAAAAATACTGTTCTGCAAAGGCTACATGTGCCACAAAAGGAACACTAAGTTTCCAATCCATATCATCTGCCACTATGAACAACAAGTCAACTACTGGAGACAGTATCTTAGATCAGAAAGTGACTCAACATTAAGAAGAAAGAAACAGAGGCAGCACACTGTAGTAGAAATACCACCCAACCAGAAATATGGTGATGATAATGAAAGAAGACACACATTTTCTTTTTTATCTGATAAATAACCCAACCTACTTTTTCAAGTCGGGAGATATAATCTCTTTCCAGACGTTCTTCAGCTTGTTTCAATCCTAGTTGCTGTTCAACTGTCAGATTAGATTCATCAATAACACCAGTGTTTTCTAAATAATCCACTTCCAATGTATGTTCTTTTGTTGATTCAGAATTCTTTATTTTACCTAAAGCAAGAAACAGTTACTTTCTTCAGAGTAATTCAAGGAGAGGAAAAGTGAAAACTAGAGTACAAAGCAGTTAAGAACCAGACACAAATTAGAGCTATATTCCAGTTTTTTGTCCACACACTGGCCAAGATCACCTTAAACATTAAAATCGTTCCAGTATGTTAACCAGTATTTTAAAAATACTTCAGAGACTAATCTACTGCTAAGAATGCTATCAAAAAGACAAAATAAAAAGGTAGATTAATTCTGTGTTTCAGTCAAATTCACAGTCTCTTAAATTGTTCAAAGCAAGAAAGCGTTTTGTCATCCAGAACAGAGTAAACAAGATCCTGATGCCCGACTGTAACAGAAACAATAAATATTAGGCATAAAATTATTGTACACAACACGTTTTGTTAAGGAAGTAAGTCAGAGAACTGCCTCAAAGATGTTCACCCAAATGACCTTACAGAGCCAGCACCAGGCATTGCCAGCCCTCAGCCTGGGAGCTGCTGGAGTCACACCTGGACGCTCCGTGACACCTCTCACCCACAGGCAGCAGCCACTGAGCTCTGCAATGCTGCTGCTCCCAAACTCAGCCCGGTGCCACAGGGCCAGTTCCTCCACATGCCTATGGATGGGTCACAGGCCACTCATCTCTGTAAACATCTACAGCAAATCATCCCAGTCGCTCTTACATAAGCAAAAGTGAGGGTTATTTGTGCTTTGTTTTTTCTTTTCCTTTTTTCTTTCCTTTCAAATGAGATCAGTGCCCCCAGACTAGCAAGGAATCAAAGCTGAGTAAGTTTTCAAGTCCTGGTTTCTCAGTGACAGATGGTCCCCACAGTACATAATGGTGGTCTACAAAGAGCTGACTGATCACAGGATGCTGCCACTTGAACTTGTTTTTCCTGTTAAACACTATTAAGACAGCTAAAAAAATACACACTTCATTATTGTCCTTGTATTTCCATACAAGAAACTGCTGTAGCTGTGGGAAATACTTCAAACAGAAGGTCTACACTGGCTGGCATGTTAAAACAGCATTTTTATTGAAGAAAAAAAATGCATTCTAAAGAAGTGTGACAAATCCTGAGCTATGGAATTAACCTGGTGAGACAAAGCTTGATCAATGTACTTAATTTTGACACTGAAAAATACGTATAAGAAATGCACACTCATAAGGGTAACCACTGATGGATGATACGTATTCCAGAGCTCCCTAAATCAAAGAGCCACCTGCCAAAGCCTATTCTAAACATTTTTAGTAACAAAAAGAGCACAACAGTCACAGAAAAGAAGTAAATATTTCCCCTCTACCTATAATAAGAACTTTTCTTGCCCATTTTCCCCCTGGTCCTTCTGAAAAGCAGTAATAACTGGCATTTCCCTAAGTGGCAATGCTATTAGGAAGGGTTCCCCCTTCAGAAGACACTATATTCACAAAATTGCCTAAAACCCACGCACACTAAGTAGCTTACAAAGATGTTTAGGTCTTAGGCATAAGAAAAAAGGACAGCTATTATCATAATCTCTTGTTCTCTAAGCAATATGCTTGTATTAACATCATGTTCTCTCTAAATGCAACCAGCAACTTAGTACATGTGAAAAAAAATAACACGAAAAGAAACATTTCAAAGCCCATTTCAGAATGTCAGCAACTGCACCAGAAGAAAATGGAATAAAGCAGTGTTAACTAATACTCACTGAAGTCATCAGGCTTATGTTCCATTTTTCTTTGATCTGCAGCAGTCTTACCCGGATCACCAGCCTGATCAACACCAGTCTTTGAAGCATGAACTCCCACTGTATTTTCCAGCACCAGTTTCTCTTTCTGAGTTGCTGTTAAGCTTTCCACACTGACCCTATTCCCTGAAACATGGGAGTCTGGAGCATTCTCTCCCACTGGTTGGGCTTTTGTCTGTTTCAGGTTTTCCATGGTTGATGATAAATTAGAAAATTTTTTTGCTTTTCCATGACTTCGATCCTGAACGTTTGATCCCAAATCTTTAGTTCCAGGAATACAACTATTTACTTTGCATGATTTATTTTCTCCTTGTTTTTCAGAACAAACATCATTTTGTTTACTTTTTCTGCTGCTATTCCCACTTGGAGAACTTCTCCCAACATCCTTCACAGATTTGTCATTTCTATTATGTTTATAATTTTGATTAATTGTAACTTTGACTGTTTTGCCTTCCTCACAGACAAGACGGACAGATTTCCTTGGGTCATGATTTCCATTCTTTGAGCTCTTGGCCTCTTCCATTATAGTGAAGACCTGCTTCTCCTGTCTTGAGACCACTTGAAGTGCAATTCTTCAGTAATTTGAAGTTGATTTTAAATCCTCTGTGCAGGCAAGGATTGTAGCTGATTGTCTACTGAAAAAATAATAAGACATTTTTAAAATTCAGGAAAAAGATGAAATCTCTATGTAGACAGCATATTAAATAAGCTTCTCTTAAGGAAGATGGAAATATAAATTATTATAGGAAGCTTATTCCCCCCCCAGTCATAAGTGCATTTTCATAATACATTCCAGTATTAAAGTAAAACTTATGAAAATTTTGATCATCTTGATTTGTATTTAAAAGAGGAGGGATATGAAGAGACAAAAAAATGGCAGAACATGCTAAAAAACACTCAGTGATAAACCTGCCAACAGCTTGCTTTTTTCTTTCCTTCCTATTTCTGGCTTTCTGAACAAAAAC
Source organism: Drymodes brunneopygia (assembly GCA_013400955.1). Classification (NCBI taxonomy): domain Eukaryota; kingdom Metazoa; phylum Chordata; class Aves; order Passeriformes; family Petroicidae; genus Drymodes; species Drymodes brunneopygia. The sequence continues at coordinate 118,527 of VZTZ01035898.1, read as the reverse complement.
AAGAACCAAGATGTCTGCAACTACACGGGGGGAAAAAAAGAAAAAAATTAACACATCTAAAAAATACCACTCAATAAACACACAGCTCAAATTAGCCACTAGAGAAAACTAATTCAGTTTCCAGCAAGCAAGCTCCATTTTATTAACTGATTTAAAAAAGCATTTGGAGATATAGCTCAAAGTATTAATAATAAACCTGACCAATCACCTGCACCTCCTATTCTCACATAAATTAATTGCCAGTAATTAAGCAAGATTTTGCTTAGCAAAAAAAACCCCACAAATAGCAAATATTTTGTTTAGCTGCAGATTAACTTTCCCCATCTAAACCTTAGCCATTTAGGTGGTATATGATTGTCTGAGATTGATGCTAGAGACAACTCAAAGGCTGTGTTTCCAGTGGGAGGAGGTCAAGCACAAGTGGGTCTGTTTGTAAGGAATTACTCTTATTAATATAGAAAATGAAGGCAAGAGTCTGCAACAAGAACTTGGATTTTTTTCCTAATAATAACATTTAGAGAGCTACCGAAAAGTACCAGAATGAAGTATTAGACATAGAAGAAAACTAATTTTGTAAAAGCATAGCAAAATACAGAGCATGGAGTTTCTCTCTTTCCTGTCCAGCTGCCTATTTGGTAGGTAAATGAATGACCCATGGAAATTTCTGGGTTTTAGAGAACCCATCACCTATCATTTAGTGAACAAAAGAAATAATAGACAAGTCTATGAATCAGAGCTATTAAAAGTATCACAACATACTTTTGTACTTTCAAAACAAGCACCAGAACGAAGGATCAGATTAAAATGTCTGCTTAAAAAAAAAAAAACAAATAAACCCAAAAAAACCTTTCTGAATATTATCAGTATAAAGTACAGTAATTTTTTTCAGGCTATATAATACAGTTACTATCTCTCTCACTTTAATGAGACACAAATTAGAAAATACTTCAGGACACAAAGCATGGACTAAAAATGGTTATCTTAGTTGTCTATTGATGTCATTGAAAATACGTATCTTTCAAAAGTGAAAAATCAAAGAAACAAACAAAACCCACAAGAATTTTCCTGAAGATGCTGTTAGCATCACATTCTTTAGTAAAATATAAAACCTGAAGAAGAAAAAAAGTGTGCATTCCTAAATTTGTTCCATGGCTAAGTATTTTATCTCACAAATACATTCAGTTAAGACTGCAATTATTTTCTATTAAACACCGATTGCACATGGCTCTTACTTCTAGATCAAAAACTGTGAAGATTAAATAATATTTGCCTTTGGATTGTAGCCAGTCTTTCCCACAGCAATTCTAATAAAAAAGCAGCAGGTGTACCAGCACTGTTGAAGCCTCAGGGTAGGAAGGAGAGCCCAGGGTCCCCCCAGGTTGACTAAATTCAAGTTATTGCAGTCCCTGAGCACCAGTACAAAGCTCTGCTCTAGAGACTGGTGAGCTGTGACAGCTCTGTACACATCACTGTCTTTAAGCTCTATGGTGTGTTTGGTTTTTAATTTCATGTAACCAGAAGAGAAATGGAAGTAGAATTTTTCAAATTCTAAACTAATCACGCTTTACTTGTTCAACCTGAAGAGGGGAGAAAAACTTCCCAAACCAACAAACAACCCCAAAGCACAAAGACACGCGGCAATTCCCCCTCCAGCTCAGGCCGGGAGCACACCGGGGGCAGCTCCGGGCTCAATGGGAAGCAGCGCGGGGCAGCCCCAGCTCCAGCAGGAGCAGCACCGACCTTTCCCAGCCGGGCTCGCTCCCACCGCCGGGGCTGCTGCCTCCCTTGGGCAGCTCTGCCGGCAACCAAACCGGAAAACCAATCCAGCCTCACATAAAGCTGGCACCAGGCTGGAGGAGGAGGAGGAGCACGCCTGGTAATAACAAACAACTCGCAGGGTGGGGACAACTCCTGTTGGCACCACTTCCAGATTAAAGCTACCATGAAACTCCGGTATAGGAGGAAAAGTGGGGCTGCATTTTGTTTTTGTATGTGTCAAGTTGTTAGAGTCGTATTTTGAAAGCAGGTTTTAAAAAAATCTGCAAATATTATTCAAATTATTTTATCTCATCCATTCAGTTAAATACACAATTATATATTCAAAGAGAATATATAATCTTTAAGCAAATGTACTAATGTGATAGGGAAAAGCAACTAAGGAAACAGTGAGTAAAAACTAGAACCCAGCTAATAAACTGAGTACTGTGATAGTGTTACATATCAAGAATGTAATCAAATGTAAGTAGATAATGTTAAAAAACAGATATAGACTTTATTCCTAAGAAGTATGAATAAAGAGAGGTCATGACATTTCATAAGACAAGAATAGTCTATATGAATAAAAAAAAAAGTTAAGAGTTCCACAATGAAATGCAGAATCTGAAATGTAAGTGCAATAATAATGTTGTTGAACTTTGGGATTTATTTTTCTTTCCTTTTGTTCTTCAATACTGAAATGTTTCAGCAAACAAAAAATAATTTAAACTGCTGTAACATACTCAATAGTAACCAAACCACCATCTCATAATGACCTGCAAAGTAAACCAACTAATTAAATTTAGTATCAGAAACAAAAAGAGACCTCTCCTAAACCCACGACAGACACAAAGAGATCCTCCTCTGTCAGATATCGGCCATCTACATATGAGAGAAGGAGAGAGGGAAATGGGGAGAAGGAAAGGAGTGGCTCTGAAAAAAAATAACTTGGTTGGAAACAAAACACTTGAGTGGAGTGAATCAGTGCTGAGGTGGCATCTTTGTAGAAACCTGGATGGCACCTCTTATTCACAAGCTCAGGCTCATACCAAATTGCCAGATCTGGAATCAAAGAAGAATTTTCTCCCAGCCAGACTGGCAACAAAACCAGAGCTTTTTGCCTGCGTCTGCAAAGTGGGGTATGATTAACCTGTTGAAACCATTTCTGCATATTTAATTTATTCAATATCCCGGCGTTACAAGGGACTCGGTTTCCCCTGTTTTCTGAGCGTACAGTGTCAGTTACTCCTCTGAAATCTAGCTCAGCTCTTGGCTCTTTTTAGAAAAATAATCTGGCTGAAATACAACAGCTTGAGGTCAGAAAAGATACCATCTGACTTTAAACTCCAGAAAATTATTAAATCTATACATACCTACAGCAACCAAATTAAAAAATGTTTAAAATCAGCTTTGGTTAGAATTCATTGTAGGTTCAGAAGACGAAGAAACGAGAATGTTTCACTTTCATTTCCGCCAGTTTCTTTTGTTTCCTCCACCTTACAGACTAGCATTAGAAAATTCTGCATTTGAATTGCAAAGAATCAGAGCAAGGCTTACTTCCAAAGGGGTGAAAAAGAAAAATCACCAAAAAACTTTCAAGAAGATATTTCTACCCATTTGCCCTTCCACTTCTTCCTCTCAAGTTTTTCCACTGTATTCAGCTCCTTCAAACACATTAATTTTGGGTCATATTTAGACATAACAGGGCCTCTTCAAAGACGAAGGCCAAGTTAAAGTGTGAGCTCTTGCATTCTGAGTGGCTTTTTTTAATCATTTCATTAGTAGTAGAACTGACTCTACCTGGTTTCCTACACATTCATTTAGTGCCCCTCTGTCACACTCTGGATCACAGCCCCTTGGGCAAGCAGGGCAGACGTGCTGGGGCTGGAGGAACAAACTCTGTCTGGTTTGTAGCTACTCCCTACAAGGAAATGGAACTTCCTCCTGCTTCCCCCTCAGCAGAGACCTCTCCTCTGCTGAGGCATAATTGTTCCAGAAAACAAGACAGAAATTCAATGATCCTTTGACATTACTTCAAATATGTTCCAAAATGTGGTCCCAACTGGCTGAAATGCCCAAAAGTAGGAACTAGAGTGTAGAAGGGCAACTAAAGGGAAAAAGAACAGGCTTGTAAGTTTTGTTTCCCCAGGGAGTACTAGATAAAATATAAACACAGAAAGTACTACAAACATAAGTGTTATCACCCTCTTTCTATAAAGCATTCCCTCCTTTGAGATAGGGAGACTTGTATTTTATCCAAGACCTGCTTTTATCTCTCCCATTATGATTGTCCTTAAGCTCAAATCTCCCAGCCAGCCTTCCAACAGTAAGTGGGGCGATTAACCTCAGTGCCCCCCTCGACTCATTACCAATATAGCCCAGCTGAACTTCCTCAACAAAAATAAAAGGAAATTCTCCAAACAAAGGTTACAACCACAGTCAGGAACAATAGGAAAGGTTCCCTTCTGCACTCTGCTCAGACTGCAGCACAGGTGATGTCTACAGATGCCCCTAATGTGCTGGGGAGGGGGGATGTTTTCTGACTGTTTACAGCCTTAGGCCCGTTTTTGTCTGAGAACTTGTACTAATCATTCAAACCTCTCCCATGTCCTTTGTCAATAGTTTAAAAAAAATTATCACACATTTATGTTTGGTTTATGATGAACTAGACATAACTTAGTACAAACTACTACTCATGCTTGATGTTTTTCCAAAGTACTTAAAACTAAAACTATCAGAGATTATGGCCACTAAAGCGCCTCAGGCTCCAGCAGCAGTAAACCCATCAGTATTCTTAGTAACAAACATAAGTGTTACATAGTGTTTCAGAACTCTTACTACAGGCTATAGAATTTATCCTAGTAAGTGTAATACTGCCAAAATCTACCCAGAAGGAAGACAGCACAGTGCACGTAAACTTTAACACACAAATCAAGGATGCAACAGAAGTGGCACTCTGGGCTCAGTGAAGATAGGAAGCTCTGATGTTGTATTTACAATGTGGGAGATTGAAAACTTCTAAGGAGTGATCATTAGATAAATGTGTGTGTATATATATAGATAGATAGTTACGTGAAAATTTACACTGTAACACGATGACATCCGATTTACAAAAGCATTGCTGAATAAATGAAGTAACAAGAAAGGTTTTGGTTGATACAAAAGTTAGTAACGTGCAGGTGCAAATATCGTACTATTAAATTATGAGGTGAGCTGGGTAAGAGATCCATAAGGGATATGCTTGTTACAGATTACTCTGCATTGACTCACTGTTTTTTCTACAGCACTGTATGACTCACTGAGAAGGTGAGAAAAACGAACGTCACCCAACGCCAAGAACCACCACTTTCTGACCCCACTACCGCTGCTGCCTCCCGTGCCAAGCTCGGGAAAGCCATCCCCTCTCAGTCGCACCAGCTGTGTAACAACAGTCTCCCCGACCCCTCTATTTCATATGGGCTATTAATGCTTTTGTACAGCTTGGTTCTGATCCTACGTTTTACTGTAATAGTCCTTTACACCTCAGAGCCACTGCAGCAAACCCTGAAGGCAGAGGAGGGGCAGCACCTGCCCAAATCTCCCCGTGTGCCTGCCATTCATGCTGGGAGCAGAGCAGGAACTGACACAAGGGAGCTCTAACTCCAAAAACAAACACACACAACATCAGGACCAGTACCCGTGAGGAGGCTGTGAAAGCACAGTACAGCACTGCACTGGTTTAGAGCCTTTCAGAGGCTTCCAGAGGCCTCAACTGATCACAAAATTGGTTTAAATGGCAGCCACACACTGAAATCAATTTATCCACCTTGATCTTAACCTCCACTTATACTCAGTGCTATGCTAAATGAAAATACAGCAGTATGTATTGTGGCATAGAAGCTTATCTGGGTCTTGTATTAAAGCAGCAGTAAGCCCTTCACCCAAACTGGAATCCCTGAGGAGGGGATGGCTTTTGAACTGCTTCAGACCAGCTGCAAACCAGTTCAAAAACCATGCTGAAAGCAAACAGATCTTCTGCCAGTACCCTTGTGCCTGCTCACCAGCATCCAGCACTTTCCCTACTGAAAGAAACATGCTGAAAAGCACGACTTCAGGAAAGCTGTCAAGAACACAGCCACACTCAGTGGACTGAGTCACAACAGTTTGTAACACAAAACTGATTCCAGACTCCTGTGTCAAGCTTTGCTGAAACCAAAAACTAAAATCTGAAAGTTACTTCTTGCTGGCAGTAGTATTTCATGCATCAACAGAAATGAAAATAAAGTCTAAGAACATCTGATAAATTGGGTTTTTTCCAAAGACTTGCTGAAACCTTAGAACCAAAATTACAAACCAAGGATACAGTTTGAGTACACGTATGCATGTATGCATGCATTTCTGTGAAAATAAAAAAAAAGAGGAAAAATTAAATTCATGTGCATTGTTACAAAATTTCAGTCATCTTTTGTACTTCTAAGTTAAACAATTTATCAGCAATATACAAAATAGTCTTAATGTGCCAAAAGCACCAGAAATGTTGACTTCCACTGGATTGCTTCCATTCTGCAAATTAATTCACTATGCAAATTTCAGGATCCTTCTTTCTGTGAGTTCTCAGTACAAGTCAGTACCAGCATTGCATTATTTCACTAAGATAGTGACAAAAATAAACTTAATTTAGTATAAATGCTTTGTAAGTTTACAAAGCCAGGATTACAACTAGAACACAGAATATACTCTCAGCCAGTCAAATTGCCCTGTGGTATCAGCATGAATACCACAGTCCTAAACCATGACTCTGACAAGCAGATCCACAAGACAGTTAAGAGCAGCTCCTCAGGAATATCTTGCTTTCAAGTACAACACAGGGAAATCCTGCTACCCTTTCTTTCTCCCCATTGCAGCAATTCCCTTCAGAGGAAGAACAGGATAAATGCCCTGCACAGTGCAGGTGTCCCATGGCATCCAGCAGTTTCTTTACCACTGCAAGCTGAGGTACGAGAGGAAAGTCCCAGCTGTCCTCTGTGCAAGAACAGAACACAGGAGGAACTTTCTGATCCCTCACTGCCTGTCTTCTGGGAACATATCCCAATATATGTTCTGGGAAAAGCTAATTTTAGCACAAAATTAATTTTATGAAGGTTTTCACTAAAGTTAAGTAGAAAAATGATTAAAAAAGGCTCATGGCAAAATTGGTGTTTGTAAAAGAGACCTCTTACTCCTAATATAGCATCTTCTGCCAGGTACTGTAATTAACTCATAGTTCCATGGCTGGCTTACTTTTCCTGTCACGGAAATAATTATGTCATAACTATCTGGGGTCAGACTATCCAAAAAGCAACCACTGAACCAGGAGCACAAGTCAAAACCATAAACAACATGTATCCTCTATTTTCAAGCAAATGCAATGACCCCTGAATCCAGGACATGGTGTTCAGGAAGCCAAGTGACTCGGAGGTGGCATGGATATAAAAAAAATTATTAGATCCATACTTAGATACAACTATCTTTTTAATGTTCTAATCTCTACTTTAGCCTAAATCCGATTATATTGTTTCGCTGTGTGTTACAAGCTCAGCCTCCTTTGATATACCCAGAAACAACCTTAAAAGCCAGGAGGCCTCAGGTAATATGACACATTCAGCCAACTGGCAAATTGCAACATATTGCAAAAGCAGCAAAGTCGTTCAGCTGTATTTGTATACAAAATAAGCCAACAAAAGAGCCCAACCACGTCGGCGAAGGGATGCCTGGGTGTCACTCCAGGCAGATCGCAATCCACGGAAAGGAGAACCTCTCACGGCGGAGCGGGCACGGCTGTCGAGGGCAGCCCCGGGCACGGGGCATTTCCCCGTGGGCCTCGCCGACTGTGGTGGTCTCTTCCCCCCGCAATATTTAATTCCACAGGGCGTGCGAACAACAAACCGCACGCACCGGCTCCGGCCCGGATGAGCCCCCGAGGGCGGCCCCGGCCCCCCGCTGACCTTGGGGCGGCCCCCGCGCCGCGGATNCCGTGCCTCATAACTTCCCCCTTGCTGAGGGGGCGACGCGCCCCGCTCCCCGTCTCCCCCGGCGTTCAGGGCCTCCCTCGCCCAGTGCCACAGCGGCAAGCGGGGATGAGGGAATAAGCACCATATTTTTGTTTCTTAATTACCCCCCAACAGCTATCCTAGTTTTTCTCCTTGTTTCTCTTCCCAGGCCTCTTCCTACGCATAGAATCAGCAAGGTTGGAAGAGACCTTTAAGATCATCCAGTCCAGCCGTGCGCCCAGCCCTGCCACTGTATCCCCACAGCCACTAAACCTCAGCACCCAGCGCCGGCTCCAGACGTCTCCTGAACACCTCCAGGGATATTGACTCTCCAGAGCAGCCTATTCAATGCCTGACCACCCTAACGGGGAGCAGTTTTTTTTCTTAGTATCTAATCTGACTCTCCCCTGTCTCAGGTCTGTCCCCAGACCGTTTTCTCCGGCCCTCTCCCTGCAGGCAGGGCAGAAGGAGCCGGCCCCTCCTCACTACACCCTCCTGTCAGGAGAGCGATGAGGCATCTGCTCCCCAGGCCCTGTGGAGCAGGTGGATGGAGCCTGGGTGTTGTCCCCGCTTCCCCAGGGCTGTTCCCCCTCCTCCTGTGCTCGGTGAGAAGGGTGAGTGTGCTCCGGGGACCTGGGGAAATGAGTCCAGGCTTCCTGACCTTGCCTATGGAGCTGGCCCCGGCAGCAGCCAGGGACAGTGGCTTGGCCAGCGTGTCTGCTGGCAGATCCGCAGGTCTCGGGGGAGAAGAGCCAGCCTGCCGGCTCTTGGCAGTGCTGGACGGTGACCTAAAGGCACTGGCAAGTGCTTCTCTGAGGCAAATCCCTCTGTGATCCTGTACTACCCCTTCTTGGCAGTGAAATGTCCTGGTTTTGGCACTTGCTAGCCCAGGCTAAGGAGGCCTCTCCAGGAAAACAAGTAGAAGATCAATGTTGAACTACCAAAGGGGTTCAGAGAAAAGTATTAAAAGTAATATGAATAGTAGTGCTGGAAACACTGCCTCAGGGAGTCTGTGTAGGTAAACAAAAGTTGCAAAATCTGTAATAGAGGATTCTATAAATACTGACAAGACAGACTTCTGAATGTATTGTGAAGTCAGCACAATCCTTAGAGGTAACCTGCTTTTTTTTCTGGTTCATTTGAAGTTCACACTTTACAAAATTAGGACTGAATGGCTTAGGGTATTGCTCATGGGATGCAGTGCAGAGGTTTCAGCTTTAGGGACCTGGGCCAGTCCAGGGCAGCAGTGACAGAAACAGCAGTGCTGCCATGGGAATAGCTGAGGTTAACTGGGTGGTGGTTCCAGCCTATTCCAATCTATTTGACAAAGATTTTTATTAGGTTTAGTAGGCCAAAGAGTAAATTGCAGAAATAACTAGATTATACTTGCTGCTGGATACAGTTCTCCTAGATCAACATTGAGACACGGTAGTGACCAAACACACGCCAGTTTGCAAACCTGACTGGCATATTTCCTTCAAATAGTTGGATAGACTTTAATATGAACTGGTAGTGCAGTTTGGCTCTGAAAACTTGCACCAGTATAAAGCCAACAGTCTTTGACATAGTCTCTTTCTCTGTGCTCAGGAACAATGCCTCCTTCTTTGCTGATGTTAAAGAATGTTTTATTGCAGGGAGCAATATAGAAACATGGCACTAAAAGAGGAAGCAGAGTTCTACTGCCAGCTGGCCATTATTTAAAGAATTCCCAGTTCAATGCCAGTGATCAAAAAGTTTCAGATTCTGGGCTCAGTTTGTAGGAGAAAAAGCCACTGAAAAGAAAGCCACTAAATTTTATCTAGAAATCAGAGATGATAATCGTAAAGCTGTAGGAAGCAGAGTTTATGAAGTCCCTTTTTAGAGCAAAACTTGCTTTGTATGTTGCAATATGATGCCTCATTTTTAGTCCTATACTCAAGCAACTAAAATATTATTCCTCAAAAATGTAAATGTGTATTGTAGATTTCTTTTTAATTTTCTTACCAAAAAAAAGCTTATGCTGATCATCACTGGAATGATGTTTTTAAGAGTATTTTTAGATTTTACTAGGTTTTAAAAACCTTTTAAAATGGATACACCATATTAAAGCCCTGTTCTCTTTCTCCAGAAGTGTCTGAAGAAACTCTCTAAAAGCTTCTTAGATAACTTACTTATCAAATGAGGAAATCATACTTGACTGTCATCTTGTTCAATACTACAGCCAGGAAAGTATTCAGGAAAATACCACTTATCTGCAAAGGACTACACATTTACATCACCGTGTATCTTTCCTGTAGACAGCATGGCAGAAGATTTTACATCTATCCATCTATATATTTTTGTAGCATATTACATTATTTCTTGATGTTGGGTGTCTACTTAAAATGAGATATATAAAAAATGTGAAAAATCTGAAATGCTTAAAAACTATAAATAAGTTTTTCAACTAGCAATATATGGCTTCTTTCCTTACAGTAATGCCAGTCATGCTTGAATTACCTAAGCAAATTTAATCAAAATGTCAAAGATCTACCAAAATTCAGTTTTTTAAAAAAACCCCAAACACAAAGTGAGATTACAAAATGTAATTTGCTCTTCAAGAGATAAATTTCCAATACGCATTGGAGCCACTCTTAATTGTTTTCTGTAAATCACTGCATTTTGCTTTCCATTGCCAAGAACTATGTGAATCATAGCCATCCATGGCTGACCAGTTTCTGGGTCCAAGAAGAAATCAATGACCATCAAATGCTTTCTATTGTTGTTACCTTGTAAGTACAAATCCTTTTCTTCCAGCAGGCATAGTACATATGGTATTTCTTTGCAGACAACCCAAGAATGACATCAGTGCACTGAGGCAGTGTTTTGGCTCTGAATGTCTGAATGCTTTGATACCAAACTCAGTTCCTGATGCTTTATGGCTTTTTCTTGCTTGAAAATCCTCTGGCAGTGTGGTTTCTCCCACCTCACACAGTGAGACCAGTGGTCCGGCCACTCACTTCTCAGCAGCCAAGTACATGCAGAGCTGAATTTCCTGCAGGCCTGGCTGATGTGGCTGTTACTTGTGGCATGTTGGTGATTCTGGTTTTTCTGACCGTGTGCCATGACTCTCGTTCGGAGCACTCGCCTCAGTAACCAGTAGCAGCCGAGCCACTGGTGTCCTTTGACTTTACACGGTAGTCACCACGTACTATAGTTAGTACACCAAAAAAAAGGCCTTTGCAAATCCATCAAAAATTACAACGACGTAGTTAAAGCAGGACCTTTAATAACACCAAGGTCATGGCTTTGATCCCTGTATGTGCTATTCACTTAAGAGCTGGACTCAGTGATCCTTGTGGGTGCCTTCCAACCCAGAATATCCTGCGATTCTGAGATTGGCATCCCACAGACTGAGCCAACCGAGGCTTTAAACCCATAACCATTCAGTGCACCGCTTCCAGCACGAACCGCTCCGTGTCAGAGCCTGTGCATCCCGGAGCGTGTGCATCCCCCGCGGGCGCGGGGCATCCCGGAGCGTGTGCATCCCCCGCGGGCGCGGCGCGGAGCGGGCAGAGCGGCCGGGTGCCGCAAAAGGCCCGTTTGCAGCAGCGCGGCGTTTGCGGCAGCGCGGCCGGCCCGGGGCTGGGCAGAGCGCGGCGGCCGTGCAGCATGCTGGATCCGGAGGGCAGTGTGGAGCACCAGCCTGCCTCTTCCTTCTCCAAAGTCCTGCTCATTCCTCTAGCCATGCTCCTCGCAATTGCAGCGCTCCTGCTCTTAGCCTTTTCCGCTGCGCGGCAGAAGGAGACTGATTTTTACACTTTCAAAGTTGTAAACATCAGGGGCAAGCTTGTGTCTCTGGAGAAGTACAGGGGCTCGGTAAGTGCGGCGGGGAGGGGCGGCTGCCGCCCGGGCTCGCTCACGTGCATCCCCTGCATGAACGCGGAGCGAGAGCGGGGGAGAGTGCTCGGAGCCTCGGTGCACCCGCGTGTGCATCTGGGCTGCTCACTCCGTGACTGCGGGGACACCGCGCTGCCCTTTAGAGAGCACGTCTGGCTAACACTGTCTTCAATAAAGCGTTTGCAACCTAACCCGTGTGTGTCCGCGTCTTCTCCTGCTGCAGACGCCTGTAGACGTGGCAGGCAGGGAATGCTGCCCTCCGGCCGTTCTTGCAGCAGGATGGATTCTGCCTCTTCCATCGGAAGCTCAGGAAGTTTGTGTCTTTGTGTAACTTACTTTCGGAGTTTATTTCTGCCTTTTAACTGCATGACTTCTTGTGTGTTATTCTTACCTAAATCCCATTCGTTTTTAGTGTTCTACATTAAGAAAAGGAGATATGATGCGTGGCTAATGGAGTTAACAGATTTCACCGTAGTTAGAAAAAAAACATGAGAGACATTACAAAGTATCAGAGTATAGTGAAAGTGTAACATCATGCAATTCCTCTCTAGCTTTTTAGTGCGACAGCAATATGAAGAAGGGCACGTAGATACATACGTTTTATGACATCTTCTAAATTTTATATACGTATTACATTAAGGATTTCTAGGCAGAGCTTTCCATACCATTTGAAATAATGTCTCTGACTATAATCTGATTTTATTTCATTTTATTTTACTAGTGGTTTGATCATCTAGGAAAGATCAGTGCCTATGGAAGAGTGAAAAGAGAACTTAGCACACTCATACTTAATACTGTAAACTCTTATGGCCCCTTTCACAAATTCTTGAAGCTAAAGTCAACATAAATCCCACAAGTGCCACTCTTACCACTCAAGTGACACATCTGTGATACAGTCAGGCAGTCCAATAGTTTTGCTGCTGCCCAAAAAGGCAGCATCACTTCCCGTTTTCACTCTTTTTCTCCAGCTTTGTGTTTCCACCTTCCTTTTTCCCTTCTTCAGGTGTCTGAGCTCACTGGTCCACAGCAGCAGGTCACTAAAACATTGGCAGGGTGACAGAGAAGCTATATAGGGAGATCCACATTTTCTTGAGCTCAGCAGAAAGGGATACTGGTGGATTTGGACCAAATGAGAGATCTAAATCCAATCTGGTCAAAGTCCTCATCCCCCTCCATTCACAACTGAGATACAGCAGAACTGGTCCCATGCCCATTCAAATATCTGTGTTGGAGAAAAACATGGAAGCTGTTTAATATTGAGCAATATCTGTGCTTTTAAAATGAGCTCCTACCAAAGGCTCTGTCAATAAATCCTGTTACTGGGGCATGTTTTGTCTGCTCATCATCTGCTAATCTGAATAAGCAAATACCACCTGTAGCTTCTCTATCTCAGGGCCAGAATCCACATGGAAAGGAGTTAAGGGGGAACTCACAAGAATTCCTTACAGCCTCTCTGCAGAGTGCTGGGGGTGGTCATCCCCTCTGCAGAGCCTGGTCTGGAATCTCATGACCAGCCAGGTCCAGGGTGTGCTGGATCCCAGTGCTGTGGCTCCAGGCCATCCTCGAGGCATGGCTGGTTTCACAAAGGGGAGCTCTAGAGCTGTACCTGGGAAAGATAATACCACTGATGGATGGTATTCCTTGATCTCTGCTAGGCCACATGAATAGTTTATTCAAAAAAAGTGGCATTCAGCTTCTGTGTGGAATAAAAGATAGATTTGCATTCAGAGATCCTATTAATATTCAGGCTACCTGCTCTTAGATAATGCATGTGCACAATTTCAAAGAAAATTACAGCAATAAAACACATCCCTTTCTGTCATGTTGTCAGAACTCAGTATCAAGATAGAAAAATGTTAATTAAAACTCCCATTTATTTTTTAAAATAAACTTGCTTAAATCTGCAGTCAGATAAGTAATGTTAAGGTGTAGGTTTATCATAATATTTTAAAGCTATTAAAAGAAAGCAAATATTATTAAAGTACTACATGTGTGCTGGTGGTGTTTTAAGGAAGGTGAGTCACCAGTTAGCTCCTGGAACAATAGCCCCTTAATTGCTAAACCAGCTTTTACCAGCCTTAAGCTTTCTGGCAGATGTAGAGAAGATATTTTCTTCAATTCAGTCTCTCAGCTAATTTATTTAAATAACTACTTAATTGGTAGTCAAGAAACTTACTAGGAATTGAAAAAATCCAAAGACTTTCAGATTCTTAAAAAAAAATTAATAAAGTCTGCTAATTCTAAAACCACAAGAGCCATGCTAAGTATAAACAATCAGTGCAATTCATGACTGACAGGATCATTCTTCAATAAGTCACTATTAACATAAACTTGTGTCTATTCAGATCATTGAAACAATTTTTTCATAGTAAGAAAAAAACCACTGATTGATATTAATTCACTTTCTATTTGAGTGTATCTTGATACAAACCACAATTGCCCTCTGTTATATAGCAAAGAAAGGGAGGACTATTTACCACTGAGAAAAAGAGTTCCACAATTGAAATAGACCAAAAAATTGTCTGGTTCACTGTGTTGGGGAGAAGGCCGTCCTTCTATGGTATTTCCACTACCATAAAATGTTGGCCCATCTACATTAAAAATGAAGGGCAGTGATGATTGTTGGACAAGAATCAAGAGGATCCAAACAAGATTAGTTTTCTATCTAATCTAATTCAATAATCTTATCATTTATTTTATGATCTGTATCTGATATGCTGTAAGAGGCAGTATTCTTACCAAAAATAGTACCTATTTGGGAGTCAGAACTCCCAAACATCAACTGTTCCCTGCTGTGTTTGTGCCTATCTTGATGCGATGGTACCAATCTACCACCCAGCTAAGTACAGTCTGCTGGGGTGGAATTAAGCAGTGTCAGTGCAGTGCCTGTGGAAATCTTGAACCATAGGTACTATAATCATGGAAAAGCATTAGGCACTATAACAATTGAAGTATTATTTTTAAGTAAATATCATTATTGAAAGTAGTGCTAGGCACTTTGGACCAGGGTTTGCTGCAATTCGAGAATGTGGCATTACTGAGTGGATAAATGCACAGCACAGCCACTTAATTACTACCCAAATATTGCAATTTGTTCCGTGAAGGTGACAGCTCAGTGAGTTGGTGCAATCTGACACTTGTGGCTGGTTCCTCCATCAGTCACATGGAGCCAGTTAAGAATCTATGGGTCTAAAAGCCCAAGTATCTGCTGTCTCTACTGTCAGATCCACAAAGGGTTATTTGAAGCTGACACAGATTCCCAAATCTGCCCCAGGATTTCTCCCTTAAGGAAAGCAAGAAGAGTTTTTGTGGTGTTAAATAAAGGAGTTCACTACTGGAATGCATGGGTTTTCTAAGCAAACTGAATGATAGTTTTAAGAGGTCAGACTACAACTGATAAAGAATTCAGCTGAAATGAAATCATTTTTGTGAGGTCCATTGAACTGTTTGCACTGCACACTAGGTGGTGTGCTTGACTTGGACTCTCAGAGCCTAAAGTCAGGCATATTGAACTTAATTTAAATCATTAATAGTTGTAAGATGTCAAAGTACAGCCTCTACATGAAAGCAAAAAGAGTGATTGCTATTTATTAAAAACAAAATGCAGTCTAAAAAATATCACCACATGAAATATCTTCTAATACCAGACATCTGAAAGATTATTCAGTAAAGATTTCAAAAGAATAATTTTAAACATTCATTGAGAAATACTAATAGATCATCAAAGTTTTCATTATAGGTGATCGTTGTACTTTTAAGAGGTTTGCACTATTAAATTATGGAGTTCAGTAATGGAGAATTCAGTTACAGAGAATGTATTTTTCTAAGGAAAAAAGAGAAGTATAATGTGTCTGCCATCCCAAGAAATGCTGAGTGTAGTTTCCATCTGTTTTGTGGGAATATATTTGGAAGTCTGCACTGTTTGCACTGTGAACTCTCAAGCCTTTCACCACCATGCCAAGTAATTAGTTTTTAAACAGCTGTAAATTAAAATAGATGTTTCCTTTTGAGTGAATTATTTCAAGCCCTCTTTTTACTTAAAATCAAGTAAAAGTTATAAAAGCTTGATTGTTTTCACTGGCAATTCATCTTTCATATCTGTTTTAATATGAACACAATACCTGCACAACCTTATTTCCCCCAAACCTCCAATGACAAATTCTTACATTACCATTCCATTTGAGATAAAGTACCAATAGAGGTGAATTCAATAAGGTGTATGAATATTTCTGCGTCATGAAAATTCCAAGGCTTAAACTATATTTTAAAAAGCTTCTAAAATTTCATATGAAAGAACTACATGTGACTTCAGCTCTTAGTGATACGATTTAATCTTACTTCATACCAAACTACAGCTATCACTATGCTTGGTAAATCAGATTATTTGGAAAGAACAGAACTGCCAATAGCTATTTTTTATGTCCAACATATAAATTCTATTTCAAATGCTAGGAGTCTCCAACAGGATTGCATCATAAAATTATTACTTCTTCTCTGAAAAAAAATCTAATTATATGCCGTAACTTTGGATGTTTTAGGAGACTAAATATAAAATTTCAGGCAGAGCTTGTAGGTGTTTCTGAATGAGAGTGATGATTTGGAGGTGAGATGGCTGCAGGTCATATTTCATATACAAGTGTACAGGGGTTGCTTAGATTGTATCCTCTTGACACACTACACCACAAGGAAGATTACATCAGCTTGTCCTTTGCAAGATTACCTGTCTTCCAGGGAAAACAGTGCCACTCCAAATCCATTTTCAAGTCAACAGCTGGACTTTGATGATCCTCATGGGTCTTTCCAACTCAGGATATTCTATGATTCTATGATAACCACACAGCTATACAAAGTAGAAAATGCACGCTTAATGTAAGAAATTACGAATACTAACATCCCGTTAGCTTTTCCTTTACTCATTCCTACCCCTTCTACACATTCCATCTTATGATCCCATATAATACCCAGATATGTGCATTTATATGCCAGTTCACTTTTTGGTTTTAAAAACAATATGCACATGTAGCTATTTATTTTTTGCTAAATATAATTTATTTCACACATCCTATTTCCTTAAATACTTTAGTATGAAAGTATTAGAATGGACTCAATTTATGTAGAATGAGCAGCAACTCACACAAAATTTGTGAGAATAACAGAACTATAAGTCTACAAGTTATTTCAGGGTAAAATATCTCAAAAACCAATGAAAAAGTCTTCAGGGCTTTGAGAAACTGTAACATGTTCAGGGTTAAGTTGATTAAAATCCCCAGCAAATTCTGTTGTTCCTGTAGTGCTCACCTGTCTTTGACAGCTTCCTCCCAGCTGGATCTGTGCCGGCAGACACGGGCCTGGTGCTCATCTCTGAGTGACACGATGCACAGAGTATTGAACATGATCCACTGCAGGAATGACTTCAAAGGATAGTGGGCAGCCTTCACTTCTTGAAATCTCTAATTGAGGCAGTAAAGATTTGTGCAAAAACTGTTGTCATTTTGTCACAAAGGAGTAGATTTACTCTAGAAGTGATGGGAAATTTTACAGCCCACACTGCACAGACCAACCCCAAATCCTGTAATTGCTTCTATTAACTTCCAGGTCAAGACATCTAGACATCAAGACACTAGCAAGGATAAATGGATCAGCCAGTTCTGCAGGGGTACTAAATTTTGCACAAGGAAACATGCTGCAGAGCAGGTGCTTCACAACAGATAAATAAACAACAAAAAATACATTCATTAACAAGTTTTTTTCATGTAACTTGGTATATCTTAGCTGGATGGCCACTTCTTAAATATGTTTAGAAACTGTCCAAAAGGCAGAATGGAGAAATACATATTCTCTGTAAACTGAAAATTAAGATTCCTTAGCAGTTGATTGATTATCTTAATGCTTGCCAAAGAGGAATACATAAAAGAAATACTAGATCTTCTTTTGTAAGCAGAACTCGATGTAGTTTCAAATACGTGTTCAGACATAGCTCCCTAAACATACTTTTTTTAAAGTAGTCTGAATTCCAGCCTACCTGTTGGAAAACTGACATGTGCAGCACATTTTTAAATGTGCTCTCTTGTTCTTCAGGTGTCTCTAGTTGTCAACGTTGCAAGTGAGTGTGGGTACACAGACAGCCACTACAAGGCCTTACAGCAGCTGCAGAGAGACCTGGGCCCACACCATTTCAATGTGCTGGCATTCCCCTGCAATCAGTTTGGGCAGCAAGAACCAGACACCAACAAAGAAATTGAGAGCTTTGCACGAAAAACTTATGGTGCCTCCTTCCCCATGTTCAGCAAAATCACAGTCAGTGGAGCCGGTGCAATTCCTGCCTTCAAGTACTTAATTGGTGAGTAACCCAGAAAGCTGGAGGGTTGGTTCTCCTGCATGGAGTTTCTAGGACACAAAATACCATCCAAGAGGAAAAAGAGGTCTAAGATTGTGTTCACAGAGGTGTCAGGCTCAAAGAGGTCACAAGTCATGTAGTCCCTCCTCCTGCACAAGGTAGGATTTCTCTGTCACCTTTATCTTACCTTCCAAAAACATCTCCAGAGATGAAGACACATCAATAGCAGATGTCCTGTAAAAGCTGGTCCAATAAACCTCTGCATGGAATACAGGCCTTGAATTACTCTCCTTTATGCATTCAACTCCCTGACCTTCCTTTTTCTGCTTTGCAGCCTCCCAAGTGCTCCTCCTGGGACATGGGTGCTGCAGGTTGGATTTATAGGACTCATCTCTGGAGCTGTAGGATAAGTGGAAGCAAAGCACTTCATAATTTACTTCAACAATCAAAAAGTGAAGCCAGGCACTAGACGGTGTCCTTGGGTACTCCCTTCCTCATTCCTCCCCAAGCACTGGAACAGCCCTACTGTACAGTTCCTCCAGCTCCAATCTGCTTTATAGCCAGCACTGAGATCTGAAGGGGTTTTGCTGGCTCTTACCAGCCAGATGACAAAATATACTGTAAGGAAGGATATTCCCTATCAAAGTATTACTTTTCTTGCACTGAACAAATGCCCTAAATACCATTTAAATGCTAAATTTAAATGTCAGTCTTAACCAAATGTGAAGGAAATGTCTTTGAGCAATGAAATATAGTAAAGCCCAATGTGACACAGTATCACCTGATGCATTCTGAAAGGACCATATCCCTGCTGCTTCTCTCCAGCACCACAGTGTTCTCCCAAATCCCACTGAATTTAAGGGTATGTGGATGTTATTTTTGACTACCTCAAGCCCACCTCCTTCCAGGTGCCTGTAATGGATCACTGCTAGCCAAACTTCCCTGTAATCCTCTTCACATCCTTCCATCTCTGTTTTGCCCAGGAGAGTTGTTCCTGCAGACATGTCCCAGGAAAGTTGTAAAATTTGTGTTTCCCCCCTGGTCTGCCCGCAGGGGGCGGCTGCTGGAGGCTGCATCTTTATTCAGCACAATGACAACATAGTTAAAAGTGTGGCTCTGGCTGTGTCTTGATACCTTGAAATGACTTCTGATTCCTTATGGGGTTTGCCCAATGTATAATCAGTGGGAAAAAAGATGCTAATTTGTCTGTAGCGTCTGTACTTGTGCTTTTAGGGGGATGAGGTTCCTGGTCTAATTGAAAGTCCTGGAAGTTTTGTTAGTCACACAGCAGAAGAGTAAAGAGTAAGAGTGTGACTCATGTAAAAGAGTATGTGACCAAGAGGGGGAAAACTGTAGTAGATGAGAATTAGGTGGAAACCTGGAACAATTACTTTGTTATTTCTTCACATAGCATTTCTTGAAACAATCTTCTGAAGTACAGGATACTGGGTGCTTTTGGAGGGAAAATTCAGGATAAGCAAGTAATCAGTCCTGGTACAGCTATATTGTTATGCCAAATTCCATTTTCCTATCAGTATTCAACTGATCCCCTCACACACTTCAACACTGATTATTGTGCTTTCTCTGGGCTCAAGCTTCCCTTTTCCATTAATCTCCAAGGGACTACTGTCTAGTTAAAGCTGTCTGTCAGAAAATTAATCTTATTCAGTCTGAACTTCCTCTTAATTTTACATTCCTTCTTCCTCTGAGAGGTTATCATCAGATTGACATGAAGAAATGTCAGGAATTGGCTAATGCACTTTTCTAATATTTAACTTTTTTTTTTCTTCCTTATAGAGTCTACAGGAGAAGAACCAACCTGGAACTTCTGGAAATACCTGGTGGACCCCAATGGGAAAGTAGTAAAGGCCTGGGACTCTACTGTCTCTGTTGAAGAAATAAGACCCCATGTTACCGAACTTGTAAGGAAAATCATCCTAAAGAAGAAAGATGAATTATGACTTTCAAAAATCCCAGCATGCCAATTACATCTTAATTGAGAATTAGGGCTGGACTTTGTCTTTTCACATTCCAAAAGAGAGGATATAGGGAAAGGAAATTATGACCAGTTGAATCTGTATACACCATCCTAAGAATGTAGAAAACAGCAAGTTAGCTGGTCAAATTAATACAGTATTTTTCTCCGATCAAATTCAGTTTGAGTTTTCTAGGAAAGAAGAAATCTTCAGCAATTGTTTCTTCCCCAATTATTAGCAGTTGGTAACACTATAGGAAGTCAGTTCATATAGGAAGAAAGATCAGAATAATGAGAATGTCCTAGCTGGGATCTCCCTGATATCTACAAATCTGTTGTCATGCTTTGATTGCAAACTGAATAAAATAAAGAGCAAAAAGTGCATGATTGACTTAAGGCATGTGCTAGGAAGAGGGCCAAAACAGGTACCTTCAGACCAGGCAGAATTTGTATGTTCCAGTTACTACAGCCAAAAATAGCTAATTTCATCTGTCTAGAAAGTTTAGAAGGGCATGGGGAAAACTCATCTCTAAAGCTCAAATGAAAGAAATATGAAGACAAAGGCCCTGTAAAAATTCTCCTATGAGAAGCCATGAGAAGAATTTCTACATTTTTTTTTACCAAATAAAGATTATCAGATGATATTTAAATAGTCATTTGAACATCTGTAGGACCAGAGTCTGCATGAAATGGCTGTGTCTTTCTTCTGCTAGCATTTTGCCTTAGAATTACTCTCCCCTCATAAAACTGAAGTTGAATTTATTTTTCAGTTTATAACACTATCCAATTTTGCTGCAGACAAACATCAGACAATCAAAATATTTTTTCCATGGAAATAATTTTGCCAATATTTAATTCTTGCATAATATTACAGAGTTTAATACCACATTAGTGTTACAAATGGTTAATGGAACTTTTTTCAATTGCAGCAGTCAGGCATCTGCTCAGACTTCAGAAGTCCCTAGCTCATGCTAAAATAATAACACTAACATTTGCAGCCTCATTGTTCCTTGACAGAAACCCTTTGAAAATCTTGTCAGCAAGAACTCTTTTTATCTCAACAAAAACCCAATGTTCCCATCCTCTCAACCTCAGGATGCCATAAGAAGAATCTAGTCTTGTCCAACAGCAGTATTATTGATAAATGAAAGCCTTTTTTGTACTTTCTGATGCTTTTTCAAGTAGCACAAACAATGTTTGTCCATATAGTTGTCAGGCCCCATGTGTACAAATAAGCCTTAATTGATTTGACCATGGTAAGGACTTTTTCCAACTCCTCACTGCCATTAGACCTCTTCAGTGTCCAAACAGGCTCTTTTTGAAATCAAAGGCAAATACTATGGCATGGCTGGCCTGCAGAACAAGCGGGGAAAGAAGAATAGTGACTGGACTCGTTCTGTGGAGCTCTCCACAGAAGTAAGAGCCCCAGGTACTTTAGGATTTGCAGGCAGAACATGAAGGGCAGAGATTATACTGCACAAAACAATCTCAAATTGCCTGAAAGCAGCTGAGAGCAAAGTTCTTTAAGTTTTGGTGGAAAAAAAAAAGAGGGGGGTGGAAGAGAGAATAAAAGGAAGAAGTAATAGAAGGACTTAAGTAAAAGGAGAAATCAAGGAAAAAGGAAGAAATGAGAAGGAAATGAAAAGACAGTTTGCAGTCAAATAATCATTGGGACAAATGGGGCACGGAAAGGTTGAAGTCTGAACATGGATACTAACGAGTACATTCCAAGCTCTATCAGCTACTTCTCACTTGAACTGTAACTTAAGAGTGCAGGAAATTGGTGCTTGTGGCAGTGAATATCTGTATTTTCCTCCTCTGATGGTGAGAGAAGTGAACTCTGTGCCTGATTCAGTCATTTAGTCTATTCTTACATGGATCACTCTAAGACAATGGTTGCTAAGGATATCACAAAGGAAGGAAAATCAGGCCCAGCTGATACTGTGCAGGGCCAGAGAATCCAACTCCTAGAAAATGAGGTCTTTAATACTCCACAGTCTGTTTCTCTTTTTGCTGTCCTTTGATACTAATGCAATGTCCCAGCATGCTGTTAGCAAGTGCTACAGGGCTTAAAATTTTCTCCTTAGGAAGTTTGTTTCTATTTTATACCTGAAGCTTGGATGAGACCATGAAAAATATTTTAGGCCTTTTCTATTTCAATTTTGTTTGTCCAGCTTCAAACAGAGCTCTAGATTTACACAGAAACAGTCTTCCTTTCTCTATTAGACAAATTCTAGAAGTCTAAAGAGATATAATAGCAAGATCAGTTGGGAAGGTTTTGTCCTATATGGACAAATATTGTTTGTGCTTTTGGTGGAGGCATTACAAGGCATTACAAGGCACAAAAAGAGCTTTCACTTGTCAATAACACTGCAATTGGACAAGACTAGATTCTTCTTAAACCATCCTGGAGTTAAGAGCAGGGGACTTGAGCATTATGTTTTTGTTGAGATAAAGAGTTCTTCCTGACAAGATTTTCAAAGGGCTTCTGTCAAGGAACAAAGAGGCTGCAATTGTTAGTGTTATTATTTTAGTGTGAGCAAAGAATTGCTGCAGTCTGAAGTCCGAGCAGATGCCTGAGTGCTATGAATAACTCCAGACTGATGCTGTCAGAATTGGTGTTCTTACAAGTTTGGCCATTTAAAGAGAACTAAGGTTAGTATTACATATGCAAGCCTTGAAAAACAGCATATTTGAACAGCCATGTTTTTAACTACACAACTACTTTCTCTGAACTTAACAGATACATTTTCATTATTTAAGTAGGCATGTGGCATAGATTCCATCCTTTGTTGCACTAAATCAGTTTGTAGAACAAATGCTTTGGCCTTTTAATCAAAGCTCTGGAGTAAAAGTAAATATTCTCAGTTGTAGATTAATACATATCTGGTCACACTGTAAGTACTTCATGACTTCCTGCTCAGAAAAATTGCAAATCAAATTGTACTGAGTTGAATTTGACTATTGCGACTATAGAGAGAGCATGCAGAGATCAGAAATTACTTTTTTTGCCTCGTGAATTCCAGCATCGTTTTAATCTGACAGATCTTCCCTACAGCAAGTTCTGAAAACTGTAAACCAGCTCTGAATCTATAGCATGAGACTATTTTTCCTTGCCACTTATCTGCTTTGCAGAGAAAATAGCAGTGTGTATTAACAGATGAGCACATTGATGCATGGAGAGTGAATACCCTGATCATCCAAGGCTTGATCTCCTACAGTTTGCACCTTTAAAAGGTGTAAACTCTTGGCCTGTTGATTTAAACATTAAACTAAGCACCTGGACATGATTGTATGCAGCCACGTGCCCCCTCTGACATGCCACAGGGAAAAGAAATAATTTTAAAGCCTAAATGTAGGTTTAAAATTAGACAGGGCACTTCTGATCTTTTGAAACTTTGTCTCATGAAGAATACAAAAACCAGACCTACATGAAACCCAAGTTCTGTTTTGAAATGGAATATGTTACATTGAAATAGAGCAATTTAATCAAGCAATAGACAGGGGCTTAAACCCCCTTTTTTGACATTATAAGGAGAATCAAATCAAATACCTTTCCTGATAGTCACATCTGCTGTTTTAGATAAATGCTACAGATGTCTCACTTGAGTTTCTATTGTGATTTTAGTCAGAAACTTCAGTGGCAAACCAGACACAACTTCTCTGTGCTGGATGGTACTCAGCTTATCCTTTCAACCACAACAGCATCTCATTCAATAAATTGCTGATGTCAGCCAGGATTTTCAGAAGACTGGACATCCCTTTGGTTAAGCAAACAAATTTTATGCTACCTTTGATTATCGAACCAACCAAATATATTCTATGCACAGATAAATCTATACTACATCTACTCAAAGAACCAAATGGAATTTAACAAGCTTACTTCTGACTCCTTTACAGAAAGAATCAAGTAAGTAGAGAAATCAGGTATTCTCTGTGACAATTAATGGATCCTGCAGCAAAAGCATCACTGACAAAACACAAGGGAGTTTAGAAACCTTTTGACAGATGAAATACTGATAGCACCAAATTTGAGGGCTAATTCTTAACCATATTAAAGCTCCATAGACATACACAGAGCAGAAGGAAATCACTGAGCTGTACCAAACACCATCTCAAAGCTGGCCTGTGATCTGGTGCTACACAGCTAATTCATCTACCTAGGCAGCTCACAAACACAGTGATGACCACAATACAGGACAAGAAACAACAAAACATCTTTTGTGCCAACTCTGAAGCACCTTGGCATAGACAACAGTGAAGGCCTTTCTAGTGACAGTGGCTGCCCTTTTCCAGCTGTCTCTTCACAGCAGCTGAAGGCAGCCCCAAGATTACTTCCATCCTTAGCCTAGAAAACCTGACCCAAGCCATCAGTCCACCTGCCTAAGAGATAAGATGGGCTGTTTTATCTCAAAGCACTGCACAATACCTGCTCAACAAGAAGATCTTGTGAACAAATTCCTGGAAGCAAGAACTATTGAAGGACCATTGTGCTTTGAGTGAGCAGACTTGTACTCTGGAAGGTAAGCACAGACATGAAAGTTTTTAAGGTGATTCTGCCTATGGAGATCCTTTTCCCTCACCCAAGCAGAACCAACAGCATCTACCTCTCAGGGTAGATTCAGGGGCAGATTCTTCCTGAGCACTAATTGACGGAACAGTGACAGCAAAAGGAAATAATAGTATTCTAGAACAATAGAAAAGACTGAAATTTCATGGAGAAGTAATGCCTGATGTGTATTTGCAGTTCTGTGGAACACCTCCCCATCAGACAGAAATTACAAATATTCCAGCTTCAGGGAGCTGTAGTTTTAGCTTCCTTAAGTGAAAGATGCAGTAAAAAAGCTGTTATTGTATTATACAAAACAGTCTTCTGTTTCTTGTCCCCCCTGCCCTAAAGGCATTGCTGTTTCATCATAATTAGTGGTTTCATCTGAATTATAGGATAAACCATCATATTTTTCTTTATCAAGCAAGGAAATCTGACAATGATAAATAAAGAACAGCTGGCAAGAAAAATATCCATAACCCACAGATTGTTTATCCATCCTTTGGAAAAGGGCACAATAGTCAAACTGTTCCTTGTAAATAAACAGCTTGCTGAATTCCCTGTTTAAATTATAAACCAGCTTCTATAACCCTTAGTTAGAGTCACACCACTCATTCTGATTTTTCATTACTTCTATATTCAAAATACTGTTTATTTTATTACTGGTATTTTCCTGTCCTCTGGAGAGACCACTACCCACAGGAGATATGTAGGGGAATGCTTTTCTGGCATATAAGCATTTTACATTTGAAATCTCCTCTTCCAAATCCAGGCACAGGAATTTAAATTTTCAAGCAAAAGTGACCCCTAAACTGTCAGTTTGGTAAAGCTGAAACATTTAGCTGGATACAATGGAGGAGAAACATTTCAAAACTGATATTCATGCTTTCAAACTTTATAAATAAAATATTAAAAATTAAAATAATTTCAAACCAAGAAATAGAATCTAAATGCCAATAGAAAAAGTTTTGATGATTTTAAAACTTAGAAAATTGATTTTGTGAATTTTGTGAAAACACATTTTTCTACAAGTTTTAGCTTAGGGAACAGTTTGGTTTAAAAAAAATTGACAATTCTTGTTCCTTTGTAAAAGTCTTGCTAGCTTCAGAGGCTGCCAATCTATTCTGCCTTTAACTATACTGAAGTCAACAGGAATATAGCACTGAGTAAAACTGCAACATCAAGTCTCACTCTGATTCTATGAATCACTCGGTTTTATTGAATACTGGGAATTGCAAGACACCATTTCAAGTTGTTGACTGCATGCTCAGTAAATGTGTTTGTCAAGTCATTAAGAAACTGGGAACAAAGAGTTTGTTGAAACAGTTTCAGAAAACCAAAACATTTCTAAGAAATTACTTTAAAATAATATAATGTGAATAATTCATGCAGTTAACACGTAATCAGCATCATTTTAATGATTTAAATAGAAGAAAGGACATAAACCAAATTTCTTTTTGAGATTTAAGAGGTTAAGGGAACAGTAATGGACAGCCAGCTGATAAGGGATAAACTTTTCCCAAGTTTTAGCTGGAAAGTTGTATGCAATGAAAAGGTGTCATTGTACGTACAGATAGAAAGCTCAGGATAAATTATTTCAATGCCAGAGGCAGATTTTAGAGCAGAAGTATTCTTTTGTTATCAAGCTGTAATAAAAAGCTGTATTACTGCAGCTATGGCAAGTGGATGCATAATCCTCTGTCATCTACTGGGAAATTCTTCTGCCCTGTGAATATTTAATCTGGTCTGACTTAGTTCTCTGTCAATTTTACCTGTCAATTTAAAGTTCATTGCTTTTCTAGCCTTTCACCTCTGACCACTTCTTTTGATTCTTTCCTTGATGTCTCCTTCTGGCATAATTAAAGGTTGACAGCCCACTCCACAAAGTACCTATTGAAAAATATTCTTAATGCATCTGTTAGTAGGTCAAAACACAATAGGTGAAGGGAGGAAAAGGGGTCTAATGGATGGTATGATTTGAAGCAATTTTATTTTCTCTCTCTGGTTTAATTCATGATCAGTGATTATTTTCTCACTTTCTCTATTAACAGCAGGACAACAAAGGATAAAAGAGATATTTAGGATGTCCAGGTTGGTGATGTGTTGAAAGGGGAACCCTAGTTGGAAGCGGATCATTCTAGTTTGGTGCCAGGACTGGTAGATTAGCTAATTAGATTTTAGAACAATGAACTGTGCTTACTTGGTGGAGTCATTCTGACTCGGGTCTCAAACAATGCTCTGGCCATACTTTTGTGCTGTAAAACTCAAGATCAGTCTCAGCCTCTGTGTTTCTGCTAGTAAAACCACTCCATTGCCCAGGATCAAGGGCAACTGAATCTCTGAAAATCTCTCTGAAGAAAATCTCTCATGAGTCTGTCCCAAGATGTGCTTTTCTTTATGTTCTGTGCCAGGTACAGAAGCTCAGTAACTGCTACCAATGATGAGATCAATGAACAAAATTACCTGAGTCTCCTGTGCGTCTCAAGCTTACAGCAAGTACTTGTATATTTTATATCCTGCAAAACATCATTTCTAAGAACTTCAATATTTATTGAAAATACTCCTGAAGAACCTTTGTCCAAAATGCTGTGTACCAGTCTGAAATGTGCCTGGCCCTTCCAAATAAGAATACTCTGAACCTCTTCTTGGTGCCAGTTCTTTGTCAAGGACACACCTAATTATTTTCTTTCTTCCAAGAACTTTTTGTATACATTAAAGCACTGCATGTGAAAAACCTGCTGCAGATTTCTGCATCATGTAGTGTTCAGACTGGGTGCTCTCAGTGTTGGACTTGGCTTCTTGCATTGGAAATGTCTCCTTTCTGATACGAAGCATATGAATTAATCAGTCTGTCATCTTATTTTCCTCTGATTTAGTAGACTTGATAATACTAGGCAAAATACTTGTTAGTTAATTAACAAGTGAATGAAATTACATCCTACATGGAGGCTGGTCTTAAAATATACAGTATAATATGAACAGAAGCCCTAAATTAAGAAACTCCGAATGTTGTATATCAGCAATAGCTACAGAGATGTGTTGGAAGGATCAAGTGCTTAGCATCTACAAAGATTTGGCTTTTTTGTGTATTAAAGCTCTAACAGCCAGTTATAAACTCACATTCTAGTGGCTCTCAGTTGGCTTGAATGTCAGAAATGCAGGAAATCAGCTGTTCTCAGGAATCAAACTCATCTTGAGCTACAGTAACTGGGGAATAATGAAGTAAAAAACACTTGAAAAGGAGTCAGTTGTGCTTCTAGCACATTACTATCGATGCTAGGTGGTTAGTGATCTTAGTTCATGTCCTTTGGTAGCTTCCAAAATAAGATCAAACTCCCCTCAATATGTACACCAACTCCTATAATTACAATTCTACTTACTGGTCCCCTTTCCTGTTTGCAATAATTACCTGTAGGGAAGAGCAGGATGACGTCTCTGAGACTTGATGGTGACTCACCAAAGAGTGACCTCATGGCAGGGGACTGATTTTGTTACCACTGTTCTAAATACATTTCAGCCCTTGATTTATGAGCTGAATGGATTATTTTCTAAAATGAATAGACAGTGAAGCATCCATTATTTCCAGAGAAGTAATGAATGCTCAGCGCTCCCCCGACTGTCAGGCCAGGTTTGCTTTTGTGTAGGCTTGCAGCAGTGAGCCAGCACACTTGTTATTTCTCTTCCTTTTGCGTTCCTGTGTGGAAGATGACTCCTTTTAAAGTTATTTCAATAATTGGTACAAGACTTAAATACAAGCAATTAGACGACATTGCATTATTTCAAAAGAGAGCCCATGAAGTTTTTTACACTTAAAGGCAGATATTTCCATATTGCTGATAGAACCATAAAATATCTCCAGTTGGAAGGGACCCACAAACTCATTGAGTCCAGCTCCTCACAAAATCATCTCATTCACATCCTGCCAAAAAACACACACAATTTCCAGATATAAGGGCTCTTTTTGTAGAACAGTTAGGCTTTCAAAGTTTCTACACCCAAGGATAATATGGAAAGCCTTATAGGTTAGGTGGATTACTGCTTATGTTTGGCCTTGTACAGGATGCTGACTTTATTTGTTTATATAATCACAATTCTTGCATTTTTTAACAAGATTTGAGACTTTCTGAGGACAAATTGCAGTAATATAAAAACATTACAGATTTCCTATAGGCATTATTCTGAAAGAGAAAAGAGATTAGAATTTAGAGTGGGAACTTCTAATGTAAAAATGTCTACTGTGATAAAAATTCTGAGTTTTAGACCTATAATGAGATAAAAATTCAAATTTCCATTGGAATAGGCAGTGCAGTGCTTGTGCCTCAGCCTGAACATTCTGAATGTAAGATTTAAAATGCAACTCAATTATAAAATAGCTACCAGTGAAGAAAAAAAATCAACATTGAAATTCCATCTTCTTTTATTCTTCTCTTTCTTTACATTGATATAAGTGCTGATTAGCTACACACAATTCTGTTCATAGGCTCGAGCTTTTCATGAATCCATCCAGAACTCCCAGCCCAAGACAAGCTCTTGCAGATTTTTCTTCACCTGAGGATTGCTTGCTTTTTATGATTCAGATTATGTAATTATGGCTTAACATCAACCAGGCCCCGGCTGCCTTGCCTTCACAAATTTACACTATTTGGACAGCTATTCTGTGAACAATTAAGACTTGACTCTTAGTCCAGTAGGACGGATTCTTAATTATGCCAATGGAAAAGCAATTTCTCAGCAGATCTTTTTGTTAACCTTCAAAATCATCCCTAGTTACAGAAAAAAATAACCTAAATAATTATCCTCTTTAAAATTGTAGAAACAGCTTTTTCAATTTTTAAAAACAAATTTTAAATGCTTTATTCTAAATTTAATACTTACTGAATGTAATGGGGTTCAAAACAAAACATGAATATTTTCAGTTAGATGAAAACCAAGAATGTTTGTTACTGATGGAGGAACTTTAGTAATAAGGAATGGTAAAGTAGAACATTTTTAGTCTAATATGGTAATAACTATATTCTGTTACTGAAACTTACAGAAACCTCAGAGCATCATGAAGAAAAGTCTTGGTGTTGATCTAATGGATGAAGCAACGTGGGTGATACCATTTTTCCAAAAGCATGTAACAAGTGAATGAAAAGCAAAGAAGAGAACTTAATCTTCTGCTTCCAAATTTGTGCAGGTGTATCTATCACCTTTAGTAAATCCAACCAGAGAAAGCAAGTTGTCATGTGAAAGTGGATTATTTTGGCATCAGTTAAAGCGAGAAATAGACAACAGACAAATGACGTAATTACATTCCTTTCCATGAGACAAACAACAATGCCACTGTAAATTAAGATAATTTAGCTTGATTCTGCTTTGGCTACTTCTTTTGAGATGTCCATCAGACCCATGACAATGAGCTGCACTGATGCATTCCACTTTAATAGCAGCACAGAAACATTCCTGTCAAAATCCCTGGTGCAAATTCTAGGTATGGAGAATGATGAGAAGATGTTTAGGATGAACAGATAAAATATATCTTATAGCTTCATCCAATTTCTAGGAGAACATCTGATTACTGAGACTAACACAGACGATATGAAAAACCTATCTGAGATGTAGCTGGTGATCATTTCACCAAAGCAGGGCTGAGGAGGTGGAGGCCTGACCAAGGGCTCACTTGGCCCAGCTTCAGAAGGCCTAGTCTGTCACTCAGAGCAATTCCATTAATTACAGATTGTTTGCTAATCAGGAGCTCTGATAATGAGGGATACATAAGATTAAGAGATAATCGTTGCATTTTAATAACTGTTGTGCAAATGTAGTTAAGTTGAAAGACCTGTAGTGTTAAGATATGAAAACCATTAAACCTCTAGTTATTATTAGCAGTCTATATCCATTTAATGCTCTGAACCATCTTATCAGAGGATAGGCTATGTTAGGTGTTCATAATAAGAATATATTTTTTATTTTTCCTTTGGATCATCTGCTTATGTTGGACAACTGCTGCTTGTATCCACTGCTGAAGTGAAAAGGGATTTGAAACTGAATATGGCTTTCTAATTTCAGCCAAAGACAGGAAGGCTATGAAAAATTATTCTCTTTATAGCATCCCCAAATCTAGTAGTGTTCAGAGATGGAAAACAAACTCACCTTCAGCACCAGAAATGAGGAACAAAACTGAGCTTTTGAAGCTAGAAAGTAAAACTGAGTATCTGTCAAGAAAACAATTGCTAAGGAAGGCATGTCATTGCTTGTGAGCAATGTAACGATATCAGGAGTGAAACACCCTCACATCACAGAGCACTGGAAAAATGAATTAGTATCTGTGAAGTGATCATAAATATTACCAAAAACTGTGGCTGAAGTAATCCTGTATTCCCACAAGGTACGGTTAACATTTAAAAATAACCTTTTGACCTTGCATTAGAAAAGAGTAAGAAAGTAAAGTCATTAAAAACCCATTGTGAAATGAGCTGAAATCTCTCCAAAAATTGTGTAATTATTAGCTATAAGTCTGGCATTTCTAAATTTTGAGCAACCCAATATTCTTTGAATGTAATTTTGTGTATGTAATTTCTTCTGTTTGAAAACAAATAGAGAAAAAGAGTGGAATTTCATATCGGCAACGACATGAGTGGTCTGAAATACCACCAAACAGAGTTTTGCCACGGGAATTAATGAAATAAGGCAGTCACTGTTTGTCATCACATGTGTGAAAGAGAACTAAATGAAGCAGACATTCTTCCAGAGGATTTAAATATATTTGCTGATAGAAAAGGAAAGGGAAGAAGCAGACAACTTGGTTCTGTTCCAAGCTTCACTGGTAGGACATAGAGTTCCTGTTACTCCAAAGGCTGGTCCTCTTTGCCTTGTCCTTTCAATTTGCCTCTCTCCTACTCCCATTTCTTGACCCTATCCCTGCTCCCTGTAACTGTCAAATCCAATTCTTACATTTGTCACGCCAGTTCCAGTTTCTTAACCCAGTCTGGGTAAGAGCCCAAATCTTTCACCTTAACACCTTCTTTCACACAGGACAGAAAACTTCAGACCCAACAATAAAGCCTTTTAAAATAAGTAGCAATTGTAAATAGGTTCCTGCAGAAAGTTTCTCTCCTGCTGCAGAACTTTAACAATAGGTGATGTTATCCCCTACAAAAAATATAAAGACAGTTGTGTGGGAGGGTTAAAGAGGAAGAATTATTGCTGCTATTGATATCTGCATATTTTTGAATTATAAATTAGAACAAAAGTCCTCTATGGTGGCTAAGTGACAGAAAGGATTGTGAACCAAGGCACACAAAAATACGCAAAAAATTTATATAATTTTACAACAAAACAACTTTTGATATTTTAAAAATATGCTTAATAGAACTAAATCTAAATTATTTGCCTAAGAGTTTGAACAAAATGAAGAAGCTTCAGTTCAAGTTTACCATGAAAATCATGGGAAAACGTTTTATTGTATTTTTTATTCACTGATATTTAGAAGTCAGCACTTTAAACCTGTTTACTGAGGTATTTTTCTTTAATCTTCAGTTTTAGACAAGATAAATTCAAAGTGTGATAGAAAGTGACAATTCATATAAGCCTATGAACCTATAATTTTCTGGTTTGTCACTTAGTGTAGAATAAATGCTGAAAAGATCAAGAAACTTACATGTTTTACAAGTGCCATGTCTGATGGAGATCTTGCTTAAATAGTCTGAAATAATAGGCCCATCATTTCTAACTGTCTTGTAATTGAGTAACTCTGTTTCAGAATTATCCTCATAATCATCCCCTACATACAGAAACTACACACTTGCTAGAATCCTTTACAATTTGAATTCCCCTATTCAAGTAGAAAATGCATTACAATATCTATTTGTGTCTCTAAAATTATAAATAATTATATTTTACAAGCAGGATAAATGAAAGCAAAGCTAAATGATTGAGGCAGTGTCAGATTGAGGGTTTTTTTGTGAGCAAGGAACATGCCAGTCTTGTGCTTTTTATTCAGATAAGTAAAAACTATTTTCCTTTCTGAAAAGGAGAAAGAACTCCACAAAGATAAACTGCAGTCAAGACTATTTGGTTAGGTTCATTTTTGAAAACTATTTTATGCATCTGACTGTTCTACTTTTAGATAGGAGAGTGAATGTAAAAAGGTGAGATTTTCTTCACTGAGTCATTATTCTGAAATATTTACCAATAACAGCACACAAACACTGTAGATAACGAAGCCATTACACATACAAACACAAATTACTTATCGGAGCTCCACCCTCACTGCAGGATTACCAGTGTCAACACTTCCTACTTCTCTGTTTCACTGATTTACCCTCTTAAAATTTTGACTGAAAACTCCTTTGAGCATCAATTTCCTGATGCTCAAAATTACATTCTCCTTCTTCATGATTTAGTTCTGTGAAGCAGAGGAAGTTTAAAGTCGAGATCTATACCCTATATTGACTGGGGGATCAGTTAGAAGATAATGTGTGTGAAGTACAGTTAAAATGACTAGGAAAATTGGTAGGCTCTAGAGTGACATGAAAAACTCATCTAATGATACTTTATACATGTGTTCACTTGAGAGGATCTCAAAATACAAACACTTCTGCATACAAGTGTCAGACAACTCCATCACTATCACAGATCTACAGACATACAATCTGAAGCACAATCTGGGAAAGCAACTTGTTTACAGGTGGTTGAATTGAGAGCAGAACCCAAGATGTATCATATCCTCTTGATAGATCTCAGTCCCTCACTAATACACACGGTTCTTTTTTACTCCTCTGAGTGACAGCATCTCGCTCTACTGCAAGTACACACCACTTAAAACTTCCATGTCCCTTTCTGTTTTGAACCTTATGCTGTCATCTGCTTTCCTGAAGTGCCTGCTGCTCATGTAACATGATAAAATATGTTATCTACACTAACCCTGATGTCAATTTACATCAGGGCTCATTACACCATCTTGGCATGAATATTTTGTTTAATTGCATAATTTGCCACCAGATTACTTTTGAAAGTAATTTATGCGGCTCTTTGCCAGTTAATAATTAGGTTATGCTCTTAAGGAAAAACTTGCCATGTAGGTTTGAGGACTGATGCTGGTCTAGACAGCTATATCATAGTTCATAATTAACTTTCTGTGGAAGGTTGGCTGGTAGAAATATGTCCCACAGCTGTTAATGTGAATGTTTGTTTTTAGCTTTTAAGTAGTGGTCAGTATAGAAGCACATTTCACTTTGAGTTGTCTTTAAATGGAATGGCTAAATCAGGAAGCTTTAGCTTCTCTCTCAAGCCTCCTTTTCTCTAAACTGTATCAGCCAGAAAAAACTCCTGTAATTTGCTGGAAAATTAAACCAGCCCAGTTCTGCTGGCCAGTATCTTACGGAGTCATGATAAATAAATAAGAGGCTGTACTCTTTTCACACTAATTGCAGTTTAGATGAAGATTACAATTATTTTTAATGATTACAAAAAATGCTGCATTCTAATTATTGCATAGGCAACATACATATATTTATGTTTATGAGTTCATCTGGAAGGCTGGCAAGCAGTTATAAGAAAGAGAAAGCTGCAGCTCCATGACCCCAAGTATTTTGAAGACAGGCTTTAAGTATACCCATAGCAGTTTCTTGGAAGCCAATGTGAGTAACAGTAAATCAGTTAAAGATTTACAGAAGAGTCTTGGTTGCAAGCACCAAGAAAGTTGGCTCATTTTACCAGAATTAGAGCCAGAGTTTCACAGAAGAAGAGACTCGTATTCACAAGGATGATAGTTCAGCACTTGGAGAATTGAAGTCTCCTATTTTGGATACAGTTCTGAAAGCTGCTCCTAAATACCCAGATAATTTGTCTCTTACTTACAAGTGTCCTACAATGGTCTTGGATCTGTGTTTCTCTGAAAGCTGGATGACCTCATTGTTAGGTAGAAACACACTCCTCCCTCAGCAGAGAGAATGGGACTTGTCATCTGTGTATTAACTTAAATTGACATTGGTAATAGTGAAGAGAGAGGGCAACATATTTTATGAGGTCTAAACCACTAGCTCATACTGGAAGAGGTCTGTGTTTTGTAACTGGAATGATAAAAAATGTCATGGTTTCTTCTGACATAAAAGATGACGCACATGTTTCACTGGTCAGTGAAGAGCCTCCCACTCCCACTTCAAATCTTGTTTCTGAGTGTCACATCAAAAGAGAATGGTTTTTTATTTCAATCCTCCAGCTATTCCATAGTTGCTTCAGGCACTGAGGTAGATAACTCAAAGGTAATTTGGAATGTTTCATATAAATCTTTCCAAATAATTGGATCAAGAAAGCATGCTAATTATTGTCACCCAGTAATCATGGCAAGTACAAACTGATTGCATGGTATAAATGAGTACACTGATTGATGAAACAAACAAATGAAAAACGATGTTGCCACCCCAGAACATTTCAGCTTTCTTTGAAACCAAGTTTCTTTAAGTTTGGACAAAGGATTCACCCTTACTCCAACTCTGACACAGGTCTACCTTATACTCATTAAGTATGAGTAAAAGTTTGTGTAAGACTGAGCATAAAACTGTGATGGGTAATTTTATTTGTTCCAAATCACTGCAGTGATAATTCTGAGAGGAAAATAGTTATCTGAGTTCTGAATAATGAGAGAAAAACGTCCAAAAGTAAAACAGCAATGTGAAATACAAAAATAACCAAGGACGTTCTATATTCCTAAAGGTCTCTTGACCATTTGATTTGGGAATGCTCACTTGAAAAGGTGAACTGAATGACTCCTGGGTTCATGACTCTCTATCTTGGTTGTTGAATTCTGGTATGAACAGAATCTCAGTGGAACCAGATCAAGAAAGGATAGATGAAGAAAAAAACAATCCCAGACAGATAAAGAGAATCAGAGAGAAACACAATGATGGCAATTCATGTTTTGGAAGAAAATAGTTATTAGCAACTGAACAAGGTACATAAAGACATTTCAGAAGATTAATACCTATAAGGCTGGAATTAGACATTTCTCCATCCCAGGAAATTGTAAGACTTACTTAGGTCTCTATTGTGAATACAGTATTGGCAATTTCACAAATTCTTGATAAGTCTCCAAAACCATTACATTTACCACTGAACTTCTTATTTTCAACCATACCACATGTTGTTTAGTTGACTGATTCATACACATGATCTGGGCAACCAACTGTTGGCTTTTGAGCTGCGATTCACCCATCCTTTCCTCATTTGAGGATTTCCTCAATCACAGAAAAAGAGTTCTCATGTCTTTATGAAACAAATGACCAGGAGATTGGTCTCTTAATCTTAAATAACACAAGAGACACAATTAAATCCTAACGCGTACTGACACTATTGACACAACTGAGGTGCAAAGGCTGCCTTCTGGTCTTTGGGAGATCATTTTCCCATATACATTTCAAGTAAGTCACTCCTCAATTTTATCATGAAAATAGCTGATTATATCTGATTTCTTCAGAAAAACTCAAGTGATGAAGTTACAGCTCCCACAAAATCTCACTGTCATCTAGCCTTTTTCTTTGTTGATATTCAACCCTCATTGATTTCTCCTGATCTCCCCTTTACCGGAGTCTTTGCACCAGCCACATCACTGTAATTCATCCTCTCACTTTGTGCATCTTTAAGTGTTGAGCCTGTTTTTGAGCTGGAGTTTTTTCCCCCTCAGCAAGCCAAGGGGGCCTGAGTCCTACAGAAGTGCGATCCCTCCCCACGCTCTCCTTGCCTTGCCTGTCCTGAGACCCCACCCAGGTTATGGCTGAGGACGGACCCCTGAGAGCTCTCCTCGACAAGGGACCCAGCGCTGAGGGACAGCCGNCCCGCCCGGGTGCCGCCGAGCCGAGGCGCCGGGCGGGCAGCGGGCGGGCGGCCGCGCCATGAGCGCCGAGTGCAGCAGTTACCTCAACGCCGACAAGGTGCTGGTCAGCGGGTTCAGCTGCCCGCGGGCGGGCGGCGACGCCCGCGCCGTGTTCTGCTGCGGCTTCCAGGACGTCAAGTACTGCTGCGATGACCCGCACAGCTTCTTCCCCTACGAGCACAGCTACATGTGGTGGCTCAGGTAGGAGGGGAGCGGCGGTGCCTGTCGGGGTGGAGGCTCCGGGCGGGAGACCCGTGTTCGTCCCATCTCGGCTGGGGTGTGTGTTTGCGAGGTACTTCTTGTAGCCGGGCACTTTCAGGCTGCCTTTGTCCCGCCGAGAGTAGCGGTAGAGCTGCATCTTCAGCCCAGAGAGACTCTTGCTCGTGCCAGGGTAGTTTCTGAAGGAAATAACTCGTGGTCTTGGTAAGGAAGCGCTGGGAAACGCTCGGTGCCTCTGGCGGAGCATCGGGAGCGTCTCCCGCCCTTTGGGTGTGAGGGGAGCGGCTGTCTCGGGGCCGGAGCGCGTAAGATGCTGCGTGCCATAAAGTTCCAGTGACTTGAGCTACTTTTCCATGTAAGATAAAACACTACGTAACTTTCCACTCGGAAGGGGCAGATAATGAGCCTGGTGCTCTCCCGATAGTGCAGGGATCCGCCTGGCTCTGGCTGGATGTCCAGCAGCGGCAGGGAGAGCTGTACTCAGCCTGCCCGGCTGCTTTCTGTGCCTGATTCCCCCCGGGCTCCACAGCATCCACGCTGGCCGTGTCAGGATGTTAGTACACCTCTGCATGGGGCTTCCACTGTGCTTCTTACTGACTTGTTATTATCCTTGATTTTGTCAAATCCCCTTCTGGGCTTGCTTATACCGTCTGCTTCTGCAGCCCTGGGGGCAGCCTGTCACTACCTGCTGTTTGCAGATAGATCCTTTTATCTGTTTTATACTGTTCCCTGCTACTTTTCCTGAGTGCCATCTAGTATTAGGATTGTGAGATTTGTTGAAGCAATTGCAGCTTCAGTTTATGCACAGTGTTTAAAATGTTGTGAGCATTTGGTGCATCTATTCTCAGCTTTCACCTTTCCAAACGGAACAGCTTTTGGATTATCGTTGAGGCAGATGCTATGTCATGCTGATCGTTTTAGTTGTATCTAATCCATACTGTTTTTCACTCCACAGGGCTGATTTTAAAGGTGCAGAATCTGGAGCTGCATGCCCAAACAGTGGGTGTGGCAAGGTTCTACAGAGTGGCCAAATGTTGCCTCCAGTCTCACTCTCAAAATTGGTGGCTGATGTGTTGTTACTGTCTTTGGCTGCCAGTTCACATTGACTCTATGATTTCAGTGAGCTGTCACTGGAGACTCTAAAACTTTTCTTGAGTTCCAAACTGCTTGTTCTAAATTTATTGCTATGTAGGCTTGGTTTTGTTCTTTATACATTACGTTATGTACACTGAAACTCATGTACATCACTTTTGCCTGTTCCCTCAGTTTTCTGCAAGTCTTCTAGCATTTCTTGCCCTCAGCATTTGATTGCTTGTAGGGGCTTAGGATCATCAGAAATTCAGATTTCCTTCTTCACCAGGTCATGGATGAAGATATGAATAAAAATCAGTCTCAGTGACTTTTCTTTACACTGAAAAGAGACCACTTAGCCTTGCACTTTGCTCCTTATGCTTTTAGCAGCTGTAAATTTGTACCAAAACCTTTTCCTAATCCTATATAAGTTCAGTCTTTTTAAGCCCACTTTCAGTACAGGGCTTTGTCCAAAGACTTTTTGAGACATCTAACTCTGTCTGCTGGGTTCCTCTATCCATCTGCCTATTGACACTTCATGGACTCCAGCAGGTTAACAAGGCAGTGTTTTCCCCTCATCCCAATGCTGATCCTTTCATTAAAGATTTTATGTCAGGGAGCTGCAAGTGCCAGCAGCTTCCTGTGGGTAGAGTATGGTAACGAGATGGTTGGGGGTAGAGGCTTTACCATCAAAGGACCTGTCCCTCATATTTGAGGAAAGTGAGTGGGGCCATCATGATTTGGGGATCATAGCCAGGCTCAGATGCACTAGATGTCCAACTAGACACCCTCAGCACCTTGGCC
The DNA here is from genome assembly GCA_013400955.1 of Drymodes brunneopygia. Taxonomy (NCBI): domain Eukaryota; kingdom Metazoa; phylum Chordata; class Aves; order Passeriformes; family Petroicidae; genus Drymodes; species Drymodes brunneopygia. The sequence goes on along the minus strand of VZTZ01035898.1, from coordinate 80,097 downwards.
AGCAGCTCTGCAGTTCCACGTGTGAATTCCCTCAGGGCTCGTGATTTAATGTTATCCAGTATTGTGGACTTACTATTTAAATTTATCTAATATTTAATGTATTATTATTTAAAATCTACTTTGTCTGGTGCAAGAGTGGGTTGATTGTGGAGGTCTCCCAGCCGTCCACTGCTGTGACTGACAGACAATTAGTTGACTTCTCTGATGTGAGAAGGCATCTCCAAGTGTCCTTTTTTGCACTTCTGCTATGAAATAGTCATACTGTTTAAATGTTATATTTTTGCGTAGTCTTTGACTGTTTCAATCACAGTAAACTTTCTCAAGATGGCAGAAGAACTGAAGGAATAAGTCAATATTGCATCATAACATCTCATCTGGATGTTGTAGAGAAGACTCTTAAAGATTGATCTTTTCAGAAACTACCTCCAAGAACTGAATCCCAGGAGAGGCTTTAGTGGAACACCACTCTGAAGGTTCTTCCTTCAAAAAGATTTTTGTAGGGCCTGAGAAGTGACTGCTTAGCCTTCACCTAAGTCAGAGATTTGAGCCCAAACTTTGAAAATTAAGGATTTTTTTTTCTTCTTTCTACAATAGCCCTAAGCTGCTAAAAGGGCTCAAACAAATTGCCATTTGTGGAGTTTTGGTTGTGCTTAACTTCTGCCACAAATGACTATATTCATTGTAGAAAATAGGTGAATAAATACAATTTACCTCTCTAAGCAAAGTTACTGAGTGATCAGAATTGAACCACTTCCTATAAGTGTTTTCAGTAACAATTAGAATAATTTGTAGTTACTAACACACTGGAAACATTCTAATATGACATCATTTTGAAAACTGTACATTTTCACATGACAGTTCAATTAAAAGTTAAAGGAAAACATAACATTTTCTGGCCTCTCAGAATGTTTTGGTGATCACTAGACTGTTACTGATATTGGTTGGTAACAGTCATATGTTAAAATAATCCTTAAAATGCTTCTTTTGGCCTTTGAGGACACATTTTTAGGACTTGAAACCCTTAAGACTTAAAACTAAACAAGATTTAAGCAAACCAGCCAAGGGAAGTCTAGAGATGGAAGGGAAAGGACTAGGAGGCTCTGATGGGGGAATTGTTTAGGTTTTGCTGTACTTCAGAACTTGAGGTTTCTTTTCCTAAATCTTGATTTGCTTGACTCCCCCAGGTATTTGAAAGCAGTGACTGACTGCACCACAGGTGGTTGGTGGTATCTCAGGGGTTACTTCAGTTTGGTGGCACACCAGGTAGAATTTCAGGAAACTGTTGGACATTTCACTTCTGTTTTTCCTGCTGTGGGAGGGGCATGGCCAGACCCCTTGGCATTCAGCTCTGCCAAAAGCAGTTCATGGAGAAGCCAGCAGCCTTGGCAACCTGAAGCAATAGTCTCTTGCAGGCCTGTGCTCTTCTTTTTTCTTGCCAAATCTCTACTGCCTGTATTATGTTTAGAACCAGACACTGCCCTGTCCCTTAGCAACATGGAACCCTCTTTTCCTCTCCCACTTCTGCAAAAACAATATCCTAACACCTGCTGTACTGGGAGCTGCTGGACTATCATAGCTCATAGACCATTGAGCAACTCTGACACATTTCATAGTTCCCCAGAATTTATTATATGTAATTAATAATAACATTAATTTCTGTATGTAATGACTAATATTATTAATTTCTAACTTATAATTTTTTTGACTGGTATTTAAAATATAGTTCCTTTTTTTTTAAATCATAGATCTGAAAGACTTATTTCCTCAAACAGGAGGGAGGGATGCATTTTGCTGTTGCTTACAGCTGTCAGGAGCCCATGGAACAGGAAAGACAACATTAGGAAAAGGCAGAATTCATCAGAAGTTTATTCAGCTTTTGAATCCACAAAACATAGATGCTATAAAACACCAGTGAGCCAAACACTGAGCAGCTTAGCCTGCAGAGCAGTGTGCTGTGCATGCACATGCAGTTATCACATCTGCTTTAGCTCTCAAGCTGAGTGGTAGGGAAGAAATGCTGAACGTGTGATATTTGTACTGAACAGCAGCAGTTATGTTCAGTCAGCCTTTTTGTTTCTCTTTATTTTAAAGTATTTTAGGTTTGTTTTTGTTGCTCTTCTACAAAGTTTTATTTTTATAATGGCATCTTTCAGTATCATGTAGAATTCTAATATCCATTCCAAAGCTGTATCTTTTAAGTTACATGTAATAATACATATTTGATTAAAATTCCGTCAAGCCAAGTATAGATTTTTCTCAGAATGCTTTCTTAATTAATACCCATAGAGCCACGATGGCCTAATACTGAGGCCAAGCTTTGCTTGGCTGTACTGATCTCCAGACATCTGTTTTGGCTTTCCAAAATAGCAAGTCTTTTGTTTCTCTATGCCCATTCTTCCAGTCTCTTGAGAATATTTATCTCTGTGCGTTGCAAATACTATGAACAACACGTCACTGCAACAATGGAGTTGAGAACATTTGATTTACTCGGAGCCGGGTGACTCATGAGCTTCCTTTCAGTCTATCAGTGGGCAATACTGCCTCTGTTTAGCCAATATTTAAATTTTCTCTGGCTGTTGGTGGTGTGGATGGACTAATTCTGTGGACTAAAAATAACTGTAGGAGTGTGATCCACCAGCAGACAAGTTGATGACCCACTCAGCAGCTCTCTGGACACAGCCTGGGGAGCCCCGGGGAGGCTGCTGGCAGGATGGAGCCTCTCTGCTGAGTGAAGCCTTTGGCTGTGCTGCTGGCCTGGATGTGGCACTCAGTGTAACAGCAGGGAAATGTATGGTATGGTTCTATCTTTATGTGAAAAGTAACTTGGGAGAGTTCTGTTTGGGTCTCCTACCAAATTTAACATTGTTCATGTCAGGGTTACCCCTAACCCTTCACTGTCCTCTTTATGCCAGATCGTTGCTTTGGGGTTGAGTGGGTTGTTAATGCAGGGGGCTTTGCTCACTAATGAGGCCACAGCTGTGGGCAAGAAGGACTTTTTAGTTTGCTTGTTTAATGTCTCTGCTATCAGAAGACTGATCTTGAATACAGAGACCCTGAGACCTCCATGTGTCTGCTGAGTGGCCTTCAGACAGTGTTTAAGGTAAAGAATGGAAGGTGGCAAAATGCTTTGAGAAAGAGCTTTTAAAAGCAGATATGCAGCACCATGGTAATTGCTGAAGAATCTAGAGGACATGCTGTAAGGCTGTCTTTATTTTCAGAGGAGTGTAATTGTTAAAGTGCTCAGTGATTGTAGTTATTTGGTATTTTGTTTCTGATAACAGCTTTAACTAGTAAAAAAGAAAGAAAAGATTGTGTTCTGGTTAAGAAACATCAGTATTCAGAGCTGTGGAAGACATATTAAATTTCTCCAAATTAGATAAATTAAGAAACAACCCTCCATCTTCAAACTTCAACCAAAATTAATCTTGTAGAACTTAATTATACCTTCTCTGTGGGTTGACAGCTTCAGCAGTTTGAGAACAATCTGGTATCGAAACATTGTGTGTTTAAAAAGAGTAAGTACAAATTGTCCTGATTTCTGATTCATTCAGGAAGTGAAATCAGAGTATCTATTTGGTTTTCTGATGCTGGTAAGATCTTCTGATGTTGCTGCTGGAGCATGAGAAACATTTAGCACCTAACCTGTGATGAGTCTTTGACCTGGAGAGTTCCTCGGGTTTTTCTTAACCTTTGCCTTTTGTAACTCACAATGGATCTCACACAAGTTGTGTAGTGATACTGGAAATACACTATGCTGTGCAATCCACAACTGTATTGTTCATGTCACCTTCTACAACTGCATGGAGAAGAGCTACAACCAAGAAGTAACAGATACCTGAATAGAAAAATGTATAATCATTAATATGTACTTGATCTATTCAGTTTTAGGGCAGCTGACTCTGGTCAATGTTTGCATAATGGTGAGCAATTTTCTTAGTCCTGCACTGCAGACTGGCTATTTAAATGGAGTCTTACAATAAGGCTTGTACTGTCATGACAAAAAAGTGCAAATAACTGTTCCTGAAGAGCCTTGTTTGTATCACTTGGTTCTGTGGCTGTTTAGCCTCCTGTAATGTTGTGTGTTTCTTCTATTTTGTCTATTTGGGTCAAGGTGTTCCAAGTGAAAATGCAAATTTAAGGCCAGAACCCAGGTGAGATCTCTGACTGTAGGTCACATTCAGATTCCATAGTAAGCAGAATATTACTTGTCTGCAAGTTTTGTTTGAGCCAAAAAACAATAAGGAAAAATTTGCTTAATATGTGCATATATGCACAAACAGATAAGGACATCGTATTTGATGCAGATGATAAATACCAGGAAAAATCTTCTGAAGGGCAAAGCTGTTCTTTCCAGAACCATTTTGCTGATAACAAATTATTTTAGCTGTGCATGGAGCTCAGTGTTGCCCAGACTTGATTCTTGATTACTGAATCTGACCAGTAACTAATGAAAACCGCCTGTGAAAGTCATAGCGATATCTGCTGTTCTCATCCTGCTGATTTTAAGAATTTTCTCCTATGGACATATCTGTGTGCTGGTACTGTGGGAGCTTGTGGAGAAGCTTTGCAGTACTTGAATGTAAAATTCATAAAAACATCCCAAGGCACAATTCTTCTCATCTTCTTGCAAGGCCACAGTAGAATTGACTTCTCCCTCATAGCAATGAGATATAAAGGCATTTTTATGACTAGAGGATGGAACTTGTAGAATTCAAGACATTCATCTCCCTTCTGTCTTTTGACGTCTGTCAGAATTGTAAATATACCGGACCAGTAATATAAGGATTCTCAGTCCTCAGACTCCCCATCTGTGACCAAAAGGCTGCTGTTTAATTTCACCAGAAGTCAGGATCTTTGGCATGGACTGTGGAATAGAGGACTGGAACACGGAAGGCATCAAATGGCCCTGGAGAGTGAAGGAAATGATAGCTAGACTGTATTATATTGGGTCCTTTATTTCATCATGAGAATTTTATATTAGGAAAAGACTTGAAAATAAGGGTTGGAAATCAGGAGAGATTTCTGTGTATACATAAACTGTCTCACTGTATGCCTATGGGACATGTCTAAAGTAGCTTTTATCCTGCAGGAGTAGTACCTTGATAAAATCTACATATAGTACTATATGTTTGGTCTCCAGAGTAATTAATTCCTGCTTCTTTGATGCCTTTGATATTGTGAGTAAACTAATTCAGCTTTAGTTTTCCTTTTACTGTGACACAGATTGTGGGAGAATTTCTCCAGTCTTGTTTGAAGATTTATTGCATTAACACAAAGGCACAACAGTGGTCACAGTACTCCACCCTGCTCTGGAGAGCTGCTAACAGAATTGAATAATGTCACTTGCATGGTTTTTTATACTATAAAAATGGCATTTCAGACTGAAAATACAGCTTTAATAGTCATGTTGTTTGAGCTGCCTGGAGCCCTAGACTCCCTCTCCGTACGTGAACTGAAGAACTCTTTGATTTCACTGATGTTAGTTACTGCATGAAGTTTTCTGATTTTTGTAAATATGCTTTAAGTCAGACTCCGGAGTAGTATGCATGAAATGTCACTGAGGGCCAGATGTTCAACTGCTGTGTGATGACATTGACCCTTCTGAAGGCAATGAAATAACTGCAGTTTGTGCAATTGAAGTTCGAAACTTTTGTTTACAGTAAAATTCAGAGTTACTCCCATGCCCGAGTAAACTTGATGCATCATCTTGACCATTGTTTTAATGGGTACCACCAGGCTGTTTATACACTGAATTTCTTTGTTTTTCTCTCTTAGTGTTGGAGCACTCGTGGGCCTGTCAATAGCAGCAGTGGTCCTCTTTGCTTTTATCATCACTGTGTGTGTTCTCTGTTATTTGTTTATCAGCACCAAGCCACGCAGCAAACTGGATACTGGTTTGAGCTTACAGATGGCAGGTAAGACCAGTTGTTATTGATGTGCTTTATCACCTGCAGAGAAAAAGCCTAACTCTGTCTTTAAATGGATGTGGAGGAATCCAACAGTGTGTGTTTTCTTTCTGATGGGGATGTCAAGATGTAATCAAGCTATCCTGCTGTTTTGCCTGCTCTGTGAAATGTGTACTAAACTCAAAACATTTAGCACAAGCTCAGTATATTTAATCAGTAGTAGGAAGAGTGTAAAAGTTTGCAATACTAAGTGAGGAGTGCAGCAAATAAACCCCTTTATCAGAAAGGGACTTACTGACTTAGTTGCTCTGGTTTTCCTGTCAAGAGTACATAAACATATAGTAGTGATTCATTCTAGGAAGAAGAATCTCAGGAGAGATTTTATGTGTATTTTCTTGTGACAGAGAGAGGTCACTTTTTTTTTTCCCTTTCTTCCTGACATGGGATCCAGACTTTGAGGTCTAAGACTCTTTGTTTCAGTAGCAGTAGTCCATACCTTTGTGCCTAGACTGTGTTGGCAGATGCCTGCAGGAACAGTGTATGTAGTCAGCACTAACCCACTCACAGGGGAAAATTGCTGCTGCTGCTCCAGTTCACTACATTTGTGAAATCTGACTGCAAGTCTCCTTGACAAGATGGGGTGTGATAAGTTTCACCCTTTGTCTTGGACTTCCTAAATATTTAAATGAACAGCTTCAGCAGTTCAAACAGTAAAGTTGTAGGAAATAAAAGCAATGTTGTACTTATTTAGGCATTGGAAGTTGAACAAGGGAAATTATTCTTGGGAAAAAGTCCCCTCAGCTCCAATTTTCTTTTTACTTGTTATTTAAAAATACTTCAATGCCTGCATGGCAGTAAATGACCAATGAGTTCCTGTAATTATAGCCTATTCTAGAGCAGTAAGCCCCTTCCTGAGTGTCTAGTTAACACAGTCCACTTCATACCAAGCTTCCTATGTCTAATTTAGTTCTCCAGAGAATGGAGACTTTGGTTTAAAAGTGGTTCACAGAGCTGTCAGAACTGCAAAGCCTCCCTTTGTAGCTATATGAGATGAGCAAGCTGCTGAAGTCACACATTCAGCAAACTGCTACTAGTCTGCAAATTGAAAACTTCACACTTGTTCTGGAGAGAGAGTGGAATTAAGACCTGCTATGTAAAGCAGCCTAAATAAACTCTTGGGTGGGATGAACAAAACGCTCTCGTGCTCTTCTACAAGATGGTTGTGCTTTAATTATAAACTGGCATTATGCTTTTGAACATGTTGCTGTTTAACTTCTTCCCTCAGGTTTTCCTGCTATAGCACCAGCTATTAACCCCTTGCCAGGAGAGCAGTGCTGTATTTCTTATGCCTTTTATTTCTGTGCCAGACATGTTTGGCATGTGGGGAGCTGGGAAGGAGGAGGGTGCTACTGTACCACTGCTGCCAAGTAATTCCATCTTTGTGTAGGGACTCAAATCGTGCTGCAAGCCCACATCCTGCTTGGGCAGCTAAGGTTGTTCCTCTCTTCCTATCATGAGGTGAACAGCATCCCAAGTTCCCCCACTGGTGAGCCAGCATTCCTGTAGGCATTCCAAGTCACAATTCCAAACCTTACGAGGCCAAGAAGCTAAGGGATCTTTGCTTTTATCCAGCCATCTCCTGTGTGGTTTGGATCTTTGCTTGGACAAATTCCTGTGTATTTAAACATGTTTTTGACTTTGCTCTCATCCTGTGTTTTTCACTTTTATTGTTCTGCTTCTTTGTCTGCTTCGAATGGCAATTATTTCACATCTAAATTCTGATAGCTTTGGCTGTTGTTGAGGTGGGTTGCTGTAAATTGAAAGCCATGGTTGCCAAGGTTGAGAGGTCTTTGGAAATGTTTTAGGATTTCACTGACAAGCCTGAGTGCTTGCTTTCGTCATACTTGGGTTTCTTTCGTGGAAGTCATGCAAGGGCTAAGTGTCTGATGAGATGGCTGGTTAGCTGCTTGCAGTCCTGGGGAAAATAAAAACAGCCTCTCTCCTCATCTTTGAGTTCTGCAAGTTCAGGATAACCATTTATAAGCAATGAAAACAAATTTAAAAATTAAAACAATTTTTAGACACTTCAGAAAATTGCAGGCCTGAGGACCATGAGTTTTAAGTATGAACTCAGTTCAACACAGCTTTTTCTGAATGAGCATAATTTTGCCTTTAGATGAAGGCTGTGTCACACTTTAGTTGTTGTGCAACATCTGCATCCCTGGAGCACTCAGAGAGCACTCATTTTTGAAAGCAGTATTTTTTATTATATTCAATTTCACCCATAATACATCAGCTCAGTTGGAGTTTAGTATCTCATTAAACATAAAATTGGTTATTTTATGCCTTTCCTACCTCACATAATAGCAAAAGTTGGTCATTGTTCTGTGGCCTCATCCAAGATCTCCTAAATACAGAATGGTTGAATTTTTACTGAAATAATTTCAATATCAATGATAAATCTTACAATAAACTGAATATGAAGCCCTTTATTAAAGTTTCTGATTCTACAAAACCCGTATCAACTGGAATTTGCCTCTGTTTAGCCTTTAACAAATGGTCTTCCATGGCATCAGCACAGATCTTCCATATCATCAGCACCCAGTATTACAAGCTGGGTTCCTGAGTTAGCCAAGGATGTTTTAGCCCTATAAAAAAATTACATTTTAATCTGAGCATTAAATTTTAGGAAAAAATGAGCTCAGTCACTGGTATAGACAAGGAAGAATTACTTAAATGTTACTGGAGTTAGACATTTCTATTTATGGTATCCTAGTGTAGAGTACAGAGTTGATCCATAATATGCAAGACAGTATGGGCAGGCAAACAAGAAGATCCTGCATTTCAGTTGCTCATTAAGCTCTCCAAAATAGAAAGTATTTTTCATTGAACTCATTGTAGATGTTTTTGTTTCTCCCATTTGAAGGCTAAAGAATTGTAGCAGTGGTAAACAAATGCCTCAAAGAAATCCAGGCCCTGAATATGCAAACATGTGTTTATTCAAGGTGAAAGGGAATTTGGTCATGTGCTTTGTTCTTCTTCTAACTAAAAGCTTCTCTTTGTGCAAAAGGTTAATCCCCTTCAAAATGTGGGGAGCTAGGAAGTCACAGGATTGTAAGTGTTTTGTTAAGGCTGAGTGAATGATGCTGGAACATCCCCCCAGTGCTTGAGATAAGGAGGACTGAGTAAATATTGCAGAATTGCCAGGATGGGAGTGGTAAACAGGCAGAAAAGGGGAAATCCAGAGGCACATATTGACTGTGAGAAAGGTGCAGGTACACTTGCCTTGACCAAGCAGCTGATGGGAGAGGAGTGATCTTCTCTGCTGGCCCCTGAGAGCAGACTTTGCCATCAGAGATATAAAAGGTGGAGAGAGCCTCTCCACCTTGGTGACCCAAATGGTTTTTAAACACATTTTCTGAGTTGCCCCTGTATTTCTGCCAGGTCTGGAAAGACCTTTGAGATGAGGTATTCCATACCACTGCAAAGCATGAATAGCAAATAGCATTTTATGATGGTAACTAATACTTTTCCCTTACAACTTAGCACTGGAAGACCTCTGTAATGCATTCCATGTCAGACAGCAGGGACCTTTGGATTGGAGTGTGAAACAATTGTGGCCTTGTAAATTAATCATAAGTGCTGGGGAAAATATGCTTTGATAGAAGTTATTAATTCCTTGTTCTTGCAAAGCATGACATCATAATATGCAAAAGTTCATGGTTTCATTTCATAACGAGGAAAAACACAGCTTGAAAAATAGCCAGATGACTTTCCTGTCCCTATTTCTCTCCTTAATTAAAGATTCCTCATGGGTTGATTCAAATACATGAAATATTCACGTATTTTGATGAAAAAGCACGAAACTCTCACACATTGTCATTCTTAGCTCAGTACAATTATCTGACTATTGGTTGTGAAAGCAGATAGCTGCTGTCTGAATTCAGATGCACTGCTTAGCTTTTGGAGTGTGTATTGGTAACTTTGCCTTCTAGGTTTAGGGGGAATTTCAACTGTACGGTGTTCTTGTAGCTGGCCTTAAACTTTCCCCTAAAAAAAAGTTAGCCTACTTTTATCTTTGCCAGTCATCTGCCTCAGATTTCTGTATGGGGAAAATTCAGCCAAATGGGCTCAACTGTTAATAAAAAAAGACTGTTTTTTTTCCTTGGGAAATGGAGAAAATTTTCATTTTGGAGCTGGAAATTCAAATTTAGTAGAAGGGTACATCACTAGAAAAGACTGAAGTTTGAAATGTCTTTATTGGACTCCTTCGCTTTTAAATTTCCTAGACTTTCTTGTAGCAGTGAGATTTGTGCAGCTCATTAGGAGTCAGGTTTTTTAGTACAAATATACCCTAGCTGCTCTAGGCTTCAAAAAGAAAGTGCCTTCCTCTGTGATAAGGATTCTTTTTTCTAATTTTTTTTTTCACAGCTGAAATAACTCCATTATTTTCAACTAAGATCTTAGCTTAAATAGTATTGTATAGAGATTTTTAAATGTTGAACTGTCAAATCCCAGTCTTGCATTTTTGAAACCAAACTGCAGTTTTTCAATTCAAACCAAATAAAATAAAATGCAGCTTTCAAAACACCTCAATAACAAATAATTCCCCTATCCCAATCTGCTTTGTTTCCATTTCTTATTAAATTTAAATATTAGCATTCTCAACTTTTCATCCCTTTTTGGATATAGGGAACCTGCTTTTCAATCCCTTCCCCACACACTGGCTTGGATAAAAGTACCTTGCCCAGTTAAGTTTATCTTTTCTGTTTTCTTTGTGTTTGCCCACACTTGGGAAAGTCGAAAATGAAGTCAAAGACAGCATTGAACTAAAGGGTAATGGGAAATACAGGGAGGCCTGGGAGGAAGATTGATGAGCCCCATAAGGAGAATTAGATGACAGGATAAAGCAGGGAGAGGCTTTGGAGCTGGAAGATAAAGGAGAAAACTGCAAGGAGCTGAATGCTCCAAGGAGCATTTAGAAGAGGGATGGGACTGATGGAGCTGAGAGCAGCAGAGCAGGGAGGCAGCAATGCCAGAGGGGATGGAGAAAGTCCTGGGGGCCAGGAAGTGGAGCAGAGGCTGTGGGTGGGCCGGAGAGCAGGAGCCTGGTGCCTGGGGAGAGAGATGGAGAGGGAGCCTGGCAGAGGGGGAATCATGTACAGGGTTAAGATTTAGGGCAGGGAGAGACTCCAAGTATGATCTGCTGTTCATGGATATGAGGACTATCATGGGAAGCATAGTAGCAGAAAATAAGGACTGGAAACAGAATGAGAAAAGTGGGGAGGGAATGAAAGAATGAGTATCAGGTAAGAAAGAAAATAAAGTAAGTTGAAACTGTGGTTAGGAAAGTTTTCTCAGCTGTCAGCAGGGATCAGTGGAAACTGGCAGAGTACCTCTCCCCTCCCTTCATGCAGTGATCCGCTGCAGGCTGCCTTTGCTTTAGTTACTCTGATCAGTTGGGCAGACTTGAGTTATCTACACTGAATCAAAAGGTTCCTGCCCTTCTGCTCCAATCAGGTGTCTGTATCAGTTAGCTGGTGGAATTTTAACTATTACTTAGGTTAACCCTATGAAGTTGTGCTCTGAAAACCAATATTCAAATGCTACTAAGCTTCAAAATGAAAGGCTCAAAAGATGGGAGGTGCCAGCACTAAAGATTTTGTGGGAAACTGGTTAAAAATGGTTTTATGTGCTCCTGTCATCACTAAAATGTTTCTACAAAACATGGGTAACACTTGCAAAGAAATATTGTGAGCCTCCACTCATACATTCAGAGCTTTGGGGTCACTGGATGAAGGTGCACTGAAAGCAACAGTGACTGATTATGTTTGGAGGGAGATGAAAGTTTGAGATTTCTGGTCCATTTGCTTGAATATGGGAAATTTTTAATGCGACATTTCAGGAGACTTTCTGATTTCCTGCTACAAGCCCAACCTATACCACAGTGCTGCTACCTTAAACTGCTCTTCACTTTGATGTTTATTCCTTTATAACACAAGGCAGTTAATAATTGCAGCCTCCCCAAGGCCCAGGAATGCAAAGTGGAATGGATTTGATCTGTCTCAACCTCTAAAAATTGTAGAAGATTTCAGGAACTGTGGTTTTTCTGATGCAGTGGGCATATCTGTGTATTAGTACTTGCAACTGATGGAAGAATAATACTGTTAGTTCTTCTAAAAATGCCTTTGTTTTACAGACAGTGAGGCCAGAGGAAGTTCAATATGTTAAAGACAGAGGATGGATTCTACCAATGTTGTGAAGAAAAGAGGTACCATGAGAACATTTATTTTCATCTTATTCTGTTGTATTTGTATACTCGCTACTCTGTTTTACATGGATTTTAGAAAATGATTCTTTAGGTGAGTTTTTTACTTTTTGGAAAGCACTAGCAAACTGTCTCTGTCTGATTTATTTATACACTACCCTGATGCTGTCCTTGCACAGGGATGTATCTGCAGAGACTTGGACAGACTCCTTCCCCAGACAAATCTCTTCTAGATTTACTGTTACATGAGTACTCCATCATGGTTATGTGCCAGACAAGATTATATTCCCCTTATGCTGTTATTGTCCTTTCCCTGAGCTGTCCTGGGTGCACCAGAGCTTACTAAGGAGGCAGACACTGTAACTTATTCAAAAGAATTTCGTTAGTGATGAATTGCCAGAAAGGCTCCTGTGTGACAAAGGGGGAAAGCAGTGAAGTTTCTGGTTCTTTGCTTCCTGGGGATGCGGGAATGAGTGCCAGGTAAATTCTGAAACAGAACTGGAGAGGGTTGTCTTGCAAGAAACTTGATTTTTATGCTGAAATCATGTGTAAAGGTCAAACTGCCTATGGCATAGACCATGCAAAATAGTGTTTAAATGTACCCCAGTACAGATAAGTTGTACTTCAGACTTAAGAGGACTTTATGAATAATGCAGAGGACTTCAGATGGCATGAAACTTGCATTTTACTTCCTGCAGGGGGTGAAAGCTCATGGCTGAACAGTCACAGAATGTGAGAAAATAGCTGCAGATCAGCAATGTCTGTCACAAGAAAAATAAGTGGTCCTGTTTGCTCAGCAGTTGTTTTCAGATGAGCAGGAAAGTAAATGAGTCAAGAGTTCCCTGTTTCATGTCTTTTCTCTTGTACCCTTAAAAAAAGCCACCTATGCATCCCAAGTGCAAATGCATCTTTCTCAGAGCTTTTTATCGGCATAATAAGCTGATTTTGGCTCCTTGTCCTTACAAAAATACTCAAGTATAACAAAACTCCTTTCAAAACTCCTAACCACCTCCACACTTTTTTTTTCTGCTGTTACAAATGAAATGGCTTGTGTGAGAAAAATGCCATGGGAAGACTAAAATGGATCCTGCAGTCAGAAAGCCGTCTGTAGTGAGAAAATCCAAAAATATCTAAGGCAGGCGCCAAGTACTGAGATGAGCTGAGGTCTGTGAATGTGGCATTGCTTTCTGAAGACCATGAGCCTCTCGTTTCTTCATGCTTCTGTTTGCCTGCTTTTGTGTCATGGTAGAGAGGCTGATGTTTATAGGGTGCCTGCTAACCACTATTGCTTACCAGGAGAGCATTGAGAGGCAGCTGCAAGGACTTGGGTAGGGTTTGAATGCGTGCATTATATAAAGACCAAAAAATCTGGAAGCTTTTTTTGTGGATGAATTACCCAACTTTTTTTTTGTTGGCAAAATGAGTCTGGCATTGTTGCAAAGACTCAAAATATTTGAGACCTCATTTGGCGCTAAATCCAGGAAAACTATGTCCTTAGCCTGTGAGCCTTTTTGCTTCCTGACTCAGAATGGAAAAGCTGGGAACTTTCTGTGAAAATGGAAAGGGAGGAAGGATCTCTTCTGAACTTCAACACATAATATGGCTAAGTGTTGGTAGAAATTCCAGGTCTCTAATTGGTTTTTGTCCCCTGCTTTTCTTATGTGCTTGTTGCAGATTTCATACCCGCACCTGTCATGGGGAGCCACTTCACAGTGCAGCATTAAGCCTGAGAGTCCATCAGTGGCTACAAATTTTTACTGCTGTGAGAAAGCTATAGGTGCCAATTAGGTTTCCTTTAGCAGGCATATTTCCTCTGCCAAATTCACTGGGTTTTAATCAGGAACAGGACCCCTTATGCCTGGTGTAGTTCAGCCTACAATTCAAGCTTGTTTGCCTGCTCTTTTCCAGCAAAAGGGCAAGAAAGCTCTTAGCTTTACAGAGGGAAAGGAGAGGCACTAGGCAGCTGAAGACATTGTTTCTAACTTAGAGTGATAATACATTAAATTATTAAATAGTTGAGCTACGCACAAGAAAAATCTGACACAGATTTTGTGAAGAGAGATAATGACAAACCAATCTAATTTCTGTCTTTGTCAAGGTAATTTTGCCTTGTGGGAACAAATAAGTGGGAACAAGTGGCTGTGATTACAGACCTTTATGAAAATGCAGTCAAAGAGAAGTTTTCAGTGACTCATACTCAAGCACATTTTTGGAGGGAAGAACGATGTCTTGGGTAATGTCTGGTACATTATCCCAGATATGTAGTAAGAGCTTGGCTGAAAGACTTAAAGAGCACATGAATAAAATTTTTGAATGACACCACCCTGAGAAGGATTGCAATACTCTGGGGCTAAAACTACCTTTTAGAATTATCTCAGTGCCCTCAAGAAATGTTCTGAAATAAAAAACAAAAAAAATGAAATACATGAGAATCAAAGTACTGTAGTTAAAGAGAAGAAACCAAATCCTCAAGGATAACTAAAGAAGCTGATTAAATAGTAAAGAAATGCTTCCTAATGTCCAGTCTAAACCTCCCCTGGTGCAGCTTTGAACCATCCCCATGCATCGTTTCACTGGATACTAGGGAGAAGAGACCAGAGAGTGACAGCATAGTTTTGGTTGGAAGGGGCCTTCAGGGTCATCTGGTTCCAATCCTGCTGTCATGGGCAGGGACACCTTCCACTAGACCAGATTGCTCAGAGCTTCATCCCACCTGGCCTTGAACACTTCCAGGAATGGGGCATCCACAGCTTCTCTGGGCAACTTGTGCCAGGTCCTCACCATTCTCTCCACATTCCCCTCAGGAAGCTGGACAGAGCTGTGAGGTCACCCTGCAGCCTCCTTGTCCCTGAACTAGATAAGCCCAAAGTCCTTAGCCACTGCTCATGGGACACTCCTTCCACCTGTCCTTCCAGCCTTTTCTCCAGCTTTGTTGTTCTCTTCTGGATGCTTTCAAGTACCTTAATAACCTTCTTAAATTGTGGAGCCCAAAACCACACTCTGCATTCACAGTGAGGCTGCACCAAGGCTCAAAACAGCAGGATAATCATCTCTTCTGAGCAGCTGGTTATTTATTGGTGTTTGACACACCCCAGGGTAGGATTTGCCTCCTCAGCTGCCAGGGCACACTGCTGTCAGCCAGATGGCAGTGCTAGGGGAGGGTACAGATCTAAGTTTAAGTGTATGTCTCAGGTTTTCATTTATCAGGAATGTGTACCTACCCTCAGAGCCTTCAGCAGAAGATGATCTAGAATCTACAAAAAGTGTCACTGTTAATTCAGATGAGCATCATTCCTCTTGGTGAAACTGTACTGAAGTGGTGTTCTTTGCTGGTTAGGATGCTCTTTCTGCTAGTTGCCATCTGCCTTGAATCCAAGATTTTATGCTTCAGAACTTCTGTCAGTAGCTGAGTTAGCTGAAATTATCCAGCCAGACTTCAGTGCATGTCCATTTTTTTGCATATCCAGACAAGCATTTGCTTCTAAACCCATCTGTAACAACAGCTGTTGTGCTTTACCTCAGAATCAATCCTGCTTTAATGAGCAGTAGAGCAATTTATTTGTATAGAAATTTCTCAAGTGTAGTTTGGAATATATTCTGTTGTCTTTCAGGATTAAAGGCACACATTGCGAGTATGTCTATCATTAAAATGAAATTAAATGCATGGTTTTATGTAGGTATTAGTGGTGCATTTTCCAAGAGGCACTGCATAGAAATGTTAGATGAATGACTGTCTTTATCTACAAAACCTTTTTTGTTTTGTTTCAGCACTATTGTGTGTGAGTCCTTATCACATGCAAGGGGAAATCCTCACTTGCCCAGGAGAGGAGCAGCAGCAGAGCTGCCCATCCACAAACACTCCCAGAGGAGGCACTCAGTGTTTCACAGCTGTAGTATTGCTCTTCAGATGTGCAGTTCTTCACATGATAAAGGCTTGGAACATAATGAGATGCTTGGAAAGAAGTAATGCCAGTGAAATGGGTTGAGCTGTGTGGTTTGTTCTGGATTTTTTTGTAGGAAAAAAAATCTTCCCCTGTTCTGTCTAACTCTTAGCTGTTGTTGGTGTTTTGCAGATACAGAGCTGCATCCTTCACAAAGCCCCCACCAAAACAAGCTGCTGACAGAGCCAAGTGGCTTCAAGAGATTTCCTAAACCACAAGGATGGACTGTGACTGTAAGCCACAAGAACCTGACTCACTCTTCCAGAGGTGTTTCCTGGCTCTTACAACCACTGTCGATAACCAGAGGCCAACCTAAAGCTGTGCCAAGATGTGTTTGTGTATGGCTGCTGTACTGAGAAGTTGTGTGTTTTGATTTGCACATATCAGCTACTACTGTCAGTCATTTTCATGCGAGTTGTTGTCTCTACCCTGTGCAATTCCAGTGAGATAACACAGTTGTCAAGCAGAGTAGAATTTGGCACACCAGGTTGACCAAGCTTGATTTTAAGCTTTCCCCATGTGCCATCCCAATGTGGTGTCTTCATGTCATGAACATGGTTGTCTTTAGCCGAATGTGACTGTTCAGTGCACAAACCAATGTGAATGCAGTACCTCAATAAAATCTGGCATTTGTGTTGTATTTTTCTTAATTTATCATTTCCCTCCACCTTTGTTTCCTCAGAAGATTCTTGTGAATCTTGAAATTATTTTGATGGGAGAATTTTCTAACAAAAGGTGAAGTTAATAAAGAATGAATTTTTGTAGGGAAGTTCAGATTTTAACAGCTGTTTTCACTGGGAACAGTATACACTGAAATGAATTGAAATAAACATCCACAATTGTTTTGCAGATTCTTCATCAAAACATGTTGGAATATTTCTTGGGAAACAAACTAAAATTTTCAAGTATTTCAGTTTGGAGCACTAATTGGTGAAGTGTTGAACTTCCTTCAGGTAATCAAAGAGCTCTGATTGCTCATTTTATTTCCCCAGAAGTCTTAGGTACAACCAACACAATCTTAACTGCCATAAGTGAGTTGTCAGTTCTTTCAAGCTTTCAGTCTTGAAATCATGAACATGAATGATTATGATTTCTTTTCATCTTGTGAGGGTTCTTTAAGGTAAGTGATCAAAAGAATTTCAAAACTGTTTAACCATGCTGTTGATATTAAGGCAGTAGATTATACCTTCCATTTGCTGATGAGGCCTAAAACATTTACCTCCCATGTCAGTTTTGTCTGTGGTTATGCTTCAACTTGTTAAGACAAAATCCTTGTCTACTGTTTGGGAGTAACACATTTTTGTGTGATAGTGCTTGAAATTTAAATTCTGTAGCTGTCTGGTACTGTGCATCAAAACCCCAAGAGATCTCAACTGCTTTTGTGTGAAATAATGCACCAGTGCCTCCCAATGAAATAGAGAATGTGGTGTATGTTCTTCCAGTAGCTGTCTGCATATAATATCTCACTAAACTGCTATTTGCCACTGTGGACTTGGAGAAAATTGAAACCACATTGGATGCATAAAGAAAACGTTTTTGTAACAACAGGACGTAAACCTGATCTTCCGGCCTCGTAACTTTCTTGATTGGGACTGTCAAAGAGCAGAAGGGAAAAGGATTTATGGGTTTTGCCATCTGGTTTCCTTGAAGGATGCCAGCCATGAGATAAATGTTCTGGAAGCATATGCTTCATTTTGAAGCACCAATAAAAGATTTATGGAAGATGAAAAAGAAGAGATGATTTAAGTTATTTTAACTTCATACAAATTTGAGTCAGCACTTCTTTAATTTTTAAATTCTAAAGATACTTAAAAGCAACAAGATGTACTCGATATTTTGAATGTTACAAGATCAAAATATCTTTGATTTCTGTCTCTTGGGCAATTTCAAAATCTTTGATTCCTGAAATAACAAGGTTATTTTCCCCTTGAATACTGGATTTGTTATTCATTTTGAGTCTCCTAAGACACCAAAGTAACAGAATAAAAGTAAAAAAACAGAATGCAAAAAGCCAGTTCTCTGGCTATGTCCAATGTCTGTGTTTGTTTTCTGTCACTGTGTTTAGGAAAACCCATTTCTTTGCCCTTTTAGCTAGTTGCTTTGTAATTGAGGGTTTCTAAATGTCACCAAAAAGTACCTCCCACACAGGTTTGATTAGGGAATCAGCACACTGCCCAGAACAGCTTTCAAATATAATGTGCAGTCACAACAGGGGTAACTCCTTGTGCTTAATAGGCATAATAAGCCTTAATGTACTTGTTAGACATAGCCCTAATTTTTGCCCTGGGAACATTTTAAGCTTAAATTGCTTAAATTACCACATAAAGCAAATTCAGGGCTGTTGTGCCATCAGAGGTACAGAAGCTACTAAAAGTCACAGGAGTTGCTGTGAGCATTTTTTATTGTTTTTCAAAGTTGAGGAGTTTTTCTAATCATAGGGTCAAAATAAAAGTTGTGTGAATCAGGCCTCTCAGCCTGTGGGATGTAGAAAGTGTGTATGTGTGTGTGCACACAGATACCAGCAGAGCAGCAGGAGCAGCAGCTCCTGATAGATCTCAATGGGACCAGGCTGGCTGATTCCCATTGACAGTTCTGGGCCTGGCTTCTTCTTCCTTTGGAGTCACACTGGCAGAAGTGGCAGCTCACAGCAAATGATCTACTTTTGTCATCCCTACCATTCTCTAGATACTGCAATAGTAAGAACTGCCTGTTCATTTGTGTTACTTCATCTGACTTTTGGTCTAAGTAGAAAATACCTGATCAATGCTGCCATGCAATCAAGTACGTAATGACTTTCGTAATTATTCACTTTAAAGTATAATTTCTGAAGGCTTCATCCTTTGCAATTTTTAAATTAGGGAAGAAAGACCAAAGGAAAGCCACAGTTTTACTGAATGAAAATAATGCCTGTTTTAATTATTTTCCCAACATGACAAATGCTAGAGATCCTCAAAACTGTTACATCCTTCAAGTTTTGGGAAAATTGAGACAGGAAAAACATAAAGATTCAGCTGCTTCCTAGGAATAAAAATGAGAAGCTCTAAAGTTCTGGTCTATTAGCCTGAAGTTCACAGGAATCTTGTCTTTTAATGTGAAGTGAGGAGTTAAAAAATTTGTCCAACAGATTTTGAAGTGATTATAATTAAAATGTCAATTAATAAGTGTTTATGGAAGATCTTGTTCTTTTCATACTAATTTGTTTGGAAGTTTAGGAATTTAAGAAAAAAGTACATATTTTAACTGAATAGTGGGGTAGAGATGCCACTACCACTAATACTGTATTAAAAGCAGAGGATGTGACAATTCTACAATGGACTGGTTTTTGGAACATCAGCTCTGAGCCATGTGAAGCTATTTCTGGTTCAAAAAAAGAGATCTCTGCTTCAGAGAGAAATTGAAAAGGTTGAAAACCTCATCTGAACAACCACCATCAGGATCTCTCCAAGTTCCCAAGACCATTTATTTCTGGATCTTTGGAACAGGTGCTGGTTTCTAGTGCACAGCAGGCTTATTGCACTTATCATGTCTTTCCTGTCATTCTGTAGTTCCTGAGTGGGGTACACAGGTAGAGATAATGGATTCAGATAAGTGTGTAGAGTGTGTATAAGATACTTTTGAATGGGAAGAATCTACCCAGGCATCTCTGAAAACCCTAAGTCTATGACCAATATACTGAAATTTAGATTTCACATGTATTATAAACCAGCTACTTGAAAATATCTCTTTAGTCCCCTCCATTATTCCTGTGCTTTTTCCAACGCACAAACTGTTGAAGAGCCATGCTTTATATACTGAGAGTACATTTTGGTGGCAGCAGCAAAACAGAGTGCTGAAATGGATTAGTGGAAGCAGTGTAAGTACAAAGAGATGCATATAAGCACCTTTTCTGCATCTGATGTTTCAGGATACTAAAGCTGAAGAGTATCTTATGAAACCACAGCCTCCCTTTCCCCCAGGTTAAAAAGAAACTGGTGGCAAGAGGTATTAAAGGCCCATGATTATTTTCTTTCCTCCATCAGCAGTGTTGAACCTATTACCAGCTGGGTCACACAGTGTGACCTAGAGATTTTGAGGGAAAATGGGTTGTTCAGGCTTTGGTTGGCTGTGGATGAATTTCTGCAGAGGGGCATGGAATTGATGGGGCAGCATCCTGAGCCTGCTGAGCACTCGTCCAGGCAAAATCTGTCTCTGTTCCAGAAGGGTGTGCAGAAGCAAGAGCCAGGGTTTGTCCCCAGAAATAGAGGAGCAGCTGGTTTATGAACATTTGATGTTGTCAATTCTCATGTTTACTATGATAATTTGGATTTCACAGATAATGCCTTGCATTGACCTAGTCCTTTGCCATTGTTTCTGCCTCTGTTCTCCCTCTTCTCTCACACAGTGTGTAGCAGCTGGAAGCCCTTTAGGTGTTGATGCAGGGTCAAGAGAGTACTGAAGTGTCTCTGCAGTGGCTTTCATGGAACTGTGCTCTGTCTGGGAAAACAGAAAATTCTTGTGGAAACCATGCCTCAGGTCAGATCCATCCCTGCCCAAAGTGACTTATTCTGGGGAGAGTGAGATGTTCCTCTTGTTCCTGATGAATGACTGCTTGTTTCTGCAAACAAAAGTAAGGTTAAGCGTGTTCCCCTTAATGAATGCACTGAGAAATTGAATCAGTATTTTTGAATCAACCACAGAAATTTCAGTAAATTGGATCTGCTTTTTTTACAGTGCTGAATCAAAATGTCAAACCAGCACAACTCAATTATAGGAGAGGAAATAAAACAACATGCTGAATATCAGCAAGTTATTTCAAATTGCCAATGCCATAACTACCTGTGGGAAATGAGAACAAACAAGGCAAAGATTCAGCTGTGGGGAAATTGGCTCAGAGCAACTTGTTTCCAAAGTTTCAAAACTCAATTTTTCACCCCATCGGAGCTTTATAGACTGGCTGCACCCTTCAGTTACCGGTTTTGCTAAAGAGGTGTTTTAGCTGCAAAGAAGTGAGGCAAAGCAATGGAAGAACCAGTATTTGTGCATTTGGTTTATAAAAAGGTAAAGGAACTTTTTGTTCTTCCAATCCAGTTGGTTTTAATTTTGTCCTTTTTAAAAAAGATCCCAAAATCCTTTCTCCAGAGGAGAAAATAATGCAGCTGGTAAATTTTTCTTTGCGGTTTTAAACAGAGATGATTCCTTATTTTAATGATGTTGAGAGACATGGTGCAGTGACTTTAATGTCACATGAGATAGTTTCATATGGCATGAAAAGCTAGAAATTGCAACTGAAATATATGGCTGTATTCATGATGAAGGCAACAAATTCATAATCTCTCCACAATTAATAGGTAACTCCAAGAAACAGATTATGTAATCATGCAATACATGTTTTTTTTTAAATAATAAGAACAGTTAGAGCTACAGTTGGGAACGCAAGTTCTGAAGTTGTTGGCTCTAATGACTAAATGTACAGATCACCTCTGAGTAATATCTTTCTTCTAAAGTACAAGTTATTAGATCTCGTAATTTGTGAACATTTTTTACTTCCTCCATTGCCATGGGAAGGCAGGAGCTGGGAAAGCAAAGATCATGAGGACTGGTTAAATCTTTTGGATAAAAAGATTGTGAAGTGGTAACTTGTCCTGCAGCTCCTCGCCTCTGCCCCAAGGATGAATGTACTGAGCCTGAGCAGAAGCTGCTGGTACAGCTGGTACAACACCACTGTGGTAAAACCATGGTTTCCTTCAAGCCTTGCTGAGTTTTTGGGTTTGTGGTTTTGGCTCTGCCTCTCCCCTTTGCTGCTGATTAGCATGTTAATGGATGGCAGTTGGCGTCAAGATCCCTCTAATACGTCACAACTGGAGAGCTTGTTCCACTTGAGGAAAATAATATTCCCTGCAGGTTATCAACAGGCAGTGTTTCATATTTATCAGCTTGACAACAGCAGGTAGTGTGAGCAGCCTGAAGAGTCCTCAGTGGTAGCATGTAATAAAGTCAAATAAAGTAATTTTCTAAGTTATTCAGACTATCATAATATCTTAAATAATAATAATGATAAAGAAATTGTAAAGCACTGAGCAGTCAATCTGTAGTGTTAGACAAGGAATGTGGAATAACACTTTTAATCACCAGCTAACAGTTAATTATGAGCCAGCCGAAAATAAAATCATCACAAAACATGATGTCCTGTGCAGCTGCTTTTGGGAATAGCATAAGGAAGTATAAGATATCCCAGAATAGAGAAAAATGAAAGTGCAGAATTCTGTTCCAGTGATATAATGTGACTAAATTAAATCTGTAACTCACTCCTGGGGAATTCAAACACCCACAGAAGGAATTCACTGGCAGATCACTGGGCTGTATCTGAGCAGTACTCAGCATGCATTGCTTATCCCACGTGGTAACATCCAGGGAAAGGGAAATAGACAGGAGCAACAAGCATGAACAGTAAAAGAGTTTACTCCAAAAGATGGAGTTAGAAAGCACTCTGAGAACAGAAAGCCTGTGGAAGGTATTGTTCTGTCTGGTCATTTACACCACAGATAAAATGTTTGAAATTGTGTGGATATGTTCTGTGAAGAGTGCTGACCAATAGACAGCCATGGCCAGCTTCATCATAACCTGAAAAAAATTCCACGGCTGAGGCATATTTGGGCAAAATTGTGAGGTGCAATGCCAGGGATGGACAATCTGTTTCCTTGTGCTATTTGAAAAGCACACAAAGAAAGAGGAAAGGAAGGACCAGGTAAGACAAAGCCATTTTCTGCCCAAGGCTCAGTGACCCAGAGGGGATGCAGAGGTGCTGCTGTAGCAGAGAGTTCAGTGAGGTTGTTTCCATGTTTCCTTCTGCAGAGCTCAGGCTGCCCTGCTCAGCAGTCACCCTTTGACTGGCTGGAATGGCAGGGCACCCAGGAGCATCACACTGTCAGCTGCTCACATCCAGGCCTTCACACACTCCTGGACTTTTTCTAGTGTCTGATGTGGCAGCAGAGACGTGAGAGAAAGGTTTTAGGGAAAGTTATTTTCAGCCTTCCAGATTTCCAATTCTTCCTATTCCTGCCTCAGGAGGAAATGTTGTTTGCGCAGGTTTCAAGTCTCACAGAATAAGATGATTCAAGGAAAAGTATTTGAAGTTTTGGATTCTGGGTCATATCTCCCCTAACATTTACACTTTTCCAATTTGTTCTTCTCTTTCAGGTACACCATGTTCAGTTCAGTACCTAAAACTCTGGGGTTTGGCTGGAAAATATTAGACTAATCGCTGGTAACTTTCAAAATTTAAGATCATCTGAATATTTATAAGGTATGTCTTGAAACAGGTTTGGAATATAAATATTTTAACAAATGTTTGTGTAACACATAGGCTTTCCAGCCTAGTGACTAGGAAGAGTAGGATCCCCCAGACACCTAACAGCCTTCTATAGAATAAATCTTTTGGATGCAGGAATGCTGCACATACTTAGGAACGGAAGAAAACACCCAGAAGACCACATTTCTCTGGCAGTTAAGGAGCAGACTTCACATGTCATTAAGCATAAATTGAGCCTGACAATTAAATCCATGGTTACCCATGATTTTGTGTTAATGAGAAGCATAAGTTAAAAAATAATAGTATTTCTTAATAATGCAAAAATATCACCACAATCTTTGTTGCTTATTTTAGCATAAGAAAATACAGCAGTTTCATGGTGCACTTACATTATTAGAGACAATTTAAATGTCATTTCATTTCTCTATAGGACATAATTAACACGTCTAATATACCAAGAATGTTGTTGGACCTTGTACTAATTCAGGTGAATGTAGACTTTTGTGACACTGCTATCACAGGAGCTGCTTCGAGGGGAGGCAGTTGCTCTTCAGCTGCCAAGGCCCCAAAGCTGCAGTTCCACTTTTCCTCTGTTGACTCCCTTTCTGCTGCAGATGATGTCTGTAAAGCTGGATCTCCCAGGAATGATCAATAAGCAGATCACCAGAGCCAGGGATTAAGCAGGGTGGTGTGGCAAGAGAGAGCTGCTCTTCCCCACACAGCAGCACCAATCTGCAGCCAGTTACAGATTTGCTGTCGAGTGTGACAAGCAGAGAACTAAACCCTCAATAAATTTGTTCAGACATTTTTATTTTCTGTGTACTGGGGCTGAACAAAATACTTAAGGACTCCAGGCAAGCATTGCATGCCCCAGCCAAAGCCATTTCCTCCATTCTCCATAACATTTTCAGCAGCAAAAAGTAATGAGAAATACTTGGCTACTGTGATTTTCAACTACATCTATTCGGTCTTCTAGAACTGAATGGTTTAGCCGGATGTTGGAATATCAGAGTAAAAGTCTCTTCATCCATCAGTGCTCTGAGACCAGCCACACTGGGCTTCTGCTTCCATTGGGAGCTCTTGTAATATCCATCAAACATTTTTCAAGACTGTGTTTAAACTCCTAGGAAAGTACACACTTGACTCACTCCTAAATTCAATCTTTCAGAGCCTGTGGTGTGAATGACTCCAGCCAATATCAGAATAAGGCCTTGAGTCTTATCTACATATTCTGATCCTTCTAAAACAGAATTACTTGAAGTACTTTTATAAAAAGGAATAGTATTTTTGTCACCAATGTTTGATTTGTCTACCACTGTTGAAGACCCAAAGTCCCATAATTTACAAGCAACGAAGAATTGCAGTAATTTTTCATTATTTCATTATGTCATATTATCATTTAAAACATCCTGGTCATCCAAGGACATCCTAAGTACCTACTTGTAACTTGAAAGCACCCAAATGATACAAGTGAACATACAGAAGGAGAGGTCCACTGTGATATCCACAGTATGTAGGTGCTTCACTGCAGCTGGTTTTGGTGGCATCAGCACTGAGATGCCTTGAGACAGCCTGAGGTGCTCACCTGCGTCCTTCCTGTCTCAAGGACTTTTTCAAAAACTCATCTGTATGGCTGATGGGATGGTGGGAAATCAGGGGAAGATAAAGTTCTTTGAGTGGCTTGAAAAGTGGAATGCGAACATTTCTTTTAGAAGGTGCTTTGGTTGTTTTTCTGTGCCCAGACTGCCCGGTTTCACACAGGAGTGAGTGGCTGTAGTTGTGCTGCAGTGGTAATGTTTAGTAGTCAAGTACTGTCTGTTCCAAATTGCTTTGCTCCTGGACCCAGTTATGGTTGCTAAGTGACAAAAACCTAATTGTCTCTCATGACTTTGACTAAGCCAAGCATTTAAAAGCAAGAAAGTGAAGTGCTATGGACGATGCAGCTCTCCTGCTGTCTGTATAACAAGGCAGGTTTGGTACTAATCTGTTTTCCAGAGCAGACAAAGGTGTTTGCTTGCTGTTCTTCTCCACTAACTTTATTATTCCCGATAGTGTTATAGAGAATTACATTAATTGCTATGGCAATCGTAACAGGAAGCAATTACTTTCAGCAAACAGCAATTACTTCACCTTCCCAAATTTGTTTGTGGCCACACCTGGCCTTAATCCCAGATTTATAACAAACATTTTTTCTGGTAATTAAAAAAGGAGAGATACTGTGTGCTCTTTGGTGGGGAGGGTGTGCAAATCTGCATGTTGGGGATCTTATCCATAGCCAAATCCCAAGGTCATAAACAGATATGTAAAAATCTCATTATTTTGTCATGTAAGCATCTCGTCAGGGGTGGCTTAGGACTGCTTTTAGTTGTGATTGATAATTGGTGTAGACAAAAATATAAAATACTTGGGAAAAGGAAGTAAGGTAAAGCTGGGAACAGCTTGATTTCACTTAAAATATTCCATAATGTTGCTCTTACTTTCCTCTCTAAGGACTTTAAAGAAGGCACCTATGTGAATATAGATTTAGAAGATAGTAGGATAAAAAACATTACAGGGCATGTGTTTGCTGTGTTAACATATGATTGTTACAGGGCAAGCTGATGAAATACTGTGGCACTAACAGTACTAAAGTGTTATTGAATGCCTCACAAAGGCACTCAATTATATCTAAAGATCAAATTCTGTAAGTTAATAATGTGTATAATAGCTTTCCCCTGTGTTTCTTTTGCTTTTAAAGCAATGTCTCTTACCCAGTAGTACTTCACAAACTGTTTTGGCTTTTTTCAATCCTCTCTGCCTGACCTAGGTTGAAAACTTTTGTTGATAAACAGCTCCAGTGGTGTTTGCTATTAGCAACAGCATTCCTCAACATCACTAATATTCATTAAACCCTTCAGAACGAGAACCCCCAAATTACTAATTACCAAGGTGCTGTGCTGCTCATGTAAGTAAACTGAGAAATATTTGGTACTTGTTTTACCATGGAAAGATGGCATTTTCTGCTCTGTTGGTGCTCTCCAGTGCAAGGCCAGCCCTGGAAAACACCCAGGGGCACATTAGCAGGGGATTTTGTCTAGCCAGGATGAAGGTGGAGGTGGAGGATCAATAAGAATCGATGCCCTGTTTCCCACCTATCTTCCACATTTAGAAGTGTTCTCCAGGGGCTCCAGAGCACTACAATCCATAGCTGGGGGCTGGAGTCAGCACAGCAGGTTAAGGAACATGAAAGGAAGCTGCCACTAAGTTGGCTCACTAAAATTTTCTGTATACACATGGTCCCCCAGGTTTGATTTGCCATGGCAAAAGTACATCCCAAATCCATAAGTTGTATTTCATGCTTGTAGCAACTCTGTTTTCTCTGGAGAAAGAGCTCTACAATGTTAAATAATGTTGATGTTTTCCAGTGCTCCTTATTTCTAGTGGAATGATTTATGGTCCTGGGTCTGATAGGCAGAATAAGTAGATTCCCTGAGGGTTTTCTGGATGGGAACATTTGCCAAGCCCTGAGCAGCACAACTCATAACAGTGCATTAAGGCCGTATTTGCTTTTAATCCTTTCTTTACTCTGTGTGCCAGCAATTTTGAGGAATAATTGACATTACCTTGAATCCAATGGTCTACCTACACTTTTTTATAAGCAGACATGATCTCACTCTGCTTGCTAGAAAAATATCATCTCCAAACAATGGGTTAGCAAAGCCCTGAGTCTGGGCTGATATCTGCATTTGCTCAGCTTCAGGACTATGCTGTATGGCTCACAGCCAGCCTGAAACATAGGCTGCAAGAGCTCAGGAGAGAGCAGGAGAAGAGAAAAGAAAGGTGGACTGGTCTCAAGGATGTTGAAGTGAAATTTATAAAATAGCCTGTAGCCTACTTCTCCATCAGACCATGTGAATTAAGCCCTTGGCTTCATCTCCAGATACCTGGATGTAATTAAAAAATCTTGCCTAGTGTGAATTAATGTGATTGGAGTAAGAATTCTTCTTGCTAGGTGCTTTCTTTAAATGAAATATAACCTGATTGTGCATACCAATTATCAAAGAAAGTGTATCAGAACTCCCTCAGCAAAATTCCAGAATATAATCCCAATGGCTTAGTGTTTGGGATAGTACAATGCTGCAAGTTTGAACACCATATGATTTTTAAGTGATGCAAAAATTATGTGAACTGCCATTGTACACATCTTGTCTTCCAATACCCAGTTTTGAAATAGCAGTTCAGTTTTCCAGCTTTATTTATGTGGCTCAGAAGAGCAAAGGACTGAACTAAAACAGTTTTTCCAAAAAAGACATTTCATTAAGACCTGACATTCAGCCACCAAAGAATTCCCCAATGGCCAAATGAAAACTGAAGAGTGTTGAGGGATATTAATGACGTGCTAAGCCGTATCTGCCTTTGCCTTCCAAATTAGAAACAAGAAGAATTAGCTGAGAAAAAAATTGCTTCAGTCAAATCAAATTTTAAAAGATGCAAAATTATTAGAGGGAGGTAAATTCATGGGGAATGTGAAGGGCAGCTGGAAATGTGAATTAATCAGGAATACGAATACGGAGATCATGAAAACCAAATCGTTCAATAAAATTGTAGCAATGCTGTTTTATTCTTCTTCCCAGACAAATAACAAATTGGATTGTCTCTCTGTTTTACCACTGATTAAAAAGATGAAAGAGCCATTCTGTTGTGCCAGAGGATTACAAGAGGAGGCATCCAAGTGTACAGCCTGGGCACTGCCTCATGCACACTCACCACAGACAGCTGCTCTAGTGTTGCCTCCCTCCATTCACCAGGCTACTTGCTCTTGGTGCCCAAATTCTCCGTGTTTGCTTGAATTTTTGATGAACATTGCAGTCTTCATCACCAGGATGAAATAAAGAACTTGAAGCACAAAAAATGGGTAAGATACTGTATCTGGTATTTCAGAGTGAAACAGAGAGTAGGTTGCTTTATTCCTGAATTTACAAAAGCAGCTCTAATTAACAGGATGTTAATGGATCTGCCAGATTATGTGCAGACCACGTGCAGTCCTCCTATGAAACTGGCCCAGCACCCTCCAAAGAGAAAGAGCTGTTGCAAGTTATGCTAAAAATGTGACCATCTTTAGTGTTGGGCATAAAATTCTTACCCAGAGGCCCAAGAAGGCTTATGATCATGGATGGCTACATCCACTGGAACAAACATCTGACTCTGATCCTTTCAGATAATCCAGCATCTTACTGGAAGAAGAAAGCAGATCATTTCAGTAGCCAAACAGTATAAATTAGAATAAATTATCCTTTGAACAAGCTACTGATCCTCAATGTGTATATGTATATTTTGGGAATATGGGAATTTTAAAAATGCTTCCTAAGTGTATATCAAGACTCCACCAAAGTGCTTTCATCTTCATTTTATGAAATGCAAATTTAATTCTCTTTTTCTACTCATATTCCCAGTTTAAGTGAATCAAAAAACAACTTAGACTTTTTAAAATTATAGTATTAGCAGGAAGAACAATAGACATCTTTCTTTTGGCACCATAGGAAAGCTGCAACAACAATTTCTTTAAAGAAAAGCCATAAATACCATTAATCTAAATTACCAGGGAGCAGATGCAGAGGCCAGCTGACAAACCATTTACTGTTATAAAAAAAAAGCATCCTTTTATGCAAATGAGCATCAGTGATACTGGGATAGGTGAGGACACATTAAGAAGCTTGGGAGCCAAGTTCATTATTCCAGTTTCTTTAGCATGATTTCTGTGATTTTGAGTTATTTCACCCTGTCCATGTGGTAACTTCATTATACATTCCTGCTCCCAGTCTCTTCCAGGCCCCCTTGTCTCACTACTTATTTTGATGTTAGGCTTGCACCAGCCATGGCTCTTAAGCAGCGTGTCCTCCCTCCCTCCCTCCCTCTCTCCCATCACAGCCCATGGGCTTCTAGCACCACTCACCTTCTGTGCTCCTCTAAGGTGGAATCATACACTGTTCAAGATTTTTAAAAAAATTAAGTATGAACTAAGCTAGTTTTAAGTTTACATCACCCATTACTCCCCACCCAACCCATTCTTCCCAACCCAAATCCTGCTGTACAGACAAAATAGGTACAACACTATAATAATGTAAATGTAAATGTAAACGTGTGTGAAAGGCAGAGTCTCTCCCAGCATCAGGTGGGGACTATAACACATGGCTTTCCATTCTGGATTCCTCTGGGAGTCCTGCAAGGCAAATGTAGTTAACAACTGCTGCTACAACTAGTCTCTAATTTTTAAAAGACTAGGGTTTTTCTCCTTCATTGCTATTTGGTAGCACTGGTGTTAATTGGTAGAGACCCCTTGCAGCCTGCAGTTCTAGTAAAGGATTGCTCTGGATTGTCATAGGAGCAGAGCACTGGACAGGAGTAAGCTTCTGCACATGTTTCTCATGTTAAAAGCAAAAGCCAGTCAAGGGAAATAACAGTCTCACAAGAGTTTTATACAGCAGTGTAGATGGGTGGAGTAGGAGATGTTCTTTCAAACTAAGAATTGAGGAAGGGCAAGGACAAATGTAAACTTCTTGGCAGCATGCCCGTGCATGGTTCAGTATTAATTTCAAACATCAAGACTGCTGAATTCAGTATTGCTTAATTTTCATCCTGAACCCATTCAAAGGTTTGGTTCAATCCAGCAGCTACCTCAGTGTGCCCACTGCCAGGTGCTTTGCAGGAAGGAGCCTAAACAAAACAATAGTAGAGGAATAGGGAAGAATAACAATGTGCCAATGAGGGAAGGAAGTTTCTTTAATCTTTCAGGATTTTTCCTGATTGCAAGAATTCTTCCTAATGTCATGTAAAACCAAGCAAAGCTTTTAAAAGCAAAGCAAAACAGATACAGCTACAAAGGGTACATTTGTCTCACCTTCTTTTTAACAATCTAAAAATTAGCTGATTTCAGCTATTTGTCCACACTTCTCCTGTAGCCAGTGGAAATAATAGACAGCAACCAGCATTTGGCTATTCCTCCTGGCCCAGGAGAAAGATTCCACCCTGCAGCAACACATATTCCTGCTATTTGCTGTTGGAAGGGACCCAGGTGGCTGTCTTGCAGTAGAGATCAACCTTTCAGATATTTATAGGAGAGAGGGATCCCAAATGGCAAGATTGTATGAAAAGCAGAGAAATCCTTAAAGAGTTTTGTCCATCTCTCACAGTTCCCACAAATGTTTATGGAAAATGTCAATTGCAGATCAAATCATACTTTGATTAATAAACTACCTCAGCAGAAAACATCCATTGGTACTGAGATGAATAAGCAAGGACCCAAAACTGCCCCTCATGCAAGCTGCTGGGGCTGTTGGATGCTCTCTTTACTCCTACAGTTCTCCAACAAACCTTCTAACATTTGCAGAGTACCAGGACAGAGGTGACTCTGGTACACAGAGGTGACTCTGGGTGCATCTCTAACTGAGAGTAACAGGGTGGAGACATTTAATATTTAGTCATAAGTGGGCTGTGATATCCCAGCAGAGCTGTGGATGGCACCCCTGCATAGAATTAAAGAACCATTTAGGTTGGAAAAGACCTTTACTGTCATCAAACCCAACCTTTAACCCAACACTGCCAAGTCCACCCTTAAACCATGCCCCTAAGTGCAAAATCTGCATATCTTCCACAAAAATCTATTGATAAGGAGGCGATTAAACTACTCTGAATGGAAGAAATGCACTAAACTATTTATTCATTTATGAAACACATGCTGAAGGAAAAAAGGAAACCCAGTAAGAAAATCAGTTACTAATTTACTCAGGATATGAAAAGTAAAGATGAACTTGCTTTATTACCTTTTTCTCTGAAGTGTATCTCTTCTTATCTGGAAATGTTTTGTACATGTCAGGAGTTTAGGATGCTTTAAGGAGTGGTTAGGAAATGCAAAGAGTGTGTAAAAAGCAATTTAATGATCTACTTGAACAAAGAATGTTTTATTTTCTGACAGGCTCTGATTTTGATGAGAGCAAAGCTGTCCTGCTTCACTGGGTTTCTTTTACTAGCTCTTATCCATTGCAAATGGACATTTTAATTTATAGCTACATATTACACTTATTCTTACACACCATTTACAGTTTTCACTGCTTCTCATTGGCAATTATTCCTCTTGAAAGGAAAAGATCAAACAAATTAGTGGACAGCATTCACGATGAATCCTTCCTCCTTCTCCTTTAGGATATTCCTGAAGTGCAAATGCAGAGAACAATAAATGGTTCAATACTTTTTTAATAGCTGTCTGTGACAGAGTTAATTAGATTCCATCAGGTAGCCAGATATTCCTGGAGAGACAATCTTTGAGTAAAGACATCTGGCTTGGATTTTAGAGCATGCAGACAAGTAATATCACAGAATAAAAGATTGGTAGCTGATGTGGGCTTTCTTCCCAGCCAGATTTGACTCTTGCATGTAAAATGCATTGAGTTTGTCTTTTCTGATGGCTGAATTCTAAGTTGAAGGACAACATGAGCCAGATTCCTCTTGTCAGAGACTGGGGTTGAAGGAGGTGGGGGGTTCAACATCCATTGTATAGTTTATGAACCCTTACTGAAACTATCATTTTGTCTTGAATAATTCTAGTTTTGAAGCAAGCAAATTATTTTCTAAAGCCCAGGAAGAAAATGGGTCATGGGTTTAGTACAAAGCCTAATCTCAAAGAGGCAGCACTGTGAACAAGGATAATCACACTGTGATGAAATCTGAGCTGGGCAGGTTATCTCTGCAAAACCTTACTGCTCTGAAGGGCATGGCCACCTCAGCTCTGCTTGCCAGCATCTCTTCCTCTCAGATGCAATTCCATCATAATCCTAAATCCTGATATTGTGTAACAGGACAATTGCATGCAGGAGGAAGCAGAGGGGCTGTCAATTTGAGGCAGAGAGTGCTTAATGCAGCCCTGCCCCAAGGGACTCCAGCAAGAGCAGGCCTGGCAAGGCACCTTGGCTGTTCTCAGCCCTTCTCAACCTTCTCTTCTTCACTGTGAGGGAAGTTTTATTTCCATGTTGGACAGGAAATAAATCAGAGAAAGGAATCATAACATAGAATCACAGATTTTTTGGGTTGGAGAGAACCTTAAGGATCATCTCATTCCACCCCCTGTCATGGGCAGGGACACCTCCCACTATCCCAGGCTGCTCCAAGGCTCATCCTGCCCAGCCTTGAACACTTCCAGGGATGGGGCAGCCACAGCTTCTCTGGGCAACCTGTGCCAGAGCCTCCCTCACAGGGAAGATCTTATTCCTAATATTCCCAATTTCTAATATCTGCCTATTATTTAAAGCCTTCCCGGAGAGTCGGTGTGTGTGTGTACAGGCACATTGTATTTCAAGAATTCTCTCACTGACACATCCTTCCTTGGCTCTGAGATGTCCCATTTTGGCATGTCCAAAGGGCAAATGTTTTATGCACTATGTGCTCTTCACGGAGACTTTGCAATACTCAGAACTCAGTAGGCTCAAGGTGAGTGAGGAGGAGTCTTAGGCTTTGCTACAGTGATGAGTCAAATCCTGTAGCTTAGTCAAACAGGGCCTCAGTCTGGCCAACTGCAAGGCCAAATCTATGAATCCCAGGGGCTGTGAGAGGTTGTTTTTCTTCTGTAATGTTTATTCTTTCCCTGGTTGCACACTTTTAATCAGTGTCTTAGGAAAATGCTCCTTGACCAACAAAACACCAGAGGACGGTTATGTTTTAATGTCCTTCAGTGACAAGAATTGCTATTTTGCAAGTCATCCACCAGAGTCACCCTGGGGGGAAGCAGCTTTAGCTGGAGGTTGGAAGAGTGGGACAGGAAGCTGTTGTGATGGAGAGGGATGCAGGAAGAGCCACTCCAGGCAGCAGTTATGGAGGGATTAGTCTCTTGAGTAAACCCAGCCTTAGATGGCTGTGGGATTTCTGTGGAAGGGTGCTTCAACTCCCATCAGCATCAGCAGAGATAAAATCACCCCCCCTTGACTGAAGGCCATGTCCAGTAGAATGTTATTATGAAGTAGCTATTTCTGGAAAGAAAAGCAAATTGGGTTTCACAACCTGATTTCAGTCTGATGCGTGCCTTCCAAAATTAGGGAGAAACAATCTCAAACTCGGGATTTTGATTGCAAGAACCTCTGCACAAAGTTCTCATTTTCCCTTTGCACCTTTGCTGCCAAACCCAGCTGGGTGCTGATGCACTATTCAGACAATGTCTGTGATTTTGGCCCTGCAACATTTTGAAGAGAAGTGCAGCAATTTTCCGTGTCAGACTGTGATGCAGTATAAAATGGCAATTTCTGTTGGACCATTTCAGCTGAAGGACTTGTGCACTGCCCATGCAGCCTCAGCTAGAAAATCGTGCCACACCATGGGAAGTTTCTAAGTGAAGGCAAACTGCTCTGAGGGTGAACACCAAGGTGGAAATGGGGATTGGCTGCTATAGTAGTTGCAAAGGTGGAGCCAGTTCCATGTGAGCTGTGCTTTGGGAAACACACATACAGTAATAAGCACAGGAAATAAATGAGATCTGGAAAGGACCACTGAGGAGATTTCCAGGTTTTAGAATGCAAAACCTACTTGCTGCTTCAGTTGGATTTCTCTTTAAGATGCAGCTGCTTTGGGAGTACGTGCAGCATATTTAATTTGAAAATATTCCCAGAACTTCTTTGCTGCAGACAGAAAAGAAATATATTTAATTCTTTAACTCTCAGAGGATTGTTTTGTTTGCCACAGATGTCACTCACAGCAAACATTTTGAATTAATGGCTCTCTAGCAGTCATGTTACCTTTCTCACTTGCCTGACTTTGAGGACAGCTAATTTCTGTGTTTATCTGTTCTACTTGGGATGTACATGATGTGCTAATGAAGAGAGAGAGAACAATAATGATGCTCAGCACTTACACAGCATTTATTCCATTTTACTGCATAAATATTAATTGTGAATCCTCACAAAAGCCCCAAGGAATAGATTAATACTATTATCTTCCTATTTAGGGAAATAGAAGCAGAGGTGAAAGACTATGAAAAGGAAACAGAAGTGCACAGATGTACTTTTTGAAGCTTTTTATAGCTTATGAAAGAGGCCTGTGGATGTTGTTTATAAATCTGATTACAGTTTATATTTAGGTATTATGGGAATAGTAAATCTTGCCTTACTCCCTCTTTCCTGGGAATCCAACAATCAAGGAGCAGAAACACCCTTAGAATTTAACCAAAAGATGAGAAAGTTACACCATCAGGGAGGACTTTTCTTCCAAATGTTTTATTTCAACAGGCATTAAAGATAGTAGAGACTTGGAAACAGAATAAATAGAAGTCACTTATCTCAGCTAGACACTGCTTCCCTGCCAGGCTGCTTTCTCCAGCAGAAACCACCCTGCTCCTCCATGCCCTGCCCTGCTGCAGTGCTGCCTGGGCTGCTTTTGTGGCACTGCAGGTCCCCACATCACTGTCATTGCACCTGTCTCTTGAACCTAAAATGGACAAGAAAAACGACACCTTGTTTTGGACAGATGATAAGGACTGGCTGTTCTATCATCCAGCTTAAGAAAGACTCACCAGGACTTCTTTAGTAACATTGAATATATTCAGTTCTAAAGAGCAGAAATTATCTCTTCAACAATTAAGGCACTTGATTCTATGATAGCATTACTATCCTTGAAGAAACACAATACATAAATGGTTTTTATTGCTTGTATTCTTTGAAAGATGCATTTGCCCTTTCAAAACAGAGACATTATGTTCTCATAATCCATTTCCAATTGAAAAGCCTCCCACTGCCTACATGCAGGTGTGGGT
Organism: Drymodes brunneopygia; assembly: GCA_013400955.1. Taxonomy (NCBI): domain Eukaryota; kingdom Metazoa; phylum Chordata; class Aves; order Passeriformes; family Petroicidae; genus Drymodes; species Drymodes brunneopygia. The sequence goes on along the minus strand of VZTZ01035898.1, from coordinate 44,927 downwards.
GTTTTCTGATTACTGCTAATCAAACTTCAGGGTTGCTGCATTTCCCATGCAAGAGAGAGCAGGATAAATGCACGTTAATGAAAGAGAGGAAGCAATATTAATCCCAGGGATTAAAACAGGTTGGTTTACTCTGACTTCTATTGAATTTGCAGAGAGGGAGCAAACATTTATTTTAGATAGAACATGTTCAATTAGATGCAATGTTTTTATGTACAGAGTATATTATGAAAAATGTGTTTATATCCTTCAGGATGACTGTTCTGCAAGTTGAGATGTGAATGTCCCCACGTCAGTTTGTCTCCTCATTGTGTGAAGGGCAGCGCTGCAGCATTTTGTGGCTTGTGAATAGCACTTGGGGCCAAACTTGCAGCACAGAATGGCCAGGGCAAGAGGCAGGAGAAGCTTGCTGAGTCCTGGCTTGGCACAACAAGACAGTGCCCAGCTCACAGCTCTCTCCAGATGCTTTGTCAGCCCACCCATACAGGGGTGAGCCTGTCATGTTTTGTCAAAGCACAGGCTTAAACATTTCAGTGGCTTATCAGAACCAGAGCTAAAGACACACTAAAGAAAACAAAGCACAGACTTTTTAGTCAGTTATGCCTGGTTTTAACAAGTTTTTCAGGATTTTCTTCCAAAGTACCACAAGCCATAAGGTAACTTAGAATTTCCAAAGCTGAAAGTGGTGCTGAGGACCCTGCCCTCTGCTTTGAACATCACTCTGTGTTTGTACTCCAGGTTCATTGGACCAGCCTCCTGAGTACAGAAGATTTTTCCTCCCCAGAGTCTTTTCTCTGAGATACCATCAATTGTAAAAGTAGTACTTTGACATCATAGTTAGAGGTGACTTCTTCATATCTTCTTTGTGTTACTTAGTTAACACATTTCTACTTTTCTCTTCAGGACTGCAACAGGTACTTTATAGACCATGTACCGTGAGAAGCAGTGGCTGTGTTGACACCTTTGTAGAGTTGTGGCTTCCAGCTCATTGTGAACTTGGCAGTGAGTCTCAGCTGGTGGTTTTGCTGCCTGTATTAGGTAATTTTGCTGCCTTTTCTCAGTTCATGTTCCTCACTCCACCTACTGTCTGGCACTCCTGCTGCCACAGACATTTAACGTGCATAATGCAGTGTGTGACCAGGGCCACTTGGAAACTTCCTTGTTTTCAGTAACAAAATGTACCATTTTCTCATGTAGCTGTTGCAGCAAATGTTGCAGTTAATTTCTTTTACTGGATTCTGCCACTCTCTGATGAGCAGCTGTTTGGGGCAGACTGCAGCTATGCAAATGTGCTTTCACTGGCCTGGTAGAGCCACAGCAGTGTGTGACTCCTGTCATGTCTGCTGCCTCCTTTGACAGAATTTTTGCTCTGACCAGTTTAATTCTTCCTAATTGCTTCCTGAAGGAAAACAGTGAAATTACTTGAAGTGACATCCCAATAAATTCTCATTTCAGTAAATTAAACCACAAATGATTACAAGACAGGCTGCTAGTGAACTCAGGCTGTTTCTTTTGAATTTTTTAAAAAATTATTACTTTATTTTAACAAAGACACCAGCACAAAGCAGTGCACTTAAAATTGTTCATTTGACCCAAACGGGCCCCATTCAATCTCCTGGCAATCAGAGGAAACACAACCCCCCTTTAATGCAATTTTGTTTTCTTAAGTGAGCAAATGCAAAGTGTACTCTGTCAGTATGGGCAAACTGAACCTCACTGCATCTTCTGGTTGTTCTGAACTATTCACAGGCAAAAACCTTTCTAAACCTTTCTCTTTTTGCAGACCTCCATGTACTTTTGGGAAAAGTGCCTTCCCAGCAGGGCCTGGCAGTTGGCTGTGAGTTTCCAGGAGTCAGTAAAAGCAGGTAGATGGGGCTGATCTCTTGTATGAACCCACCAGTTTTTGACTGGCTTAAGGCAGAGACAAAATCATGTTAAAAAACCATGGAATCCTAGCAAGTATGAAGAACACTGTTGTCTTATCCCCTTGCTTTTTAATGGAGATTGCTCCCTCTAATATACATGAACACATTGATTTCTCTTTTGAGTCAATGATAAAATGTGTTTCTGCAGCTTTGCTTTTCATTAGGCTGCATTTGTAACTGGTGCCAATAAATCATGATCTTGAGCTAAATGGGAACAGTGGTGCTCCCCCCTGGTGCTCCCACTGGGGCTGTTGGTCTCTTACATCCACAGGGATCAGCCCCTGGTCAGAGACACTCCCTAAAAGCTCTGCTGTACTTGGGAGGCCCATGCCAACGGGTTTAGGAGGTACAGACATCCTGGGAATCCTTCCTACTGTTTGCTGGAGCTACCAAGCCAGCACTTGGAATTTTAAATTGTGAGCTCCAAGACTTGAGGGATGCAGTGAATATTAATTCTGTTATATATACGACTGAAGCCTTTCTGGGGAAGGTGATAAGGCAGCCCTGACCTGATAAGGGCACCTCAGAGTTTTAATGCAAAAAGGAAATGGCAGACTGTGCAAATGGGATCTGGTGTTTTATTCCATGGGAATCTAAGAGAATTGTTCAGTGAAAGTGGTTTGAGGCCTTCTGCTAAATGAGGTGCTGGAAAGAAAATGAGCTGAGCCCTTGGGCCACACCTGGAGCCTTTTTTACTGGGCTGGCTGGGTGGGTGAGCTCTGTTTTCACATGGTCTTTGCAGGGTTTTCTCTGATTTCCTTTGTCTGAAATGGAAATTTTTGGCTGAAATAATGATCTGTGAACCAACTTTTGCAAAGGACAATGTATCTTTCTATATTGCATCTCATCAAACAAACCTTCAGAGGCACAATTACCAGGTTAGGACTGAAAAAGCATGTCAGGCTCCTTATTCAGACCAACAATTTTGGTTTTTAGCTTTTCTTCCCAGGGAGGTTACACAGCAGGGCTGTCTGTGCCAGCAGTGGACAGGCTGCCTTGGATCCTCTTTACTGGGGAACTGGACCACAGCCACTGGAGAGCTTTCATTTTTCAGTAAAAGGATTTTAAATAAAATCAGATTTTAGTGCACATTATAGAACCTTTACTGGGACACAAGCTGGGGGCAGCAGGTTTCCACTATTTGCCTTTCCTCTAATTCCAGGTACTATTCAGCTGTTCGGGACTTCTGATATAATCTTAGTACTGGCATGAAAATAGCAGCATATCACATGGTAGGTAAATCCCTTTTCTTGTCAATAAATAAAGCACTTCATTTCTAGCATGTTATTGCAATGACAGCACTAACAATAAAACCTGAAGAGCAGTTACAGTTTGACACAGCTGAAAGATAAAACTGGGATGATCCTTATCACTAATACCAGAAGCTACTCTCATTTTTTCTATCTCTCTCCCTCCTTGCAATGAACTGCATTTTTACACCGACCCCTTGCGAGTTATCTTCTCTGATGCTGAAGAATCATATCTTGTCTGCACCTCCCAGAACGCTGAAAGGACTCTTGTTCTTCACCTGGTTGTAAAAAACACCCTACTGCAGTCAAATTGAACTAAATAAGCACTTGAGGGCCTAAGGAGGCCTTAGACTGCCAGGGCTCCTGCTTCTGTGCTGCTGGGTTGCTCTTGCTTGCTTCCATTTTGTTCTTTTATGACATTGTATTTGTGGTGGTTGAGGAAATCATGAGTTCTCTGCTGGAAAATTTAGTAAACACAGAAAAAACTTGCCTGCAGTGACTGAAGCCTCTGGTAGAGGTTAAGCAGATAGCTCTCAGGTATAATGAATACAGATAATTCTGGCTTGAGACAGAGAAACGGACTGTAGAACTTCAAGGCCTCTTATAACTCATTTTCAATTCAGGTCACACAGGCTCAGCAAACTGACCTGCTAATCACCTTCCCTCTGTTCCTGAGCTAGGCAGGAACACTGCAAATTCCTGTACAACATCTAAACCCTGAGTGCAGCTCCTGCACCAGTGCTTCCCATGCTCCTCCTGCACAAGCTGCCTTCTCTGTCCCCTGAGCCTTTCTGGTGGGCAAAGCCAGCAGCCCTGCTTACAGAGGTGGGATTGATCTGCCTGAGCAACAGGCATGTCCCTGAATTCTCAGATTTAGTCACATCTTTATCTGGTATGGCCACCACAGAAAACATGGAGGGGAAATAATAAAATCAGCAGGGTCTCTCTGTATTTGTGACTTTTCCTCTTTTTCTCCCAACCCCAAGTTAGTGGTGTCCTTATTGCTTTTGTATTATAAATCACCTCCAGTCCTTACCAGGTTCCCAGCTACCCAGCGTACAACTCTTCATCCACACACATTTATTGCCTCATTTTTTCAACTTCTGTCTGAGGTACAAGTATTTCTGTTCATCTGATGGACCTGTGTTTTTGCTTCCCTCTTCCGCCCCCTTCATCACACTGATCTCCAGTTTCCACAGAAACTGCAAGACTCACCTTGCCCTTGGAATCACAGTCCCTTTGTTGCCTTTCATGACTGCAGAAGAACATTAGTTTGCTCCAGGCATTTAAGTAGAGAAAAATATGTATTTGATTCCCTCCACAAAAGTGTAATTTAAATGAGAGCAGCCTCAGACTACGGAGGGACTACAGAGAGCAGTTTATTGTGCAAAGGTCACTGTGTAGAGGCTTTAATGAAACAGAGTTTCATGGAGCACATAATGGCAAATGAAGGCAAGACCCTGAGGTCTCAAGAGGAGACAAGACTATTCTAACTCCTCTGATGCAAAAGCAACAATGTCCTTAATATAGAAAGTCAGAAAGATTAGGAAGCACTGCTTACAGCTCATGGGCATTAGCTGTGTCTGCAGTGACCTGCCCTCCTGTCAGCATCAGGCTGCCTGTGCACGTTGTGCCTCGTGAGGCTCTGCTGCTGCGTGTGGCTAAAAGGAGATACCTGTGGCTGGAGCGGCTGAAGGTGGCCTGTGCTGCCTCCTGTGCAGGAGGGCAGAGAAACAAGCCCCAAACCTCACCTCCTGTCAGCACTTCTCTGACAAGGCAGTGGCCAGCAGGAATACAGAGATCACGTGGAGCAGCACCTGGAAGGGAAGGGTGCAGCAGGGCAAAATCACCTAACTCAGTCCAGTGGTATCACCTGGAGCTGTTGCCTACCAGAAACCTGTCCAGTTGTGTTCCCACTGCTTCTGTAGGAATGAAATATAAGCAGAGCAATGTTTTCATCCTGTGCCCAAATGCCAACTATTAGAGGCCAGCACTGGTAGCCAAGGGAACAGTCCTCCCACAAGAAAATTAGAAAAGCACAGCTGAGCAGCATGTAGAGAGGACAGAGCACAAAAGGCTTGTCCGATCCTGAGGATGTTTGGGTTTTGTTGTGGGGTTAAGGTTGTTTCTTTTTTTTTTTTTTTAATAGAAATGTCTAGTTCTAATCTTTTATCCATTCAGAGCACTCAGACTGCCTGCAATCCAAAGTGCTGGGGCACTCTTCAGCCTTTAATGGGTTCTCAAAAAGCTTCAAACAGCTATTGCAATCCCATCAAGTGAATGCACAGCTGGGTCTGAGCTCAAAAACTTCCTCAGTTTCCAAAACCCAGACATGTGTGTGTATGTGTGTGTGTGTGCGCACCTACCCACTGGTTCTGCCCTGGCTACAGATGGGGAGTGAAGAAGCCCATGAGGAAAGTCTACATTTCAGTCCCAGCCCTTGCCTCCTCTGCCCCTCAGGGGGTTTAAGCCTGGCTCTTATTTAATAAATGCCCATCAACACCCATGTGTTGGTGCCATAGAGTCATATTCCTGCCTGGAGTTTCCCTCCATATGGATTGTAGGGTTAATTAACGGAGGAGATCTTGGATTGTGAAAGATTTCTGTTTCATGTTGTCCAGACACATTGCAGACATCTGAGGGCTAATTTGATATGATTTGGGATTTTATTCCAGAAAATACCTGATTTGAATATGCCATGATCTGGATCTGATTCCTTCATTAAATTAGGATTGAGATGATTTCATTTAGGAACACGCTTAACTGGAAAAATTATCATCTATTCATCTCCAGAGCTAAACAAGGTAGTCCAGCATCTCTAAGGAGTCTTCCCAAGCTCCCTGTTGCACACAGTATAACCGTAGCTCTTACTGCACTCTGGAGACATCAGGGAAAAAAGCAGTTTGATATGACCCTTTCCTGGCATTAAGAGATGCTTCAACGACCAAATTAAATTACTTGTCCTTTTGGTTTACTGCCTGAGCAATGAGAAAAAAATAGAATTCTCTTCGAATTAATTAATCATATGATCTCATTTTGTATAAGGACAAGTAGGTTCTAGCTAGAAATAGTTCTTCTCCTATGCAATTTATTCCTGATCGTTTCTGTTGTGAAGCCGCCCTTCCCTTCAGACTCTCCTATTTTAGAAGATCTGTTTTTCTTCACCAGCTCTGCTAGGAGCTGTCCTCTTGGAGTGATTGGGCCAAGCTGGGTTCCACTCCAGCAAGCCCCCTAAAGCAATCACTTAGGTCCCAGGTGGGGGAAGCTGATGCTTGATGTGCTGCAGGAAGTGTGCAGAGTCCCTTTGGCTTTAACTGTATTCATGGGCTGAGCAGGACTGCACATAGCAGGTTCTAACAAGAATCAGTGTTTATGTTTGTCACTGATTAGTTCAAGCCTCCAAGCACAGACAGTACTCAATCAATTCCCCTCCACACATCCAGCTGATCCATTTGCAGTGGCAGGACAAAAGCAGAGAAATAGCCCATATCCCACATTGCACAAGGACCTTTCTGAAAGAAAATTTCCAAGCATTAAGCTTCAGTGTAATTAGTTTTCAAGGGTGCATCTGTTTCTCAGCCTCACAATATCTCTGGTTCAGCCTAGTGAACAGGAACTGAATCAAAGAGCTTTGTTTTTTCATACTTTACACATCAAAAGATATTACCACTTTCTTTCTGTCACCTTCTGTATGTCCCCAGCAACATTAATGCCTTTTGAGAGCACCAAGCGAGGCATGAGCAGCCTGGGCTTGCAGCCCTTCAGCAGAGTGAGCAGGAGGCTCCTGAGCACCAGGTGTCCTGGCTTCCCTCTGGATGCCTTTTTCCCAGGTTGTGTGCATGATGCTGGAATTGCACCCTGTCAAATGACCTTCCCTCGAGCTCTCCAGAGGGCAGTGTTTGGACTGGAGCTTCAAAGACAAAACTTTTCCACAGCTTGGCTCAAAGCTCTCACTGATTGTTGTAATATATCTGCCTGTGGGATGGCAGCAAGTGTTCTGGGTCAGTAATGAAAAATGCAGGGGGAAAATAATCACTGAAATCAAGGGTAGGTTACTTAGTTATTCAAATCATGGAGCAAAACCCTTTCTTGAAATTGTTCCCCAAAGATTATAATGGGAAAAATAGTATATATATAATATTTCCAGGGCTCTGCTGTATAAATATGGCCTTAGGTTGCAACTTGTAACTGTACAATATCTACATCAAAATCATCCTTCCTTTGAAAGGACTGAAAGCTTTAAATTCTTACCTAAAGGATATAAGTACTGCATCAGAAAATACTCTCTGACCATAGGCTTTAGCTTGACACACATATCAGGATGGCATTGGTTAAGAAAGAAAGAAAGGTCATAGAGAATTAGAACCAGACACTAGAGATCACCTATCTCCTGTCATTTATAGAACTGTATTAACCAGCTGTTGATTTGTGTTGCAGTTTAAACCATCAGTGGATCAGCATTGTCACTGTGGTGTGATTGTGTGAGCTGGAAATGTCCATACCCTGCTGTGGGAGCAATGAACACAACAGTCAGCAAACATCACATTTGGGCATTTCATGCTGCAGTAGACAGAAAACAGAAATTATCAAGCCAGGTACACTGCAGAGATGTTTTGGTTAAGGTTAAAGGGTGTGGGAAGTTTTTACTGTTTGCTGTAATAAAACCTTTGTGCTCCTCCAGTAGAAACCTTCACTTTTATTGAATTTGTTCACATATTCTGTGGCTTTTGTAACTATGTCAGTCCCTGGCATTTTCTGGTAACAACCCCTGAGTTCTGAGGGGCACATTAAACTCACAAAACCCAGCAGAAAAGAATTTAGAATAAGCCCAGGATTTCAATAATATCTAAAACTTTTTACCTCAAATTATACATAATCTCTCTGAGGGCCACTCTCAGTTCATGAATACCAGTCTGAGGCAAGTTTGGGTCCCTGTGACAGCTGATGTCACTCTATCTCAGCCTCCCTGACAAGTAAGATATTTTATATTGCCTTTGTGTCAGCTGCAGAACAAATAAGTAAAACAATGCTGTGGAGAAAACATTTCACTTAAAAGGCACAGAAAATAACTTCTCTGAAGGGCTGCTTGCAGTGTTGACAGTGTCACAGCTTCTTATTTTCTCTTCAGCTGTTATTGATAACACTTGTGCTGAGGTGGCTATCACATCTGTCTGGAATAATGCTCCATAAATATTATCAGAATACCATTCAAAGGCCAGTTTCCCATCTTAGTGTTTCTTGGCTTGTAAAGAATTGACAAGTCCTTGCCTTGCTAAATATCATTTGGAGAATAATCTGTTTGGGCCCCTACTGACATCATGTGACCTGCTACAGACATAATCCAGGTTTCCTTCTCAGGAGTTTGCAGAAAAGGTTGTTGCAAAGCAATGAGAGTTTCCTGGGCAGGAAGCTCTATAGGAACATGGCGTGCTTCCAGTGGCAGGAGAGCTGGAAGGAAACCAGCCCACTTCTTTTCAGTGTTTTTGGTGAGAAAATGAAATGTTCACACCAGGCCATTACGTGTCAAAAGAGGACCGTCAGAATAAGGAACTTCTAACATAAATTCAGGTTAGCCTCATCTTCAAGATATGAAATTACATCACAGCCAAACAATTAACATTTTTCTTTGATGGCTTTCTTACCCCAACTCCGTATGGAATGGCTGTCTATGAGCTGGAAAGGACTTGGTGAAGTGCACTAGAGTGCTGTGGGTGACAACTGCTGTATAAACATGCGGGGTTTTTATCTTCTTTCTTTCTTCTTTTTTTACCAGTTGCTAAGAAAAACTCTCCAGGGTATGTTTGAAGCACTGTACTTCAGCTTTGCACAGACAGAATGAGAACTTACAGAGAACTCCCACCACACTCGTGAATTGAAGCACATGAATGCATTTGCAATTATGCTGTTCACAGATCTCCATCTGAAATCACCACTCCAAAGTGGCCTAAATGTTGTCATTCCATAGCACACAAATGCCTGACTAGTTGATTAGGGTAAAAAAGGATTACAGAAATATTTTTTAAAATATTACAAAACCATATTATGATATTACAAACAAGGCTGCAAGAAACAAAGTGTCTGTAAGAAGCATAAAATACATTTAGAACAAATATAGCAATGGTAATTTGTAACTAATGTTAAGAACAGAAGGCAATAACGACAACTGAGAAATATGTGATATAGTCTAAAATTAGTATAATTACTGGTTATTGTGCTTGCTTCAAGTATGGATACAGAAAAATGAAAGCACTGGGAGGTTACAGATCAGGAAAATGAAATCAGACATCAAAAATTTGGCTCAGAATTGATCCTTATAGTCTTAAGATTCTTGGGGAAATCTGTTTTGTGTGGATTCTGAGCCATATTGTTGATACAGGGTCTGGAAAATTAGAGCAGGATACCAGTGTTTAGTACTGAAATATGTGCCAGGGACTTTGGACAATCCTGAATCTCAGGATCTCTGGATCAGGGATGTCATTATGGGTGCACACAAATGGTCTAATGTCGGGATCTGAATTGAACCACTGGGTGTTACCCCAACACAGATTACTGAATAATGATACAACTGGATTTATTGCTTACTTTCTGATCTGTTTCATGCTGTGCCATGACTCCTTTTCCATCCTCTCTCCTCTTGCTTCAGCCCCACAAAAAAGCCAACCCCGAACAGAACTGTTTTGCTCTGAGGTTCAGTGGAGGAGGTGCTGGGAAGCATGAGGAAAGGAGGAATTCTTCCTTCTCCATCTACCAAAGGAGAAGAAGAGCTACTTGAGAGTTCTTCTCTCCCACATGATGAAGTGAAAAATTGCCAACAGAGTGAATTTCTTTCTGCACTGAACAAAAAGTTTGTGCTGTAACAAGGAACACTACTATTTTTGTTTCTTGGTGTGACAATGACACAAAGTCTCCCAGACCATCCCTCTGGGTGGGTGTGTACAGCCACAAGAACTCCCTTCACACATACATTGCAGAGAGGAGCTGTTACTGATGGCTGAACAAAAGGTCAGCAAGCTGCAAAACTGCTTTTATCACAATATAGCACAGAAGCAGAACCAGCAGAACAAGTCTCTTTTTCTACAAAATCATGTGGCTTCTTTATGTGACAGCATCTTTTGTCCAGGATTAATCCAAATGACACTTAATGACACATGATGTGGTGCCAGTGTTCAATCTCAGTTCAAAACCAACCCTCCACTGGTGATCTTTTCACAGCTGCAGGAAGCATCCTGCAGAGAATGCTTTCATCATTTACAGCCATGTATTCACATGTCTATTTAACTAATTAGGGTTAGTTCCTTCTGAAGTATGTTTCTGCTTTGCAAATGGAGGTTGGCTGTACATTTAGATCAATGCAAGCAAATGAAAGGGAAAGCAGACAGTAGTTTAGGAGCTGTGAAGCTGAGATAAACTCCTTCATTTCTTAGAAAACCCACTGATCCTGAAGAGTTCAACAGGTTCTTCCATATTTCCAAGTATTCTGCTATGATCACATATCTATCACTCTTTCTTTAGGACCTCAGAGGCTTTGAAGAAAGTTTTCTTCCCAGGAGAACATAAAATTTAGCCTTTGTAACATCAGGTAAAAAGAAAGACAGGAAGATATTGGCCTTTTGGTAATACCCTCGTAATACCAGAGCAAGATGATTATAAGCCAAGATTTGTAGGACAATTTTCACCTCTTTAAAGATTTTGATTATGTCTCCTGAGCAGAATCTTGAGGCTGAGAATAGTCTGCTATTCATAGTCTATAGTCTGCTACAGGCAGCATTAACCACATATAATTTGTAATACACTGCAGAGACTGTCTGACCTTTTTTTTTGATGCTTTGTCACTTTGAAGGGAAAAGAGTCATACAGGAGAGGGTCTTAGCTATCTAATGCATCTGTTACAGCATCATCAATATCTGTGTAAAAAAGGTATAGGTGTGCCCAGAACAGGCAGCAAACTATTCAGAGACAGCCTGAAAACACCAGAGCCTTCCTTAATTTGGGTTTGCCATTTCAACCAGTGGTACAAAATTGAATGGCACTTCATAAACTTATCTGACACACCTGACAGCTTTTATGAAAAGGGTTTGTTTTATAGTATTAAAGCTCTGCAAGTCTGTGAGTTCTCAAGTGCTATGAAAAAACCTCCCCACAACATGCACTTTCTATGTGGCTTTAAATATCCAGTGTGTCTCTTTACTGAGGATGTTCTCTGGTGCCTGTTTGCTGTGTTGATTGGAAGTTCTGGGAGGATCACTGACAGTCATTAGTCCTGCTGGAAGAAAACTGCTCTGGTGCTTGGGCTGAGGATCTGAACAAGGCACTGAGCATTACAGGGCTTGAAATATCACCCAACTCTCCAGTGCCTTGACCTATCTGTAATTGCCTGCTTCTGAACACATGGATTCCAAACTGTTCTATTACTCCTGTTACACTCCACAGAGGTAGCATTTACTTACCTTTCCCAAGTGAAATAAAGGCACAGAACAGTACCTAGCAAAAAATCAGGCAAAGTGTGTTCCTCTATGAGCTTTACCTTTTCGAACTGCCAATAATTAATAACTGTTAACAGAAAAATTATTTTGCCACCAGTATTTGTTTTTTCCAGGCTACTGAATACCAGAGCCACACCAGGGTGCAGTTATGTTTTCATACACTGCCATCTGTTGTTACAGGGTGCCAGTGTCACCACAGTGCTGTGCTGTGCTGCTGGGGTTTCTGTTCCAGCAGCAAACATCCTTCCCAAGAACTGTTCAATTGGACGAACTGCTTTAATTCATACACACAGTGAGATTCTAACAACTCTGCTTTCACTTGTGGCCACAGCCAAATCAATGCTGCTTTTAATCCCACTTCACTTATTTCAATAGTGAAGTTTGTATATTTATTTAGTCCAGACAGAGGATTCATGTTGTAAATGAGAAGTTTACAACAAAACATACACACACACACACACCCCGCAAACTTCACATATTTACACACACCAAAATTAGAAAGGATCCTGTTAGCGCATGAATACATTTACACACACTGCCCTGCTTATTTAACAGCTGTTTCAGAATCTGTATGTTTAGCTACACTTTGTATATATATAGGCTATGGATTTGAGTCCAAGATCTGATGAGATAGCACCTTGTTCCCTAAATCTGTATTAGAAAAAACAGAACATAATGTTCCAGATGCCAGCAGGAAAGTAAAACATTTGTGTGTGATCAAATTAAGGGGCAATCGTGTACTGGGAGAGCAGCCTGAAGCACTCAGGCACACTTGACAGGCAGATACAGTCACAAACCAGTTGGCAACTGGAGGAAATAAGGGAGATAGGAATTGGCCAAGACCTACAGAACTGCAGAAGAATATCCATGCCTTCGATCAGCTCACCCAAATGTGCAGCTATCACATTTCTGAAAATGCTTGTGAGTGATGGAACAGTTCTGACTGCCCAAGCTGGGATTACCTGCAGTTGTGATTTTTGTGTGTGTAGGAACTGGTCTGAGCACAAGCCTGGATGTTGAAGCACTGGGCAAAAAAGAGAACCTTAGTGCTTGAAACCACAGGGGCAAACTCCCAAAAGAACACAATTTTTTGTTTTCTTAACAAGAAGGGAAGGATCTAAGCAAAATACTTAAGAACTTGTGTGTTCAAAAACATAAAAGGCATAAACAGAGATAGTAATTTGTTGTATCCACAAAAATATAATTTTATTTGCATATCCAAATACAGGATATTTATTTGAATGAAAACTGTATGCTCACAATTTAAATAACAAGTTCACTTGCCATTTAAAAACTAGTCTTAATATTTGCAACTGCCAGTTTTACTCCCCAAATGTTAGAGAACTTGCAGCTTCTTTCTGTTCTTTATGCAACTGTTTTGCCCTGTTTTTCAGATCCTCTGCCTTAGCATCATTCTTCTCAACGCCATCTCCCAGTTTGTACATGCGGCTGGCGTTGGCACAAGCCCACACGTGCCCCAGCTCACAGCCTTTCAGCGAGTACTTCAAGGCATGGCTCATGTCCTTGGGGACCCCAGGTGCTCCCTGCAGGTATATCACACTCAGGTTGAAGCAGCTGGGAGCAAAATTGCCATCACAGGCTTTTGTGTAATAGTCTCTAGCGACAACAGGGTCGGGTTGGTCGTTGTTGGCTCTCCCATCCTGGGCCAGCAGCCCAGCGCTGTGACACGCATTTGTCGACTTCTTCCCACCTTTCTCACATGACTTCACAAAAGATTTGTAGGCAGCTTTCAAATCCGGCTGGAGTCCACCTGTCAGCCAAGAAACAAAACATTACTGTGAGGATGTCCTAGAACAGCTGGGAGCTTTCTGCTTTGCAGGATGTTTCCCACTGGAAATACAGTATCCATCACTTTAGATACTACAGTCAACATTTAGGACTTCAGAGACACTACTGTTGTCTCTGACAAACATTTTGCTAACGTCTTTGAGTTAGGAAACTCCTCTGCTCACAGGTAATCACAAAAGCACCTGTAACCAAAAAAGAACCCATACCCACAAAACACTCTTCCCACTACTCTATCCATGGATTTAATATCTTACACTAGGCAAATATTATTTTGCCAGTAGACCGACACCAAGATTGTTACTAGTTTTGAACTACAGTAAAAATATTGTTCCTTTTGTCATTGTCATTTGGATGATCTCTCACTAATTTAATTGCTTTCCATTACTGTACCAGCAAATACATTTTGAGCAGACTTGGCGACTACTTAGGAATGCAAGTTACCAGTCTGTGAGTTTCTTTCTACTTTCTTTCACTGAGAATAGCCTGACAAGAAGAAATGTTATGAACTGAATATGCAGCAACATCGAGCACTGGCTGTACTTACCTGCTAAACGGATGTAATTATAAAAACATAATATATAGTTAACATACAGCTGATTTTTCAGAAGGAAGCATTTAAGGTTTTCCATCCTCCCCTTACTTTTATGAGGTGACCATGAAATGGGCGGGACAGGTAGTTGCTCCTTCAAGGTCAGGAGGACAGCAGATGTGAGGGTGGCCAGGTATTGGAATAGGTTGCCCAGGGAGGTGGTGGAGTCACCTGCGACCCGGGCGCCAGAACCCCCCTGCCCACCTTTGCCGAGGGCCTGGTAGGCCCCCAGTTTGTAGCAGCTCTCGCTGTGCCCGTGCGCCTCGCAGTTGTCGCGCAGCACCCGCGCCGCCGCCACGAAGTCCTTCTTCACGGCGTCCAGGTAGTCGGCGAAGCGCTGGCAGCCTGCAAGGCACGGACAGGGAATGAGCCTCCCGCCGGCCCCGCGGCGGCGGCGGGGGGTAGGGGCGGTGGCGGAGCCTTACCGTCCGGGTCCTTCTCCTTGAAGCACTGGTAGCTGTACTCCACGTGCAGGTTCTCCAGGTACGCCCGCACCTCCTCCTCGTCCGCGAAGTTGATGAAGCCGGCCATGGCCACGCTGGAATTGCTTCGGCGCCTGCCGGGAGCGCCGAGCGTTCGATTCGGCACCGCCCCGCGGGACCGCCTCTTCCCCGCCCGCTCCGGCCGCCCATAGCCGCCCCGCCTCCGGCCGCTCCGACCGCCCCTTCCCCTTCCCTGGCCCCGCCTCCGGCAGCTCCGACCGCCCGGCCCTGGCCCCGGCCCCGCCTCCGGCCGCTCGACCGCCCCTTCCGCCTGTCCTCTGGCCCCTCCTCCGGCCGCTTCTCCCGCCCCTTTGCCGGCCGCTCCTCCGGCCACTCCTCTCGTCTCTTCCCCAGCGTCTCTTCGTGCACCTTCCCTTACTGCTGTTCTCATTCCAGTTCCTCCGGTGCGCCGCTCAGCGGCACCGCTCCCTCCCGGGGTCACCGAGAACTCTGACGGTTCAGCATTTTTAAGCGATGACACACTTATTAGTATTTTACTTTACTTACACTAGTTAGTATTTTACTTTCAGTTTTGCACCACCGAGGTCTGATTCAGCACAACCCCTAAACTGAGATATGATAACACAGTAATTGCGCTCTGCGTGGCCTAAGAGCCAGGGCTGCTTTCCCCATCCCTCAGTCTGCCTCTTGCACGCTTTTGTCTGGATTAACAGCTCAATAACTTCCAAATACGTTTTAGAACAGGGGTGCTGCTGCGAGAGACTGCTCCCAGCCACTGCACCTTTCTGTGGTACCACAAAAGCTCTCACGGTAGAGAGAAGTACTGGAACCTGCACTGAGCAGGCAGTGCCAGGGGCACTGGGAACACTGAGAGACTGGTAAGTACTTAACACACAATGAACCCTGGTTCTCTGTTGATCTGAGAATCACAGAATGGTTTGGGTGGGAAGGGATATTAAATATCACCTCATTCCATCCTCCTGCCATGGGCAGGGACACCTTCCAATAGACCAGGTTGCTCAAAGCTCCATCCAACCTCGCCTTCCAGGGGTGGGCACCCACAACATTACGGATTCATTTAACCCAAATGTGATAATAGAATACTTATACAAAACATGGCACACTATCCAACTCCAGCAGTTCTGAGCAAAAACTGAACTTTCTGTGAGTAAAGTAGCACATTAGAAATGTGTGATGAATTGCTTAAAATTAATCTGAGTTTGAATTAAAATAAATTTCAAAGATTATTTGCAATATTTGCAAATGCTTTGCCCCAAATTATTTCAGTAGCATAACACTAGCTTGCCGAGTTTTTGGAATAAATGAAACTCAGTTAAATCCTGTGCAGAGGCTCCCGCAGGAAGAAGCCTGATCGTTTATTAAGGGCTAGAGCTAATTGTGACCAACCATCGCCAGCTGGACTGGCAGCAAACGCTGCCAGGAGCATGACTGAGACACCAGTTACAACTTCTGAAGTATTTCCTAAAAACTTTTCAGACTGTTAAAAATTTGGCTTGCAGTTAAACCACATTTTCCATAGGAAGCTAAAATTTTGTTTTCAATATGTATTGACCAAAACCCACTGCCATGTGTGTGAGACTGCAGGAAGAAGATACACATTGTTTGGCCCATGCTGGCTGCAATCTGAGAATGTTTGTGTGAATCTCCATTCTGGATGGGACCTTTGGAAGATGAACTGCTTTTGCACCAGCAGTACTGTTTCTCTGGAAATCCAGCTTTGAAAACGTTTCAGTTTGCACAGTGGAAATTCCTTGAGTTTGTTAGTTTAAGTCCTTGAAGAGTCTGCTCTTGCTGGGATTTTGTCTTTGCAGTTTCTGATGCTGATGTTGAGCCTGTGCCTACTCAACCATATGGCTGCTCCTTAGCAGAAGTGGAGAGGATTCCTGAGTACAACAGGGCAGGCCAAGAACAGGTGCTGGGATCAGGGGGTCAGTCTGTCACTGAAAGTTTTTACTGTCTGAGCCTAGTTCCTATCATAAATTCAGAAGACAAGACATCTGGTGATAGGTCAGAGTGAATCAGTGAATTTAAAAGACATTGAAAGAACAGCCTGGAAGCTTGCAAAGACATTATGAAGTGGAAAAAACACGTAATGGACTAAGAATAATAGTACGAGCTGCTTCCTTATCTAAGCTAATATCTGTGTCCATAATTATATAAGTTGTTTCTTCTAAGCAGATTAGGTTTTTGAGTGGTTAAATTCAGAACATGAAGATTCCTAATTCTGTGCTTGTCAGATCCTGAGCATGTTCTTTATTTTCTCTACATCATCATCCTAATCTAAAGAATTGGAATTATAAATTACCTTTGTTACTCAGTCCTTAAACTGGTAAAACTGTGTTTCATAGTATTTATAGAATCTTTTGCGATCTTGTAACAACAGAAACATAAATAATTTTAGCAATTGTTCCTTAATATTTATATATGTGTCTTGCTGGTTTGTAAACATGTTATTCAAAGCTTTTATACGTAGACTCAGCAATTCTCTTAGCATAAATATTTATAAAAATTCATTTTATTTGGATAGGGTATTTGTATCACTATTACTTTGTATCCCGAAACAAGAAATAACTGTATTCTCTTTACCAACATTGTACATTGTATGTAGGTTGGGAGGCAGGTTTTCTTCACTACTACTGTACCTGAAACCTGAAATTACTTTGTGTGGAGTGGTTTATGCTCACAGCAAAGCTCCCCTCCAAAGGAGGAGGCAAAACCTATTGTACTGGTGCAGGTTATTATTCATATTACCAGAATAGACCAGTTTGTGCAGGAAACACTTAAATTGCAGAGGCTTGTGAGCACGAAGCGTGAAGCTAGCTGTGGGAAGTGCCCAGGTACACAGAGCTGCTGCTCACCTGCTCCAGCCGGGCGCTCCCCGGCGCCTCGCTGTTCCCGGGTCCTGGCTCCACTACTGGAGCTACCAGACCGAAGGAAAGCCCCCACACAATCGTGACAAGCGAGGCCGCTGCGCTTTGCTGAGCAATGGCCCCTTTTCCCCACACTGCGAGCCTTAAACGCGGCTGTTGGGGCTCCGCGCACCCAGCACGGCACGAACCTGTGCTGGCGCAGCCCCTTTAAGGGAGGCGGGTTCCCGGCCGGCTGAGGCAAAATTCACTTCCAGGTCGGGGGGGTAAACACGGGGGAAGGGAGGGAGGGAAAGAAAAAAAGAGAAAAGAGAAGGAGCCCAGCGACGGGACCGGCTGGCTGGGCGCTCGCCGGCGGCACCCAGCGCCGCGATGGTGAGGGGGCTGTGAGGGGGTGGCGGTGGCGGGCAGGGAAGAAGGGAGGCAGGGAGGGAAGGGGAGCTGTCCGCCGGCAGCACGGGGTGCCGGACCCGGCGCAGGTAGCGGAGGTGACCCCGGGGAAGGGGCCGCCATGGCGGCGGCGCGAGCCCGGCTGAGGGGCTCAGGCGGAACCCCCTCCCCTCCCCTCCGTCNGGGCAGAGCCCCTCGGCCGGCGTGAGGGCACAGCCTGTGCCTCCTCCGGCTCCTCCAGCCCCCGAGCAGCACCTTCCCGCTGGGAATCGCTTTGTCCGCGGTCTGTCTGGAGGAAGCCGTGGCAAGGCACGGTGCGTGGGCCTCGCTGAGCTCTTCCAGCGCGGAGCTGCCAAAGGAACAGCCTTTCCCTGCTCCAGACAGGCCGGAGCACAACATATGGGAGCTGTTTGGATTGCTCCTCTGCTCCAGACATGAGTGTGCATATTTGCTTTTCAAGGACTAGCAGGAGCTTCCTGGCGATCTAGTCTCATCCCTTGTCATTAAAAGCCTAATTTTAGTCAATCCCCTAATAAAGTTATGTCATTATTTTTGAAGAAGGTACATTTTGTGCCTGCTGGTCTAATCAGTGAACTAGGGTAGAATTTCATTTTTTAACTATGTACTGATGTCTAAATTTATGGCAAAATTTTCTGTTCATGGCATTTCTATGTACTTTTGTTGCTCTGCTCACAGTGTGCTTCTCCTTAATGGCTCTTTTCCGTCTGTAGTTTATATTCGTTGTGCTGTATTTATTTATAGGTAGTATTTGTATCTCTCACCTTTTGGTCTTCTAGGCTAAGAAAAGCTGGGTTTATTTCCTATTGCCAACGTGCTTTTCCTCCCCAGAGCATTCTAGTCGCTGTTACCTTTAAACTGAAATGATGCAGGTATTTCTAAACATAAATAGCCCTGTGAGGTCTTTCGAGTGTCTTGAAAACGACTTAATCCTTCCCTTTTTTTTTTTTTTTNTGCCGCCCGTTATGTAAAAGGGCGCTCGGGCCCCGCCGGATGGCGGGGAGGGAGGCTCGATCCCGGCTCGGTGTGCCCAGGGCGCCGGGAGGGCGATGACGGGCGGCCCGGGCCCGCCGCCCTCACCGGCACCGCGCGGGGCCGAGCACNGTTTTTTTTTGATTCAGCACACCAGTCTGGTTCCACACTCTATAATTTCTAATTGATGAACTTGTATCTGAAATTCTTGAAATTAATCTTGAAAGAGGTGGCCTTACTATGTTGTTCTGATGTGGCACTATTTAATTTTAGATCTCTTGTGATTGCTGCTGACTTTGTATCAGTAGCAACTTTAATCAGTATGTTCCTACTTCTTGTGCCAGAATAGTTAACGTTAAATGGGAGTTTTGAGCATAATCCTTCCTTGAGTCTGACTAATAAATCACCTACTTCTGTTTAATTCCATTTAATTTAAATAGGATAATCATAAAGCTTTCTTAGTAGCATAAATCATGAAACTATTTATTTTTCACTGCCTTTCCTTTATTAGCACTCAGAAGAATTTTGATGGCTGTTGCTTGAGTTGCTATTTCTTAATTGTTTTAAGAATGTTCATTTTAGGAAAGTAAGTAAAGTTTTGGGGCAATTGTAATTACTGACAGAAATCAGCAGCTCTACCTGTTTCTTATTTTTTTTAGGTATTGTTGTATAAGCAGGTGTTTGCCTGGTGATGCTTTCTCAAAGGAACAGGATTTTGTTTTGATACTCACACTCAACCAGTTAATCTGGGCTTATAATACTGGGTTTAAGATTCTCTAACTTATTCCTGGTGCTGTAATATGTCCCCTTAAGCTCCTTTTGCCTTTCGACTGCACTTCAAGATATATGTTAAATATATTCTAGTGGTATTTAAATCTGATTCATGGAGCTCTCAAAAGAAAATGTGGAGGATAATGTTCTGTGGGAGAACCTTTCCAGCTGCCCTGGCATGAGCTCGGAGCTGAACTGGTAACATCAAGTTGAAGCAGGTTTTGCATTTCAGTTCACCACTGTATTGGATTACTGGTAGACGCCAGTAGCCAGGCAGTTTACCCTGTCCCCCTGCACACTTTTGGTTTGCCTTGATTATACTGAGCACTTTGAAAGTTTTTTTTTATTTTTAATTAGTTTAAATAAGCCTTTCAAAGCCCAGCTAAATGAAATTATTCTACTTTGTATGCTATTCCATAAGATAGCTAGGTTTTAGATGTGTCACATTACTCTCATAATATATGTTTTAGTTAATGAAGGCACCCCAGCTTGTACCATGTAATGCATAATTCTGTGGTTTGGGGAATTAATTTTTATATTTGTTTCCAGGCTACTCAATTAATTTGATAGAATGAAAGAAACTGTGAGGTTAATTATCTGAAGTATCAGATAATTAAGATGACTATGAGAAAGTAAGATAGCACAATGGAAATTCTACTCAAAAACCGCTGGGTGATCTTTATTAAATAGAAGAAAAATTAAAATTTAAATGCTCTGCTATGGTTGACATACATTTGTAGTGTCTCATTAGACAGAAAGTGAATTGATCTGAAAACAAATGCCAAGTTTGTCTTCAACCTGACATTCAAAAGCAGAACTAGAGAAAGGAACCACTTAAATTCTGACCTTCTAAGAGCGTAAATATAACTTTAACTGGGCAATATTGTCTTGAAGTAAAGAGGAGTGAGAAAAGGAATGCCTCCAGCTTACATGAAAGATTTCCAGGCTGCATTCGAGCTGTTCTATTTCAGTAGCAGACAGTCTAGGAAATTGTTTTTAGGATGCTTGTCAGAGAACTTTATTAGATACAGATAAAAACATTTTGCCTGTCTGCCCAGGTTACTTCAGGAGCCTTTGTCCGAGGTGTTTCCTCAGCCTTTTGGCAGCAAGTTGGAGAAATATTACAAATGTCTCCTATAACTGGAATGAGTGGAGTTAATAAAAATGGAACTGGGTTGTTTGCAAGTGTAATTGATACCTGCTTGTGGTTTTTGTTCCTTGATTGTATGGAGGTGCCCTGTGTGAACTTCCAGAGGGATTATATAAAAATTAAACAGGCATTTCCAAAGGACAGATTGGCCACACAGAGGTACTGGTTGAAAAAATAGTTTTCTGAGTCATATGCCAGTGGCCTATCTACAGGGCTAAAAATTCTCATTGGAGTTTGCTCACTGATACATAAAAGTGTTTCAGCTTTTCTGGCAGACAGGAAGGAACAGTTCCAGGAGGAATGAACTGAGCCAGTATTCTGGTTTTGTCATCTTTGAGCATCAAATTAGAAACACAAGATCTAATGGAGATGTGGATGTCTTTGCTTCAGTGGGAATGATTTTCATTATACCTTTGAGTAAGGATTCTGATTTTTCTTTGACTCATCAGCTGTCATAGAAGTCCTGGGTATATGTACTGATTTCAAGTTTAAAAAGAAATTTTTCCATCTGTTATAAAAAATGTACTATTTTAAAATAATCAGGCATCATTGCACACTACAAAGAAACAAAAAGAAACAAAAGACATTCGCAATTCCAAATTTTGTCCTTCCTTTTCTTATCAGCTTAAGATTGGAGGCAGCCAGAATTGCTGTTTTCTGGTATGGGAGCAAGTTGCATCACTAAGTAACTCCTGTTTCTGCAAGAATACAATGTAATAATAAAGCTTTAAAAATTCTGAAACTTAAGCACTTAGCAAAACTGAGTTAGAGGAATGAAAGTTGCATGTCAAAAGCTGCAGAAAGAGCTTGCATTTGAATAGTTTGGAGATTTTCTTTCCCAAGCCTGTACTTAGGTCTTCAGGAGCTATTAAACTGCAGTCTCTAATTGTTGTCAATATATGATTCATTAAAGATAGGCTCCATTCCATCTTTGCCCTAATGTGGTACCTCCCAGTCCTCAAATACGTGCATCTTGTTTTAGAAGACTTATCTCTGTAAACTTGTTTATATTTCTTCTGTATAACCTTTTACATATTTCAGTACTCCTGTGTTCAGCATATTAGGCAAGCGAAGCAACAGAAGTTAAATGAGCTGAGAAAGACAGGTGAAATTATCCAGAACTTTCAGGATAAAAGGGAAGCTACTATTTTTCCTACAGATGAGATCTGGCAACAGTTGATGCTGTTATTTTCAATATTGTCTGGGGGAGTATGTACCAGTCACTCGGCCTTCTTTTGTGTGGTGCTGGGGATGATTCACAGTGCTGAGAGTCATTCTTTATGTTGATTAATCTGTGTGGCTGAAAACAGTAGGTTATTATTAGACATGGAATAAAAAAACCCCTTGAGATTTTCATGTATCAGTGTACGATCTCAAACTCTGAGGGAAAAGATCAAGTCTATATTCTGCTATGTCTTTTGTACCCAGACTTCTGCTATAGATGATTTCCAGGCGCAGAGCACCTTGAAAGAGGAAAAGGACTACTGTAATAGATGTTAGTTTATTGCTGCACAAGATTTGGAATTAAACCAGTTCTTTTTGGGTTTCCTTTACTGATTTGAAGCTCTAGCTGCCCTTTTCAGTATCAAAAATTATTCCTATATATGCAATGTATCCGCAGTATCTGCATTTCTTATGTAGCTTGGTAGTAGATTTCTAATATGGGTTGAGTTAAACAAATGATTGAAAGAAAAATTTTAAATCCAGAAGTAAAATTTGATTTTTAAATCTTCTTTCAGTCTGTCTTGATTCCTTAATTCCCAGTAGACTTCATAAATTAAAATTATTTTTCAACAATTACTTTTCTTCCTCTGGGAACACAAGTAGGATTCAAAGCACAGTAGACATGACTGGATGTGGTTCTGAGGGTGACTGGGGACGGAGGCTCCCATGGGTTTGGCCAGTTGTTCATTGTGTGACCTGACTTTGTGTGGCTCTGACGGAGACATCTCCTCTTGTAATATTTGCCAGACTAACAAAAAAGACATTATAGAGTAATGGAAGGTTCATAGGAAGAACGACTTGACTAAATCTCCTTGGTTTCATTGTGTTTTGCATGTGACAGGAGGAAGCTTCTCCATATTCTTTACTTGACATCTGTTTGAATTTCCTGACTGCCAACCTAGAGAAGTTCTGCACAGAAAGGCAAGATGGAACGTTTTGCTTGCAGGAGCCTGGAATGTTCCCTCAAGAAGTGGCTGATCGACTGCTGCAGACGATGGCATTTCATGGTAAAAACAATCATTTGTGGGTCAGCAGAGAAGATATTTCACTGGAATGTGACACTGCAGTTCTGTTATGTTTTCTAGTAGAATCTGCTGCTGCAGCTGTTGAAACTGTGTTCTGTAATCTCTTAATAGAGAATTTTTTGTTATTTTTGCTTTTCACAGCTTCAGCTGAGCTTTGCATTGCCACATAAATCTAAATAGAAAGTTCTTTGTCTTGGTGTATGATTTTAATGTTCCTCTGTTTGAATGTTCGTCAATCTTCTTTCAATCACTTCAGAAAAAAAATTATTCTACAGCTTCTAGGAGCAATACCTCTTGAAGAGCATTTAATTGAATTTTTTTTACTGTGTGCCCCTGTGATTAAGCTAGAAAATAACCTTGCAATTCATTAAAACAGTTTCTCATCTCTTTTAGCACTTTCATTGAAATGAATTATTTGTTTCAAAGCACTCAGTTTTAGAGTGGTATGAACACCTTATGGTATTCTTACATTTTGTGTTCTGGCTTGCTGGTTCTCTGTCAGCATATCTCTGAGGAGAGGGCTGCCCTCTTGGTTACTTGCTTTGAGCATGATAAAATTTATAAAATAAAACTTCTTATCAGGAAAAAGTAAAGGTATCAATTATGCTAGAGAAGAGATTAGAGACCCATTCATTGAGATCCTGGAGACTTCTGTTAAAAAATGAGACATGATACTAGAAAAATTACTGTAGACAGACCAAACACCCTACCCTAGAGGTACGGATTTTACTTGGGTCTTACTGGGCAAGTAGTGGTGTTCTGGTTTTCTCAAGTTGTTCTGGTCAGAAGTAATGGAAGGAATGGTCCTAAAAAATACAAACTCAAATAAAATAAAGGTAATCTTTAATATACACTACTTTCTGATAAGGAATTATATAGAGTCATCCCAAGAAATTAGATTCAAGGAAATTGAATTACCAGAAACTTTTTACCAGTGCTGGCAGTGGTGAAGACACTTCCAGACACCAAAATGTCACAAACATAGAGAGTGCAGGATGGAAAAAAATGTGTGCCAGGTAAACACGGTATGGCCAAGGTAGGTCAGTTAAATGAAGAGATAAGCAAAAACTAAGACATAATTTAGTAATACTTTAACCAAACTATAATTATATTTATTGCTTTTACTTTTTCTACTCCATACCAGTTGTTTCATCCCATATTTTTGCTTTCTCCACAAAAGAGGAAAGTAGTCCCCTGCCTACTTGGTCAGAAATGCCTGAACCATTTGCTCCTTGGAAAGATCTGCAAATCTTAATATTAATTTGACTTTGTCACAGAAGCAATTACTTAATTACAATGGCTTAAATCCAAACTATAGTAGCAATGATGTTATTATTCAAGTATATTACATTTTTATTTCATTTTCTTTGTTAAGTATGTGTGAAGAGAGAAGATTAAAACCTAGGAATGTTGACATTTATAATCCTGTAGAGCAAAACTAGGACATGTTCTTCCTACTCCTTTTGTGTGGATACTTGTGCAACTGTACCCTTCTCATGGCTTTTTGTAATCCTTCTGTTGATAAGACACGAAGATTTCATATTTGTATATTCAATGCATTTTTTATAATTCCATGCAGGGAACTCAGTGTATTGTTTCAGTTAGGATGTTGCCGGTGTCTTGCAAGAAAAGGCTACTTATGTGTTCTTTCTACAGAGTAAAAAGATACTAAAGAAGATTGTTGCTTTTTCATTTTTTCATTGCTGTCTTTTTCTCCTTCTCACCCTTTCCTTGCCCTCCTCTTTCTATTCTTTGAATCACTTCTTATGTTTCTTTCTCACATTCAGCTTGTTTCTGAGCAACACTCCTACCTTCTTCATATGGAACTTAATTAGCTTAATTTAGTATTGATGCTACTTATGAATTCAATCAAATGCTAGATTATGTAGTTAAAGCAAGATGAGAACAGGTCATTGATAGGTGGTGCAATCTTGAGGTTAATGGAACTGTGGCCAGAGGAGAATTACACTCAGAAATGTCAAAATTCTGTTTTTAGCACACTTCTAACCAGTTCAGTGAGAAAAATACAGCAAATGAGGGCAGCAGTCTGATTGTTTTCGAGTCATACCCATATTTTATTTATTGTGTGTTCCACTTTCTGAACCAAACAGGTAACGTGCATTTACTGCTTCTTAATTTATCTGTTCTATTCTTAAACCTGGAATTTTCCAAATGTGACATCATAATCTTCAAAGTGTAATCTCAAATGTAAGACTTTGGGATTGGTAGCATAGTGATCCAAGACAAACTACTTTGTAATTAATTTTCTCTGCTAACACTTCGTACCCTTTGATCTCTCAATGTCAGAGTGGTGTTGTGTAACACTGATGCTCTGTTTCCAACAGGGCTTCTGAATGATGGCACCGTGGGCATCTTCCGAGGCAACCAGATGCGCTTGAAGCGAGCCTGCATCCGAAAAGCCAAAATCTCAGCCGTGGCTTTCCGCAAAGCCTTCTGCCATCACAAGCTGGTGGAGCTGGATGCCACAGGGGTGAATGCAGATATAACAATCACAGACATTATCAGTGGCCTGGGCAGCAATAAGTGGATCCAGCAGAATCTGCAATGCCTGGTGCTGAACTCACTGACTCTTTCCCTGGAAGACCCCTATGAGAGGTGTTTCAGCCAGCTGTCCGGGCTGCGTGCATTGAGCATCACCAATGTGCTGTTCTACAACGAGGACTTGGCAGATGTTGCTTCACTTCCCAGGTTGGAAAGTCTGGATATATCCAACACCTCTGTCACTGACATAACAGCACTCCTCACCTGCAAAGACCGCCTCAAGTCTTTGACCATGCACCACCTGAAATGCTTGAAAATGACCACAACTCAGATTCTGGATGTTATAAGAGAACTGAAGTACCTGAATCACCTTGATATTTCAGATGACAAACAGTTCACATCAGACATAGCTCTTCGTTTACTGGAACAGAAAGACATCTTGCCTAACCTTGTGTCTTTGGACATTTCTGGAAGAAAACATGTCACAGATAAAGCTGTGCAAGCATTCATTCTGCAGCGGCCCACAATGCAGTTTGTAGGACTGCTCGCTACCGACGCCGGCTACTCAGAGTTCCTAACAGGAGAAGGAAACCTGAAGGTTAAGTGGGGGAATCAATTTCACTGAGAAAATTTAATGTGCAGGGAAAATAGAACTAATAATTTGTAACAAATGTATGTGTGTGTTTCAGAAGGAGGCTGTAGGTTTTTTATTTTAACTGCTAATTGTAATTCCTGGCTTTAGGTGAAATTCCTACTTAATTTTGACACAAACTGCCAAATTTACACAATACTGTATATATACATATACTTGTAAGAAGCATCTATTTGCTGTGCCTTTTCAGTGAACCTTAGATCCTGATTTAACATATCTAAGAGAGCTGAACTTTGTCTGGTCTGAAGTCACTTACTGGGATAATATTCTCTGGATTCCAGACAGCATCTAGTATAAGTCAGCAATGTGTAAGGGGTGGAGGTAGAATTTGCATAAGCTTTGAGCAGTTCATGATTAACATGGCAGATGCAATGAAGCTGAATAACTCAGCTGCTGTAATGCTCCATCACCGCTGCTGTTTCCTCTTACAATATTTCTACCCATCTTGAAAGGTCTTCTGGTGATGAATACAGCACCTGAGAAGCAATAATTTAGGATGAAAGACTTCCTCTTCTTGAAGAAATCCTCAATTAGCCCTTTGGGATGAGATGATGTTTTCTGTAGTGCATTTATTTATCTTCTAGAGCCAGGCAACAGGACAACATGCCCTGTTTTGTAAAATCCAAATGCAGTTATTGGAGAATGAACAGGTCTGAATTAATTAAAAAAAAGGTGTTTTAGACATGTCAGTCGTATATCATCTTTGACACTGAGTTTTCTTTTCTGCTGTGCCTTGAGGATGGTGGAAGCTGCAGAAGGAATGAGGAAGAGAGCCTAATGTGTCCATCGTTTAGTTTGTCTCCTGTGCAAGTTTTCCACTTCAGTTTTAAAATTCAGAATGCTCTTTTTATAAGCAAGTGGAGTAATACAGCTACACAATTTTGTATTTTTTTCCCCCTGAAACATTTGACAGCTGTTAAGGGCTAGGTCTCATGAGTATTTAATTGTCACAGCTGATAGCAAAGTGTTTGAATGTTGAAATGCATAGCATTTCAGGAGAAAGCAAGTTCCCCTTTGGTGTGGTGAAGTCCAGCATCAGGAAGTTACGCCTCAGGTTTGGTAAAAAATAATACAGTGTAATCCTTGCTGTTCAGAGTACATGCTTCATAGAACTGTCTGTGCCATGAAAAGGCAGGAAGGAAGAAGGTTCTTGTAATGTGAAAGTCACAATGGACTTGTGGCACTATGGTTAGCAAAATGCAGTTTGCATTCCATTTTTTTAAGGCATAGTTGTCAAGAAGGGACTGTAGGCTATGATTTTTTTTTTGGTGACCTAAATTCATTAGTAACTCTACTGAAATATTCAGCTGCTTAGTCTAGATACTGCTAAAGAACAAAACAAGACACAGCACTCATGGAAACAGCAGAGGTGAAATATTACTGTCTTTACAGCAGCCCTGTGAAATTTGATTATGAGCACTAGGCAGATATTATAGTTGAGAACATGAAGCCAAGTGGAAATTTTTCATGTAGGGTATAATTGGCTGTACACGTCAGTAAACAGAGTTGCCCTGTTCTAATCAGGGGAGAATATAAAACAAAATCCAAGGTGCCATAAGTTCTCTCAAGGCTGTAATAAATTCCTGATCTCATAAGTTTCAAAAAAATATGCCTGTATACAATACAGAATGCGACACTTTAATCTGTGAACATTTTGCTTTTTTTGTATGTGCCATGTTAAATAGAACAAGTTCTGCATGCTGCCCTAGGAATTTTAAAAAACAGTGATTGCAGCAATGATTCCTTAAATAGTAGGACTGAGGAACAAACTGTCTTCAGTTTTACAACTTACAGTTACAAACAGAGAAAATATCGTTAAATGGAAAATACAGCAAGCTGGCAATCATTTGCTTACTGAAGGACTTGGCCAAATCACTGCCTTTGAAACAACAGCTTTGCATTTTTTGAGAATGAAACTTTGAAAGTAAAATATTGACATCTTGAACTAAAGATTGTTTCCGTGTTCACAGGTGTCAGGAGAAGCAAATGAAACTCAGATTTCGGAAGCACTGAAGCGTTACAGTGAACGGGCCTTCTTTGTGAGGGAAGCACTCTTTCATTTATTCAGCCTGACACATGTAATGGAAAAAACTAAGCCTGAAATTTTAAAGGTAAAATAATAGTTTTGATGGTTCTCATGCATTGTTCCTGAGCTCACCCCCAAAACCGTGGTATAAATTAGTTTATAGGCTTTTATGGTTTTGGTTGTGTTTTTTAAGATTAAAATTGTAATTTTAAATAAAAATAAATAACTATTTAAACAAGAGCGATGTAGAAGATGCCCTGTAGTGTTTTATGTTAGGTAAAATTATTCTGTATTAATGTAAATTATCTAAGTTTAGTAACATGTAAATTAATTTCTTAACATAACTTTGAATATTATATGAAATATTCTTCAGATGCTGAATTCTGTCATTAGATCAGATCTGTTTGGGTTCGAATCAAAGGTCTGTCTACTCTTATTCACCAAATATAGCTGTGCCTTCTGCTGATGCTCACAAAACAGTAATAATTAGGAAAGAATTTAGTGACAGTTTCTCTGCTGTCACCCTCCAGTATGGTAACAAGTGAAGGGTTATTGTTAGTGTTCTGTATGGGGCTGTAACGTGGAGCCTAGAGACTTCCTTAGAAATCCATTCGAGGCATTGATTTTCCATGTTTGGAACACCAGAGATGGCTTAAGTTTTGGAGGGATCCTAAAAAGAGGCACCAGTAGGACACTTGGTTCTTATTTTTCTTATCCTCTTTGATGTTGAACTAGTGGCCTTAAATTTGTTGGTGTGAATATCCAGAAGACTTTGCCAGTCAATAATCAACGAGAAATATAGTGTTAATAGGTGATTATTAGATGAGATCACAATCAACATACATAGCCAAAAACTTCATTCAGGAAGAAGCTGCAAAAAATCTGTCCTGACCTGGCAGCTCAGGATGTGATTTGAAATGGCTCATCACCAAACAACAAGCCACTATGTTGTTATATTTGCACTGCAGAAACTGTCCTGCTTCATTCACCTCTGAAAGGGTTTGGTGATTTTATCCCAGCCTGGCTCTTTCTAGGAATTTCTTGCAATCTCTGCAGCCTCTTCTTTGAGAGGTTGCTGCAAGCTGTGCAAAAGGACTTGGAGCAGTAAAAGTTGCCAGCTTAGAATCACTGAGCAGAAGAAAATGTTATTCCTTGAGAATTAAAATCACACCAGATGGATTTCTCACTCGAGTACAGGGGAGGCAGAAATTGGGTGCTGTGAGTCATTGTTGTGGCCTCGAGCAGAAGGCAGATTGTTCTTGAGGTCTGTGTGCAAATGTGTGAGCAACTAACGTGGGCCAAACTGCTGTGCTGCAGCTGGTGGTGATTGGCATGAGGAACCACCCCCTGAACCTGCCCGTGCAGCTGGCGGCGAGCGCCTGCGTCTTCAACCTCACCAAGCAGGACCTGGCGGCCGGGATGCCCGTGCGGCTGCTGGCAGACGTCACCCACCTGCTCCTCAAGGCCATGGAGCACTTCCCAAACCATCAGCAGGTACAAGGCACAACTTCTCTGCTTTCTGTAGCATTCTCTGTCTTGTAGGCCTTAACAAAAGGTTTCTCCACATCTCAGGACCTCATAGAAATATGTTCATAGCAAGAAATTATTCTGAAATATGCGTGTTTCTGATGAAGCAATTATTTTTCGTTTCTCACAGCTGCAAAAGAATTGCCTTCTTTCACTATGCAGTGACAGAATCCTTCAGGATGTCCCATTTAACAGGCAAGTTGTAGACATCACTTAAAATGAGTTGTAGCATTGCAGAATTCCAGTTTTTCTTTAGAGGCTTTGTTTCTGGTCCCAGTTTTGCTCCATTTAAATCATTCCAGTATGCTGAATTTATCTGGCCTATATTGTTTTTAGGCCTGTTGACCCAAATATATACCATTGAGTACAGGTCTGAAAAAATCCTGTGCTATACAGGGTTCTTTTTACTTCACCTGGATGGGTCTATCATTAATTCCATGCAACAGAAGTCAGCATTTCTCTGGGGTTGCTTTTTGCAGACATTTTTCTACTCAGATATTTTGTCCAAATACTTTGAAGTGTGATGGTCTGATGTTTCGGGAGATTGTACCAAATTTTTCTTCCTTCTTTGGAAGCAATTCCTGTGCACTTTGATACATAATTAGAAGTAAGAGACCCCAAGTCAACATCCTACAGCTGACAGAAGCTCATACAGTACCTGCAATTTCACTGGGTCTTTCTACTTTCTGTTGTATGAAGCATACTTCCTCTGTTGTCTGTGTACATCTTTTTTTTACTAAGACTTATGAGACTTACAAAAATTGATTTTATTTTTAACTTCCAGGTTTGAAGCAGCCAAACTTGTTATGCAGTGGCTGTGTAATCATGAAGATCAAAACATGCAAAGGATGGCCGTAGCCATAATTTCCATTCTTGCTGCAAAGGTACAGAATCAAGCTTTGAGATGATAGGGTAGCGTTTCTATGGTCTAAATATATGTTGATTTGCTTTTGTTTGTTTCCAGCTTTCAACAGAGCAAACAGCTCAACTTGGTGCAGAACTCTTCATTGTTAGGGTAAGTCAGATGCTTTCCTGCCATCTCATCCTTTCCAGCTTTTCATATTCGCAGTATTCCTGAAGATACAAAGTAAACATAAGGAGATAAAATTCTAAGAACATATTAACATGTATTCATGTGAAAATTGTTTAGAAAGTCAGCCAAAGTGGAAAAACTTGACACAATTAATGCAAAATAAAATAGCAAGACATATCTTGATTTTGAAATTCACTGTTTAAGGTGAAAGATGCTCAAAAGTAGAATATTTGAGGTAAATACTGCTGTAAAGGTTCAGAGTTCTGTGGATGGCTTTGTGCCACCTGTAATAGCCCTACACATGTAATTACTGTGAAAACAAAGGAATTCCTTTAGCAGGCAACCATGTTCAGAGGGGAGGTAAAAAGTTTACTAGCTGTTTTATTTTATATAGTTTGACTCTAAACATATAGATAGATCTTTACCCTGCTTATAAATGACAGCTATGCATTGCCCAGTTAGTGCAGAAAAAAGCAGAGGAGCTAATACATATATTGATATTTTGATATTTTTTTCCCCCAGCAACTTCTACAAATAGTTAAACAGAAAACAAACCAGAATCTTGTAGATACCACCCTCAAGTTCACATTGAGTGCACTTTGGAACCTCACAGATGAATCTCCAACAACGTGTCGGCACTTTATTGAAAACCAAGGGCTAGAACTTTTCATGAGAGTCTTAGAGGTGAGGAGGGGTGGCTTGGTGGTGAATTATCAACACAAGTTTATAATTAAACCTGTTTCAATAACAAGCATAAATGTTTACCTGTTGTTTGTTTCCTTTATCCACAGTCTTTTCCATCTGAATCATCCATCCAGCAGAAAGTTCTTGGACTTCTGGTAAGATGAGAAAGGAAAAAAAATTCTAAAA
Source organism: Drymodes brunneopygia (assembly GCA_013400955.1). Classification (NCBI taxonomy): domain Eukaryota; kingdom Metazoa; phylum Chordata; class Aves; order Passeriformes; family Petroicidae; genus Drymodes; species Drymodes brunneopygia. The sequence goes on along the minus strand of VZTZ01035898.1, from coordinate 13,383 downwards.
TGTATACTTCTAAAATTTTCTTTTGAAAAACCTTTATTTACCCTATGTTAATTTGAAAAATCCCCCAATAATTTTTATATTATTCTTTAATCCTTGTAGTGTATATTATTCACAGTTGACATGTTCTATGTTTCTTCAAAAGTTATATTGAAACTGATGGTTACAGTAAATAATAAGAGCTTTTAAGAAGGGAGAGTGAGGCTTCAGATGAGTCCGAATGCAAAAAGTAAGTTGAAAGTCAGTGCAATGCAGAATTTTGCACTGCTGAAATATTTTAAAATTGGGCTTAAGAATGGTAAAAACAGCCTTTGATTTTGTGTAATCTACGTGTTAAAGGCATAAAATCACTTACGAGAACCTCTTTGTTTTGAAGCTATTTCCTGCATTAGACTGGAAAACTTTCTTAAAGCAAAAGCTGTATTTTGGCATATGGTGGTCACCTGGGTGTACAGAGATCTAATCTGAGTGTTTATATGTGTCTACTGACACAAGACAGTTCAAGTTTATGTTTATGTTTCTCCCTCACACCATCTTCTTTCTGTTGACATTTTCTCTTTTTTTAATATTTATCTCCCCACTCCAGAATAACATAGCTGAAGTTAAAGAACTCCATTCTGAATTAATGTGGAAGGATTTCATAGACCACATCAGTAAATTGTTGCACAGTGTGGAGGTGGAAGTCAGCTACTTTGCAGCAGGGATCATTGCTCACCTGATATCTCGAGGAGAGCAGGCCTGGACATTGAGTCGAAGCCAGAGGACATCTCTCCTTGAACAGCTGGTACAGAAATTATGGTGAATTTTATCATAGTCTTTTATCCTTTTTTCAGTGTTTGTATTTAACAATCAATGTTCTTGGTTCTGTATTTTACAGCATACTGCCATTTTGAATTGGCCAACCCCAGAATGTGAGATGGTGGCTTACAGGTAACTATTGTCTTATCTTGTGAGCAAGAGTTTGGAAAATTAAAAAAAAATAAATGAAAAAAGCATACCACATATCTACTATATCTGATATTTGCAGGTAATTGTCTTGAACAAGTTTTAGATGCAGCAGACCAGCATTTTAATGTTTATGAATGCCTCCTGTAGTTAACCTATAGGTGAATGAGCAGACATGTGACCTCTGAAGTAATAGTATCTAGTAATAAAGCAAGTAACTATTTATTTCCTTTTTTTTTAATAGGTCTTTCAATCCCTTTTTTCCACTCCTTGGCTGTTTCATGACACCTGGTGTCCAGTTATGGGCAGTGTGGGCCATGCAGCACGTCTGCAGCAAAAATCGTACGTATTGAGAGAATATTACCCTTAAAATTCTTATCTTTTAGTATGTTATTCACTAGCATGAAGTGGGAAAAATTAGAATTTCTGGTGTATTCACTCCTAATCATCTGGAGAAACTACACTTGGGGCTTGGCTAAATGGGGCAGAAAGAGAGTAGTAAAAGTTCCTTACATCTGGAATTTTAGGTGCGTAGTATTAATTCCAAAGTGTGGGTTTGTTAAGATTTACGTACGTTTTTTGCTTGCACATGTGTTTTTATTCAAATGAAATATGCAAACATTAATTATGAGCAGCAAATTCCTTTTAAATTAAGAACAATGACCGTGTCAGGTAGCAGTGTCTTACTGTGGGAACAGAAGCTACAGTTAATCCTCATCTCTAACTGCCTTTTTGCAGTAACTTGCTGTGACATAAAGGTCACTTTCTTAATCTCTCTTTCTCATCTGCAAAATGAGAAGTAGAATGATTTGAGAGCATTTGATGTAAAGCACAACTGTTGGAAAAGGAAATAAATCCCCCAACGATACCTAAATGTAGGGGGGGACAAATCTTCCTGGCTTTTAATGCTTTTTGTTTGTTTGTTTATTTGTCAGAAATTTTTGGCATGAATATGTCTATATAAAGCAGATTTCTTCTTAAGTATTTGAAGTGTTTTCTGTGCCAGTTTTCAGTCTCCTTGATGGCAGCATATCTGGGCTTGTTTACCCCTGTCCCATAAATCACAGTTTCTGCAGTGATAAGGCATCTGTTCAGGACCAGCCAATAACATGACATAATATATCGCTGCACACAGAATATGTTTTGCTGCCCTTCATAGAACTCATAAATATAATGAGCTACTGTTCCCAGGTCCAGAAATCTGTGAGGGTTTTCACATTGAAGTCAGACTGTTCTGACAGAGTTGTTTTACTGGTCAAACTCTGGATAACAGATTTTAAATAAGGCCCTATAATTTCTTTGTGCCTCAGTTCCTGTTAACTTTGTGTTGTCCTATTTGTTCTATTTATTTTTGGTATTTTTTCTACCCTTACCTCTGAGCTCTTAACATTCTACTGAAGTTTGTATTGGCCTATTCCTGATTTGAAACAAGACAGAACTCCTGAAGTTTAGTTCTGATAGTAGTTGATGCCAGAAGCTTCTGGACAAAGTTGCAGAGAAACCAAATGTTTGGTAGCAAATATAATAGCCTACTCTGGGGGAAATTTGTTTAAATCTGAAATACAAAAAATGTTTTTGGGAGGAAAATCTTCAGCTTTTGGTGCTTGGAACCAAGAAAACTTTTAGCAGTCCTGGAGAGGAGATGCTTTTTATTTTGACCCCCTCTTATGGATGACAGTGTAAAGTAGTCTGGAAATAATTGGTTTAAAATTTTTTTTTATTTTTTTTCTTCTGCTGCTGTTTGTCTATATCATAGTCACCTCAGTGAGGTAACCTAACTAAAATATTAGTAGCACCACAGTAAATGTGATCCCCAGTGAAATGCTCAACATCAGCATTTAAACAACTCTGGTGTTGCATCACTGAGATGAATGGCGAAATTGGGCCCTTCTGAGGTAATGCCCTGTGGATTGCATTACAGTCATCCTGACCTTTCCATAACAACTCCTGCAGCTTGCACATTACATTCACCCTACAGCTCTTTTTATAGCTGTTCCCTGCTCTTAATAATGCTGCAGCTGGTGGAGGTGTGATTTCAACTTATTGAAGTCCAGAATGTAAGTGGAAAAAACCCTGGAAAGGCATTTGTAGCAATTTATAACTAATGAGAGGTCACCATTGATATATTTGGCAAACTATTGGAAGGAACCAGTTTGTATTCACTCCCCAAGTCTGGACAAATGATGAAGTGTTATCTGATAACATTTTTTGGTAACTGTTCTGTACTGAGGTTTTTGGGAAAGGTGCTATTATTATCTGGATACTCATAGACACCACAGTGCTTTTGATTCCCATTTCTTCTGGTTTGTTTATGTGCACTTCAAATGCCTCTAGAGGAGGTGAGGGGAAGAGATACGTATTGCAGGGCACTTTTCCAGTCAGCTGAGACAGACATGGTAACAGATGATTACAGCTGGAGTCCTGCCCAAATAAGTCTGTTATGTTGTCACTTGTTAAAGTACTGATGCACTTCTGTGGACACTTTAGGGAGTGTCTTAAATACTTCTGGAGACAAAAGTGGATTTGAATCAGTGTTTACAGTATCTACTACCTTTACCCTAGATAATTCTGGTTTTAATTCCCTTTTTATAATCCTATTACAGCTGCCAGATACTGCAGCATGTTAATTGAAGAAGGTGGTTTGCAGCATTTGTACAACATCAAGGAAAATGTCCACACCGATCCCCATGTCCAAAGGATTGCTGTTGCCATCCTGGATAGTTTAGAAAAACACATTATGCGCCATGGGAGACCACCACCATGCAGAAAACAGCAACAAACCAAACCAAACTGAAAGCTGCAGGTAGAGGAGTGTGAAGTATTGTCTCTGTAATAATCCTCTCTGATATGTGTGTAGTTGGAGTAACTTATAATATATTGGTCACCATTAAAGTGATTTGCTGGTAACTGTGGTACCCAAACCATGTGTGGTAACCTTTGCTGAACGTCACCTTTAATGGCAACCTCGTACACAACTTGTAAAGGGTCACAGCTTGAGCTGGTCATGCCTGTAGGGTTAGTGCTGGCTACCAGGAGATGGGACTTGTACTGATCCATATGCACAGCTGGAAAGAAGACTCCAAGGAGTATCTTGTGTTGTGACTTCTGGGAGAAAAGGCAGTTCCATCCTTGTGACTTCTGTTCATAACACTGTTCACCAGTTTGGTGTTTGAATAGAACTGTGTGTGGTTGTGAGATCAACACTTACAGACTAAAGCAAAAGTCCATGCATGCAGGTGACAGAGAGACTTGTAACTAAGGCGACCAAAATCTCCATTGTCTCATAACCCTTCTAGACACAAATGGGTCTTCAGCTCCCTTTTCCTTTTGCCTGCAAGCCATGTTCTTTTGTTTTCCTTACTGCCAGAGTCCTCCCTGCTTCTGTCAAGGTGGGGACCAGCATCACATTCAGGGAAAGGGGAAACCCACTGAAGTAAAGCAGTAGAAACAGAACTAAAATGAGACAGTACTAAGAGGATGTTTGAGAATCTACATTTTATAAAAAGAATGGGGTTTTGTTGTTGTGTGCCTACTTTTGGTTGTGTGTGATACCTTTCTTTTGTTTTTAGAATGCTGATGGGGATAGGAGAAGGCTCAATAGAGCAAAATAATTGACATGACTTCATCATGGAGGGGGTTGCATGTATTCATAGAAGGCTGGGATATTTGGTCACCTTATTTATAAGAGATTAATGATTGCTCTCATTTTCTGTAAATATTCTGTCAGTATTGTGCAGTGAATTATAATTCCAAGCCATCACAGTGAGTGCAAAATATCACCCAATGTTCTGTGTAAGCCCTGTGTCAAATTGCGTTGTTTTGTGGAGTGTGAAATTTTACATAAAGATGCTAATTGTAACAACTTATTTCTTTCTTGGTTACCTTTGGGTTTCAAACCATGTGTTGAATGAAACATATTGCACAGTGTACAGATGCCTGATACAATGCAAGTGATGGAAGCAAACTGCATGTCCATTCAAATTCAGTTTCATTTCAGGTGTTGTTTTTGTTTATCTACTTAGTCTCCGTATTTCCATGGCAACTGATTGATATTCAGAGACTTATGTAAATATTGGGTAATTGAATTTAAAGAGAAAACTTACGTTTGGTAGCTTACTAGCAGAGATGGCTTCTTCATGATGACCATATTTTACTATTTTTAAATCCTTTCCCTCCCAACTCCCATCCTTCACATAAAAACACCACCTCTGATCTTCAATAACCTAATTAATGTGTATTTCAGCAACTTCAAAAGGTACTGATCCAGTAATTTAATCAGTGTTGTGTAATTTTTTTTTGTATGAGAGTATAATTTTGGCTGGCATAATTTTCATCTGTGGATCTGATTATATGAAGTTTTCTCAATTCCAACAGAAATTCAGCTGGCTTTAGCTTTGAATTGTGAAGGTGGTTTAAAAATTAAAAGCAGCCTACAGGCTTTTACCCACCACCCTTCTAAGATGTCTGCTATGGAATTTCCATTACATGAAATGGAACACAAAACTTGTCAAAATTGGTGTCAATAGAATGAATATAAATCATTTGCTACAAGATTTTAAAAATAAAGATGACAACTCTCCTTCCAGTGCTGTCTTTTCCTAATAGCAGGAGAATTTCCTGAAGCAACCTAACTGAAAAAAAAAAAATCTACTCCTCTATGCAGCACAAAATGCAGTGATGGTACTGGCATCAGGCCAGATGTCTGAGAGACATGTCACTTCATGAAGTTCTGCAACCAGCAAGCACAGAGATGCTAAATACCCATTTTCTTTTGCTCCCCCACACTTCAGGCAATCAGCGAGCAGAATTTTTTCAAGCTGAAAACTCTGCATGCCTACAAGGTTTAAATGCACTGTATCTGTTTGTATATGCCACTTATAGAAAGGTCTCTTCACATTCCTGTGCAGCTTCAGGAGTTTCTGCCAGGGTAGGATAATTTTGGAAGCAACTTTTATATTTTGTGTTCCACCTGTAGGATTTGCCATCTTTTGTGAAGGCTGAAAATCCTGACTCTGCTTTACCTTTGAAGATCTTTACATAGAAAATTTGTATGTGTGTAATTTGGTAAGGTTCCCACACACTTTTGGCACAAGTGAAACTGTGGTTTCCTTTGATTCTATCATAGCATGAAGTTCCAATGTGGCAAGCCACATCTTATTTTGATAACCTATAAAGCATTTCCTAAAACCACATTTTCTGATTAATTCACTTTTGCTTGAAAGCCCTAGTCTAGGAAAGTAAGCAACTGTAGAGCTAAATTGTGTGGCAAGTTTTAATGCTGGAGAACCTCAAATCAGAGGGAGAAAATCAACTTCCAGTCAGCCAATGGAGGAAAACAGGTGATGGAGAGAGATGATGTGCCCAGGGTGTCTGGCACAGACTGATGTGATGGCCTTATGTATCTGTGCACGTACAGGCCCTGTGTTTTCTCAAGCACTGGTCCCAAAGGGAGGAGAGTTTGGGTTCCTGGAGTGGGTCAGTGTTGCACTACTCACAGCAGAGCTGGGCTGAAGGGCCACTGCTCTGTGCTTGTACTGCTTGTTCTGTCAAAGCAGTTAGAAGAGCACTGATACATCTTTACAAATTGAATTTCTCTCCAGTGTTTGTGTTTACTAACTGTTTAGATGCAGTATGTTTTCTGCCATTTTTTTTTTTTAAATTTGCTTATGGTGAGCCAAAGCTTCTCCATATTCCTTGCTTGACGTCTGTGTGAGAGCCATAACCACTGACTTCAGATGAACATGCTTTAAAGATCAGGTGTACAAAGTTAAATTTTTATTTGGAGATTCATACAGAAAAATGATCCCGTGGAGTAGTTAGAAATGCAGTCCAAGGCAAGGAGTTAAGTGCACAGAACGGTGTCATAAAAATAATCCTAAGAAATCAATGGATCCTCCTCAGTCCTGCTTTATCTCCAAAACCTCAAGAGGAAGCAGAAAGCTTTATTTGCCAGTGAACCGAGGTGGTCGCTTCTCCCTGAAGGCAGCCATCCCTTCCTGACGGTCTCTAGTGGGAATATTCTACAGGAGAAAAAGAAGAAAAGAAAGAGGTATATTTTCCATTTACAAGTCTGATGTGCTTTAAGTCCTGACTGATTTGGCAGTAGTGGTCTAAGACTAAGATTGCTTTTCTTTCAATGATGCATTAAGTCCCACCTTTCATGTTTTGCAATTAGGAAAATAGAGACAGGGTTGCAGTGTAACTCACAAACAAAGCATCTAAGACAAAACCCATAGATCTGTATAGGAAAACAGTTTTCCATAATCTTCATGCTTCACCATCTTAAAATATGCTGAGACACATTATATTGTAATATACTGTTTTGTTGCATTAGCTGAGAAAGGCCCATGCTCTCAAAACTTGCCACGAAGAACTACAGAAAGAATAGTTTTCAATTTATTAAACTAAAACCATTTGTAAAGCTCATTCCATAACTAACATACAGTTGTTCCCTTCAGGAATGAATTCTGAAGGCAGCTTACCTGGGCATAACACATCCCCTCAATAGCCATCCCTGATGCAATGTCAACCTGGGAAAGAGAGGAAAGGTGTGAGGTTTGTCTGAACACAGCCCTCAAAGCTACTTCATAGCTCTCAAATCAATGAGGGAGTCAGTCACTCTCAGTCAGTCATAGCAAGTGATCTTCACCACAATATTAGAAGTACAGTGTTAGCATCGGTAGAAAAAAAATCCTGCCATATTAATTTTATTCTTAAAGACAATTTTTAAAGCCTCTGAAATGGTTTTAAATGTCTGATATAAAGAAAAATTTTATAACTCATCCATTCTAAACATTTTTACTGATGTAATTTGTAACAGCTGCTAATCTTTTAATTCACCTCAGTATTTAAAAAAAAAATTATTACCTCCATTCCTTTGTTTATGGCCAGTTTTCCCATTTTCACAGCAAATGGTGCCTTTATTAAAAACACAAAACCAAAAACAAACCACAACAAATATTTTAAAATAATTAAATTCACATTAATTCATAATAGATGAATTATTGTATTATTATCCTAGCTCCAAATGACATTTTGGTCTACAGAAATTTGCGGTAAGTTAATAAGTATTTTTAAAAAAATCAATTTGGAGTTTTCTGCAGTTTACAGATGAACGTGGTGTGAGTTTTCAATGTGTCCTGCAGGTCTGCGTGGCTGCAGCTGGGGGGTAAAACTGTCCTGTGGGTTAAGCAGCTGCATGTTGTTCCTACAGAAACTGCATTCACAAAAAGAGACAGACTTAAGAGACTTAAAGATCAGCAACCAAGACTTCAGTGTTTCAGAGAAAGGAATTCCAGGTGTTTGTTTGCTCTATCTTAAGGGGAGCACAAACGTCGTTACGCTGGTCCCATGGACAGTGCACTTACCTGGGGCAGGATTTCCTTGGCCAGAGTTAAAGCTTTCTGGTAAGCTGCATCTCCCTCGCTGTTCTGTGGCACTGAGTGATTTACTAGCCCCATGGAGGCTGCCTGTTCTCCATCAATCTGTCTGCCAGTGAAAATGAGCTCCTTTGCAAGACCTATTCCAACACATCTGGGCAGGCGCTGGGTTCCACCTTAGGACAACAGGGAAAACACCATTTTCCATTGCTGACAAATGCCCCAGTAGTGTTTTGTCTGCTTATAAAACCAGGATGCTTAAAAAAAAAAGGGGTATCATATGTTTCTTTAATAACTACTGGCTGAATATATTAACATTTTTAGAGGCATCTGAAATGCTTCAGTATTTTGATAGAAAAGGTGTAAAGAGACTTTCCTAAATTCAGAGTAAGTCTGAGATAGAACTCTTTTGATTCATAGATCCCTTATGTGACCATAAGATGCCACTTCTAATTTATATTCAAAACACTTCAAGCATTCAAGAACACTCTCTAATGGCAAAATATTTACAACAGAGCTGAGAAAGTGAGATTTAATGAATATTAATGAAGGTTAAGATTTAATGAAGGTTACCTGCTCCAGGCAGAAGTCCTCGTGTGGTCTCAATAAGGCCCATTTTAGCTGATGAAGCTATTAAAAAAAAAATGTAGGGTTAGCTACATTTTCATTTGTATAACTAGAAGTTTTCCAAATTGAACTGATCAATAAAATTAGAAACTGTCAATACAGAACTGCAGCTCCATTTCTCCAGGTAGCCAGTAAGTCTCAATACTACAGTACTTCATCAATGTCCATCTCAAGTCTGCTTACCCCACTGTAGCAATTTTAGCTAGAAAAATAAACTTTGGGTTCCTACTAGGTAAAATGTAATGGATGGAAGCATGGAAACAGAAGAAGGAAGTCTTCCAGCCCAAACTGATTAAAGCTGGGAAGGTTAGATGTAGCCAGAGTGCTGATCCAGTATTAAGTTACAATAACTATTCAATCCTACCCATAAATAGTTTTCTAAAGGAATCCTAATCTTACCTAAAAATAGGCTTTACTTTTTTAAGCATGGGAACCACTTTCCAAATTGTAACTAAATGTCACAATTTCTCTTTAAGTTTCTCTCAAACTTCTGGATTGCATGAACAATCCACTGTCATGTGTGCAAGTTATCTTTAAAATGCAGGAGATCGCTCCACTGAGCAACACAAACCTGCCACTCGGAGGTCACAGGCCAGGGCCAGCTCTAATCCACCGCCCAGGGCGTAGCCATCGATTGCAGCGATGGTGGGCACAGGCAGGGCAGCTGCAGGAGAGAGCACAGATTGCAGTTGTGTTCCACAGGTTCTATTTCACACCATCCTGGAATTTAAATCCTTATGTCCCAAAGCTTTTAGTTCAGAATTGCTCAAGAACTCGTTTTCTTCTGGTGCAAACTTTTGGTCTCGAAACGGTAAAAATGATCTTCTTGCACTTCTCCGTTCTTTGTAAGAATGCAGAACATGGTTCTGCCATGCAAAGAAGCTTGCAAACACAAAGTACTGCAATGCAAAACAGGATCAATCCTCTCCTTGCAAACTTGAGACATGAATATTGATCTGTTGCAGCGAAAGAGCCAAAGAAAAGACACCATCCCTAGGCCCTGTCACAACACTCAGTTTTTGTGGTGCTTCTGTTAGCCAAGGCTGCTGAAAACAGGAACAGTAAACAGTGTTTAACTATGTTACCTCATAGTTGAGGAACTTGATGTATCTGGAGATTAGCTGCTTGATACTTTTTTAAATACCCAGGGAGCTGGTTGCAAACTCCGGAGGTGAGTGGGTTCTCTGCTGTAACCACCCCTCTGGCTGCTCCTGTCTTTTTTTTTTTATTATTTTTATTTATTTTTTAAAAATTATTGCAATTCTGACTGGTATTTTAGACAAGTTTCACTTTGTTATTTCTCTCTAGTGAGAGCAGAATAATTCATAAATAGGGGAAGAAAATTAATTGCAGAAGTTCATATTCCTTTTGCAAAGAAAAAGAAAAGGGAGGTGGGGGAGTTGTAGATACTACTCCCCGTGACATTCCACAAATCCATTTAGCAGATCCACTCAGAGATTCAAATCCATGTTCTTAGGTCCTTCCCATATTATGAGTGTTTCTGAGCATGTACTGGAAGTGGGACAACCAACACAGCACTGCCTCCCCAGGATTCCACAGAAATGTGGAATAAACAACTGCTTTCTCCTAACAGGTATTTATTACATAGGTGTGTATGTGCTTTGTTGTGGATAAGAAATACATCTGGTCCTTGGAGTGGCAGCAGGATGGTTGGGATTTAATTCTAATTGGATTTTTCCTTCAGGCATAAGCTGAAGCCTTTTGGAAAGCTGCTCCTAGGTGGATAACCTGCTGGTTATCCCCTCCTACAGCATTTCTAAATGTTTCACTACAGGTGGTCTAGGATAAAATTTCCAACTGGTGCAATCCTTTACCTATTTCATCCATAAGATTTCTCAGTCTTCTAACAAACTCTCCAACTTCTGCATCATCCATCTTCGCACGTTCCTTTAAATCTGCTCCTAAATAAAGGAGAAAAAGCTTCGAATCCAGGAAAAGAATCTGGAATGTTCCCTCCTGTCCCTCTCAGAGGACAGACCATTTAAAAAGTCTTGAGATACAGCATCCAGTTAAGTAAGATCCATGGAAGTTGGAGTGTGGATATCTGGGCTGCAGCAGGGTGCTCCTCTGTGCCCTTTTAAGGGATTTATTTTTATTTTGATTTCTTTTAGCACTCATTTCCAACTGTTCTTCTGCATGATCTGTTCAGCACACAGCTCTGAGAGCCACTGTATTTTTTGAGAATAGTTTGCAGAGCCTTTGCTACTCACCTGCACAGAACACTCCTTTCACCTGGCTCTTGAACACCACCACACGCACCTGCTCATCAAAGCGGAGCTGTTCCAGGACACTGAACAGCTATGAGGGAGGGAGTGCAGACAAGAGAAGAAAAACTTTAGGCATATGGATGTGTATATACACCTAAATTATAGCAAGTTCCTAATCTATGATAGAAGTGGGATTTTTTTTTCCCCTGCAGGTCCCAGGAGATTCATAGAAATCATGCAAGTGCAACCTGCAGGTCTTTTCCATGACAAATTCAGAATTACACATTTTCCCATCTCTTTTTCCCTTCCATTCAGAGATGAACCTTTGCTGTACCTAAAACTTCCCTTCCTGTCCAGGCACGAGCCAAACTTTCTCTAGGATATGTCATCCTTGAACAGATCACCTGCTAAGTAGTGAGTACACTCAACAATGAGTGTACTTTTGTTGTAATGACACAAGGACATTAACTTGCATCTGAGTTAACTTCAATAAATTAAAGATTAGCTAACTTAAATAACCCAAATCTCTCTGTCCACATCTGAGGTTACTGCAGTAACTGTTACTTTCTGTTTTTCTCCAGGTTTACCTGCTTTGCCCCAATTGCCATCTCCCACTACCTTTCATCATAAGTTTTTTTTAGATTTCCCACAACTATTTTCATTGCAGTCAGTTATGGATCATGGTTCAAAACACACTCACAGGCCAGGCCCATACTCACTTCATTTACAAATACTCTTCCCAGTGAATTTCTCGCGTGGGGTCGGTTCATTAGGATTTCAGCAATACCTTAGCAATAGGAGACAATTTGAGTTATACTTCATTTAGTTCTCTGACACAGTAATTCAACTGGGAATAACATCTGCATATGCTGCATCTTCTCCTTTCTGAAAATGCATATAAAGTATATTCTAAAACAATCAGTTATTTTAAAACTGGAGGTGGCACACCATGTCTATAAAACCCAGTTATGCAGAACTACTGTAAAAGACTATGAGTAAGCAGCTGTTTAAAAAATGAACAGGACATCCAAGAACATATGTCTTAGAATTGCTGCAGAAATGGGAAAAGAACCCCAAACAACAAACCAAAACCCAAATGATACATCTCAGGTTTCTCTTTCGAATGTTACTTTAGTTTTTACTGTACAGTCTTGCTGTGTTCAAGTACATTCCCTAATGAAGAAAATCATCCTCTTGGGATTGCTGTTTGCATGAGAACATGCACATACAGGTCACTCTCAGTTCATGTTCCAGAACCATTTTGAAATTGAACTCCTTTCAATTTCAACATTATAAGCTCATCAGCAGAAAGGACTCCACTCAAAGTTCCTAAGTTCAAGCAGAAAAATAGAACCACAACATCTACCTACTTCTCCTTTGCACATGTGATTTGTAAATTATTATCCAATGGTTTCTGTATGCTTTGGAGAGAAAAACATCTCCCATTTCCTTGTCTGGACTTCTGCTCACTGCCCAGGCTTTAACATTGGAAGATGCTGTTGCTGTGCTGTAGATGCACAGCTGTAGATGCCTTGCTGGGTGTTTCTGCCCTGCTAGAAGGTCTCTGTTTATTCCTCTGCCTATGTCAGTGGCCAGCTACTGAACCAGAGATGTGTCACACTGAAATGGGGACACAAGTGACAGCAGGCTCGAGCAAAGGAAATTCACAGCTAATAACTACTTAATGTCTTTGTAACCAGCAAAATACTGAGAACTGTTTATAAGCTCTTGCAACAGTTACACAGAAAGTAAATTCACTGGCAATCTGAACCAAACCTGAAACTGCTTCGTGGCTGTCGTAGATAAATGTGCATAGCCGTGCCAAGGTCCTGTCCTACCTTTATCACTTCATCCTTTATCACTGTACCTTACTGCTGTTAGAAAAATCTAAAGTACGCAAACCAGAACTTCTTGCGATGAGCACTCCTGCAGACATAACTTTAAAAAAAAAAAAAAGTATCTCGCTATTCATTCGGCAGCAGAATTCTTGAGAAAAAAGTATCGAGGCATAACTGAAAGCTAAACAACGAGCGCCCCGGGCTCGGCAGAGGGGTCAGCGCCGCGCTGGGAGCGCATGGCCCGGCTCACGCCAGGCCGAGGTGTTTCCAGCAGGGACTGGCGGAAGCGGAGCCGCGCTCCGGCTCCCGGCACTCACCGCCGCCGGCCGCGCTCAGCTGCACCTCCGCGCCCCGCGGCGCCCCGGCCGC